>JAQMYR010000094.1:303299-479562 GCA_028536675.1 Aphelocoma californica | reverse complement strand
TTTTAAGATTTTTTTTTGTGTTTTTTTTTTTTTTTCCGGGGAGTTTTTGAGGGAAAATTTGACGGTTTTGGGGGGAAAATCTTGGGGAGAAATATGGTTTTTTTTTTTTTGGGGGGGGGGTTTGGGGGGGATTTGTGGTGCCGTTGTCGGGGGTGCCTCAACCTCGAGTCCCCCCCCAGGAGGAAGAGGAGGAGGAAGAGGAAGAGGAGGACGACACCAGTCCCTGGCTTTGCCAAACTGGGCGGACTGGGAGCCACTGGGAGCGGCCGGGGGGGGGGTCCCTGAGCCCCCCCCAGCCCCGGGGGGGGGTCCTGGGGCTCAGCCCCTCCCTGCTCGCCCCCCCCGAGCCCCCCGAGCCCCCCGAGGGCGTCGTCAGAGGTGGGGGAGGGGAAATTTGGGGGGAATTTGGGTTTTTTTGGGGGGGGGGCGGGGGGAAATTGGGTTTTTTTGGTTTTTGTTTGGTTGTTTTGTGGGTGTTGTGTGGGTTTTGTGGGGGTGTTGTTTGGGGTTTTGTTTGGGGGGTGGGCTTTTATTTTGAAGGATTTGGGGGATTGGGGGAGTTTTTTGGGGAAAATTTGGGGGTTTTTTGGTGGTTTTGGGGGGTGTTTATGGGGATTGTGGGGGAATTTGGGGGGGTTTGGGTGTGTGGTTTGGGGGTGTTGGGTGGGGGTGGGTTTTGTGAAGGTTTGGGGGGTTGGGGGAGGTTGTTGGGGAAATTTTGGGGTTTTTTTTGGTGGTTGTGGGGTGGTTTAAGGGGGAATTTGTGGGAAATTGGGGGGTTTGGGGTGTTTTGGGGGGTTGTGGGGGGGGGGGTGGGGGAGGGGTTGGTTGTGGTGGTTTGGTGGGGTGGGGGGTTTTTGGGGGAAATTGTGGGGTGTGTGGGTTGTGGGGGTTTTGGGTGTTTGTGGGTTGTGGGTTTTGGTGTGGGGGTGGTTGGGGGGTGGGGTGTGGTGGGGTGTTGGGTGGTGGTTGGGGGGTGTGGTTGGGGATTTTGGGGTGTTTGGGGGTGTGGGGGGGGTGTTTGGGATTTTGGGGAGTTGGGGGGGTGGGGGGTGTGTGGGGTGGTGGGGGGGGGTGGGTTTTGTTGGTGGGTTTGGGGGTGGGGGGTTTTGTGGGGTTGATTGGGGGTTTTGTGGTGGTTTTGGGGGTGTTAAGGGGGTTTGTGGGGGGGTGTTGGGGGGTTGTGTGTGGGTTGGTGGTTGGGGGGGGGGTGGGGTTGTTGGGGTGGGGGATTGGGGGGTTTGGTGGTTGGGGGTTGGGGTGGGGGGGGTTTGGGGGGGGGTGTTGGGGGAAGGGGGGGGTTGTTGGTTTGTGGGGGGGTGGGGGGGGGCTTGTGTGGGGTTTGGGTGGGGTTGGGGGGGTTTTGTTGGGGGGTGGGGGGGTGTGGGGGTTGTTGGGGGGGTTTGGGGGTGGGGGGGGGGGGGGGGGGGTGGGGGGGGTGGGTTGTGGGTTTGGGGGTGGGGTGTGGGGGGGTTTTGGGGGGGGTGGGGGGTGGGGGGGGTGGTTTGGGGGTTTGGGGGGGGGGGGGGGGTGGGGGGGGGGGGGGGGGGGGTAGGGGGTGTGGGGGTTTGTGGGGGTGGGGGGGTGGGGTTTTGGGGGGTGGGTGGGGGGGGGTTGGGGGGGGTTGGTTTGTGGGGTTTGTGGGGGGGGGGGGGTGTGGGGGGGGGGGGGGGGGGGGGTGTTTGGGGATTGTGGGGGGTTGGGGTGTGGGGGTTTTGGGGGTTGTGGGGGGGTGGGGGGGTGGGGGTGTTGGTTGGGGGGGGGTTGGGGGGGTGGGGGGGTGGGGGGATTTGGGGGTGGGGGGGTTTGGGTGGGGTGTGGGGGGAGGGGTGGTTGGTGGGGGGGGGGGGGAGGTGTGAGGGGGGTTGGTTTGGGGGGGTGGGGGTGAAGTGGGGCGTTGGTGGAATGTCGGGGGGTTTGGGGGGTGGGGAGGGGTGGGGTAATTTGGGGGGGTTTGGGGGGGTTGGGGGGGTGGGTGTGGGTTGGTTGTTGGGGGGGAGATTTGGGGTGGGTTTGGGTTCCGGGCGGCTCTGGGGGTGTCCCCTCCCCTCCCCTCCCCCCCCTCAGTGTCACTTTGTGTCCCCTCCCCCAGAGCTGTTCCCGGACGCGCAGCTCAGCCCCCAGGTGGGTGCGGTCCCCTCCCCCTCCTCGGTGTCACCTCCCCGGTGCCACCCCCCGATGGCACCCCCGGTGTCACCTCCGCAAGTGCCACCCCTCAATGGCACCCCCAGTGTCACCTCCCTGGTGCCACCCCTCAGTGTCACCCCCAGTGTCACCTCCCCAGTGCCACCCCTCAATGGCACCCCCAGTGTCACCCCCAGTGCCACCCTGTCCCCTCCCCGGTGTCCCCTCCCTGGTGCCACCCCTCAATGGCACCCCCAGTGTCACCTCCCCGGTGCCACCCCCCGATGTCACCCCCAGTGTCACCTCCCCAAGTGCCACCCCTCAATGGCACCCCCAGTGTCACCTCCCCAAGTGCCACCCCTCAATGGCACCCCCAGTGTCACCCCCAGTGCCACCCTGTCCCCTCCCCGGTGTCACCCCCCGATGGCACCCCCAGTGCCACCCTGTCCCCTCCCCGGTGTCACCCCCCGATGGCACCCCCAGTGTCACCCTGTCACCCCCTGATGTCACCCCCTGATGTCACCCCAATGTCACCCCCAGTGTCACCCCCAGCCCCCTTCAAAGCCACCCCCAGTGCCACCCTGTCCCCTCCCCGGTGTCACCTCCCCGGTGCCACCCCCTCAATGGCACCCCCAGTGCCACCCTGTCCCCTCCCCGGTGTCACCTCCCCGGTGCCACCCCCCCCAAATGTCACCTCCGGTGTCACCTCCTCAAGTGCCACCCCTCAATGTCACCCCCAGTGTCACCTCCCTGGTGCCACCCCTCAGTGTCACCCCCAGTGTCACCTCCCCGGTGTCCCCTCCCTGGTGCCACCCCCCCCAAATGTCACCTCCCCAAGTGCCACCCCTCAGTGTCACCCCCGGTGTCACCTCCCCAAGTGCCACCCCCCCAAATGTCACTTCCCCGGTGCCACCCCTCAATGGCACCCCCAGTGTCACCTCCCCAAGTGCCACCCCTCAGTGTCACCCCCAGTGTCACCTCCCAAGTGCCACCCCCCCCAAATGTCACTTCCCCGGTGCCACCCCTCAATGGCACCCCCGGTGTCACCTCCTCAAGTGCCACCCCTCAGTGGCACCCCCAGTGCCACCCTGTCACCTCCCCGGTGTCCCCTCCCTGGTGCCACCCCCCCCAAATGTCACCTCTGCAAGTGCCACCCCTCAGTGGCACCCCCAGTGTCAACCTGTCCCCTCCCCGGTGTCACCTCCCCGGTGCCACCCCTCAATGGCACCCCCAGTGTCACCCTGTCCCCTCCCCGGTGTCACCCCCCCGGTGTCACCCTTCAATGTCACCTCCCCAGTGCCACCCCTCAGTGGCACCCCCAGTGTCACCCTGTCCCCTCCCCGGTGTCACTTCCCTGGTGCCACCCCCCCAAATGTCACCCCCAGTGTCACCTCCCCAGTGCCACCCCTCAGTGTCACCCCCGGTGTCACCTCCCCAAGTGCCACCCCTCAGTGGCACCCCCAGTGTCACCCCCGGTGTCACCCTGTCCCCTCCCCAGTGTCACCTCCCCAGTGCCACCCCTCAGTGTCACCCCCCGGGTGTCCCCTCCCTGGTGCCACCCCTCAGTGTCACCCCCAGTGTCACCTCCCCAAGTGCCACCCCTCAGTGTCACCCCCGGTGTCACCTCCCTGGTGCCACCCCTCAGTGGCACCCCCAGTGTCACCTCCCCGGCGTCACCTCCCTGGTGCCACCCCCCCCCCCAAATGTCACCTCCCCGGTGTCACCCCCCGATGGCACCCCCAGTGTCACCCTGTCCCCTCCCCGGTGTCACCTCCCCGGTGTCACCCTTCAATGTCACCTCCCCAGTGCCACCCCTCAATGGCACCCCCAGTGTCACCCTGTCCCCCTCCCCGTGTCACCCCCCCAGTGCCAGCCCTCAGTGGCACCCCCAGTGCCACCCTGTCCCCTCCCCAGTGTCACCTCCGCAAGTGCCACCCCCCCCAAATGTCACTTCCCTGGTGCCACCCCTCAATGGCACCCCCAGTGCCACCCCAGTGTCACCCCAATGTCACCCCCAGTGTCACCCCCAGCCCCCTTCAAAGCCACCCCCACTGCCACCCTGTCACCCCCGATGGCACCCCCAGTGCCACCCTGTCCCCTCCCCGGTGTCACTTCCCTGGTGCCACCCCCCCCAAATGTCACCCCCAGTGTCACCTCCCCAAGTGCCACCCCCCCCAAATGTCACCTCCCCGGTGCCACCCCTCAATGGCACCCCCAGTGCCACCCTGTCACCCCCTGATGTCACCCCTGATGTCACCCCCAATGTCACCCCAGTGCCACCCGAATGCCGGCCCAGTGTCACCCCAATGTCACCCCCAGTGCCATCCCAATGTCACCCCAATGTCACCCCCAATGCCACCCCAGTGTCACCCCAGTGTCACCCCTTCAAAGCCACCCTCAGTGCCACCCTTTAACCCCGATGTCACCCCAATGTCACCTCAGTGCCACCCATTCAAAGCCACCCCCAGTGTGCCACCCTGTCACCCTCAGTGCCACCCCGATGTCACCCCAGTGTCACCCCTTCAAAGCCACCCCCAGTGCCACCCTGTCACCCCCAATGCCACCCTGTCACCCCCCAGTGCCACCCTGTCACCCCCAGTGTCACCCCTTTCAAAGCCACCCCCAGTGCCACCCTGTCACCCCCTGATGTCACCCCCGATGTCACCCCCAGTATCACCCCAATGTCACCCCCAGTGTCACCCCAGTGTCACCTCAGTGTTACCCCTTCAAAGCCACCCCCAGTGCCACCCTGTCACCCCCAATGTCACCCCAGTGTCACCCTTTCAAAGCCCCCCTCAGTGCCACCTTGTCACCCCAGTATCACCCCAGTGCCACCCCTTCAAAGCCACCCCCAGTGCCACCCTGTCACCCCCAGTGTCACCCCAGTGTCACCCCCAGTGTCACCCCCAGTGTCACCCCTTTCAAAGCCACCCTCAGTGCCACCCCAGTGTCATCCCAGTATCACCCCTTTCAATGGCACCCCCAGTGCCACCCTGTCACCCCCAATGTCACCCCAGTGTCACCCTTTCAAAGCCCCCCTCAGTGCCACCCTGTCACCCCTGTGCCACCCCGATGTCACCCCCAGTGTCACCCCTTTCAAAGCCCCCCTCAGTGCCACCCTGTCACCCCTGTGCCACCCCGATGTCACCCCCAGTGTCACCCCCACCCCATTCCACCCCACCCCCGGTGCCCGCCGGTGCCCCCCGGTGCCCGCCGGTGCCCCCGCGCTGTCCCCGTCCCGCAGGACCCGGCGGGCCCCGCTGGCCCCGCTGGCCCCGAGGGGACCCGAGGCGGGGCCCGGGCCCGGGGCCAGGAGCAGGAGCAGGGGCGGCCCCGCAAGCGCAAGTGCGTGAACGGCTTCATCATGTTCTGCCGCCTCAACCGGCGCGAGTACATGAGGTGACGGCACACCTGGGCACACCTGGGCACACCTGGGGACATCGGGAGGGCACTTGGGGACATCGGGGGGACACCTGGGGACACTGGGATGTGGGGACGGGGGGATTTGGGGACACCAGGGGACACTGGGGACACCTGGGGACATCAGGGGGACACTTGGGGACATCGGGGGACACCTGGGCACACCTGGGCACACCTGGGGACACCTGGGGACACCTGGGGACATCGGGGGGACACTGGGATGTGGGGACGGGGGGATTTGGGGACACCTGGGGACACTGGGGACACCTGGGGACATCGGGGGACACCTGGGGACTGGGATGTGGGGACGGGGGGATTTGGGGACACCAGGGGACACTTGGGGACACACGGGAACGGCTTCATCATGTTCTACCGCCTCAACCGGCGCGAGTACATGAGGTGACACCTGGGCACACCTGGGCACACCTGGGGACACTTGGAGACATCGGGGGACACCTGGGGACATCGGGGGGACACTGGGATGTGGGGACGGGGGGATTTGGGGACACCTGGGGACACTGGGGACATCGGGATGTGGGGACGGGGGGATTTGGGGACACCAGGGGACACTGGGGACACCTGGGGACATCGGGGGGACACTTGGGGACATCGGGGGACACCTGGGCACACCTGGGCACACCTGGGGACACCTGGGGACATCGGGGGGACACTGGGATGTGGGGACGGGGGGATTTGGGGACACTGGGGGACGCTTGGGGACATCAGGGGGACACTGGGATGTGGGGATGGGGGGATTTGGGGACACCTGGGGACACCTGGGGACACCTGGGGACACTTGGGGACACTTGGGGACATCGGGAGGGACACTGGGATGTGGGGACGGAGGGATCTGGGGACACCTGGGGACACCAGGGGACACCTGGGGACATCAGGGGGACACTGGGATGTGGGGACGGGGGGATTTGGGGACACCTGGGGACACTTGGGGACATCGGGAGGGACACTGGGATGTGGGGATGGGGGGATTTGGGGACACGGGGACACTTGGGAACACTGGGGGACACTTGGGGACATTGTGGGGACACTGGGGACACTGGGATGTGGGGACGGGGGATTTGGGGACACCAGGGGACACTTGGGGACATTGGAGGGGCATCGGGGGGACACTGGGATGTGGGGATGGGGGGATTTGGGGCCACTTGGGGCCACTTGGGGACGCTTGGGAACATTTGGGGACACGGGGGGACACCAGGGGACACCTGGGGACATTGAAGGGGCATCGGGGGGACACTGCGATATGGGGACGGGGGATTTGGGGACACCGGGGGACACTTGGGGACATTGGGGGGACACTGGGATGTGGGGACGGAGGGATCTGGGGACACCTGGGGACACCAGGGGACACTGGGATGTGGGGACGGGGGGACCTGGGGACACCTGGGGAACATCGTGGGGACACCGGGGGGACCCGGGGGACAGCGGAGGGGACATCGGGACAGGGGGGGACACGGAGGGGGGGACGCTGGCGGGGGACACTCGGGGCCACCCCGCGGTGCCATCGCGGCGACCCCGCGGTGCCCTCGCGGTGCCAGCGCCGTCCCCGGGCTCACGTCCACGGCGGCCACGCGGGACCTGGCGCGGCTCTGGCGCAGCCTCGGCCCCGACGAGCGCCGCCCCTACTGGTTCGTACTGGTCCGTACTGGTCCGTACTGGTCCGTACTGGTTTGTACTGGTGCGGTACCGGGAGCCCCCGGGAGGGTTTGGGGGGCGGGTTTGGGGATGTCCCCGCCGTGTCCCCTCCCCTCCCGCCGTGTCCCCCCCGCCGTGTCCCCGCAGCCGCCGCGCGCGGCGCTTCAGCCGCCAGCACGACCGGATGGTGCGGCCGGAGCGGGGCGGCGACAGCGGCGACAGCGGCGACAGCGACAGCGCCGCGCCCCTGAGACTGCTGCTGGCGGCGCACGGGAGGCCCGGGGACGGCGGGGGACACCCCGGGGATGGCGGGGGACACCCCGGGGATGGCGTGGGACACTTTGGAGATGGCGTGTGACACCCCGGGGATGGCGTGGGACACTTTGGAGATGGCGTGTGACACCCCGGGGACGGCGGGGGACACCCCAGGGATGGCGGGGGACACTTTGGGGATGGCGTGTGACACTTTGGGGACGGCGTGTGACACCCCGGGGATGGCGTGGGACACTTTGGGGATGGCGTGGGACACTTTGGGGATGGTGTGTGACACCCTGGGGACGGCGTGTGACACCCCGGGGATGGCGGGGGACACCCTTGGGACAGCGTGGGACACTTTGGGGACAGCGTGTGACACCCCGGGGATGGCGTGGGACACTTTGGGGATGGCGTGTGACACCCTGGGGATGGCGTGGGACACTTTGGGGATGGCGTGTGACACCCCGGGGATGGCGTGGGACACCCTGGGGATGGTGTGTGACACCCTGGGGATGGCGTGGGACACTTTGGGGATGGTGTGTGACACTTTGGGGATGGCGTGGGACACTTTGGGGATGGCGTGGGACACCCTGGGGATGGCGTGGGACACCCCGGGGATGGCGTGGGACACTTTGGGGATGGCGTGTGACACCCCGGGGATGGCGTGGGACACTTTGGGGATGGCGTGGGACACTTTGGGGATGGCGTGGGACACCCTGGGGACGGCGTGGGACACCCTGGGGATGGCGTGTGACACCCTGGGGATGGCGTGGGACACCCTGGGGATGGCGGGGGACACTTTGGGGATGGCGTGGGACACTTTGGGGACAGCTGGGGACACCCCGGGGATGGCGTGGGACACTTTGGGGATGGTGTGTGACACCCTGGGGACGGCGTGTGACACCCTGGGGATGGCGTGGGACACCCCGGGGATGGCGGGGGACACTTTGGGGATGGCGTGGGACACTTTGGGGACAGCTGGGGACACCCCGGGGACAGCCGGGTATAGCCTGAGGACAGCTGGGGACAGCCTCGTGTCCCCTCCGGGGTGTCCCTGTCCCCATTTCGGTTCCTGTCCCCATCGTGTCCCAGTTCCTGTCCCCATCCCAGTTCTTGTCCCCATCCTGATTCGTGTCCCCACCGTGTCCCCATCCCTTTTCTTGTCCCCATCCCAGTTCCTGTCCCAGTTCCTGTCCCCATCCCCGTCCCCATCCCCGTCCCTGTCCCCATTCCCGGGGCTTTGGGAGGGGACACCCCGGGGACAGCGTGTGGCACCCCGGGGGCAGTGTGTGGCACCCTGGGGACGGTGTGTGACACCCTGGGGACGGTGTGTGGCACCCCGGGGACAGCTGGGGACACCCCGGGGATGGCGGGGGACACCCCGGGGACAGCCGGGTATAGCCTGAGGACAGCTGGGGACAGCCTCGTGTCCCCTCCGGGGTGTCCCTGTCCCCATTTCGGTTCGTGTCCCCATCGTGTCCCAGTTCCTGTCCCTATCCCAGTTTGTGTCCCCATCGTGTCCCGGTTCTTGTCCCCACCGTGTCCCCACCCCAGTTCCTGTCCCCACCCCAGTTCCTGCCCCCATCCCAGTTCCTGTCCCCAACGTGTCCCAATTCCTGTTCTCATCCCAGTTTGTGTCCCAGTTCCTGTCCCCATCCCAGTTCATGTCCCCATGCTGTCCCCATTTCGGTTCGTGCCCCCATCGTGTCCCAGTTCCTGTCCCCAACATGTCCCAGTTCCTGTCCCCATCCCAGTCCCTGTCCCCATCCCTGTCCCCATTCCCGGGGCTTTGGGAGGGGACACCCCGGGGACACCCAGGGGACACCCCGAGGACACCCCGGGGACACCCCGGGGACACCCTGGGGACACCCCGAGGACACCCAGGGGACACCCCGGGGACACCCAGGGGACACCCCGGGGACACCCTGGGGACACCCCGAGGCCGCCCCTCCGTCCCCACCCCCCGCTGTGTCCCCCAGTGCCACCTCCCGGTGCCCCCGATGTCCCCAAGTGTCCCCTGCGCCCTCCCAAGTGCCAGCGGGGATTTGGGGACATTTGGGGACAATTGGGAGGGATTTGGGGACAATTGGGGGGATTTGGGGACATTTGGGGACAATTGGGGGCATTTGGGGACAATTGTGGGATATTTGGGGACAATTGAGAGGGGATTTGGGGACAATTAGGAGGGATTTGGGGACAATGAGGGGGATTTGGGGATAATTGGGAGGGATTTGGGGACAATGAGGGGGATTTGGGGACGATGGGGGTGATTTGGGGAGAATTGGGGGATATTTGGGGACAATGGGAGGGATTTGGGGACATTTGAGAGAGATTTGGGGACAATTGGGGGGGTTTGGGGATAATTGGGGGGGATTTGGGGACAATTGAGAGAGATTTGGGGTCAATTGTGGGATATTTGGGGACAATTGGGAGGGATTTGGGGACAATTGAGAGAGATTTGGGGACAATTGGGGGGATTCGGGGACAAGGTTTGGGGGCAACGCCAGGGGGGTGGCGACACCCAAAATGTCCTTTTTTTGTCCCTTTTTTTGTCCCATTTTTTGTCCCATTTTTTGTCCCCTCCCCCCCCTCCGGACACCGCAGCTCTTTCCAAAATCTTTTATTGACGCCCCTCCCCCACTTCCCCCTCCCCTCCCCCCCAAATCCCCCCCAAAAAACCCCAAAAAAACACCAAATAAATACCCAAGAAAATTCCGTTAAAAAGGGGAATTTCGGGAAAATTCGGGGAATTTCGGGGGAGTTTTTGGGAATTTGGGGGGGGGGGGGGGAGGGGACACGGCACCCGATTATCACACGGTGATAAGGCAGCGGCGACAGCCCCGGATTTTGGGGGGTTTTTAGGGGATTTTGGGGGGTTTTAGGGGATTTTGGGGAGTTTTCGGCTGTACAACTTTACAAAGCGGGGGGGGAATCCCAAAATTTGGGGGAAAATCCCAAAAATTTGGGGCGGGAATCCCAAAAAACGGGGGGAGGGGGAATGGGGAAAATCCCAAAAAAGGGGGAGAAAAAAAATCCCAAATTTGGGGAGAAAAAAAAAATGCCCAAAATTTGGGATTTACCCACAGGAGGGAAATCCCCAAAATTGCGAGGAAATCCCAAAAAACGGGAGGGAAAAAAAATCCCAAAAATGGGCGGAAAAAAATCCCAAATTCGGGGGGAAAAAATCCCAAAAACTGGAAGGGGGAAATCCCAAAATTTGGAGGGCAAAAATCCCAAAAATTGGAGAAAAAAACTCCCCAAAATTTGGGATTTATCCAGGAGAAAATTCCCCAAATCTGGGATTACTCCGGGGGGGTGAAGAATTCCTAAAAAAAAAAATTGGGGGTAAATCCCAAAACTTGGGGAAAAAAAATCTCCTAAAAATTACAGGAAAAATCCTAAAAATTGAGATTTATCCAGGAGGGAAAAATCTCCAAAAATTTGGGATTTATTCAGGGGGGGAAAGTCCTAAAAATTAGGGGGAAAATCCTAAAAATTGGCATTTATCTGAGGGAAAAAAAAAATCCTAAAAATTGGGGGGAAAATCCCCAAAATTTGGGATTTATCCAGGGGAAGAAAATTCTAAAAACTGGGGGGAAAATCCCCAAAATTTGGGATTTATCCGAGGGGAAAGAAAATCCTAAAAATTGAGGGGAAAATCCCCAAAATTTGGGATTTTTCCAGGGGGAAAAAATCCTAAAAATTGAGGGGAAAATCCCCAAAATTTGGGATTTATCAGAGGGAAAAAATCCTAAAAATTGGGGGGAAAATCCCCAAAATTTGGCATTTATCCGAGGGGGAAAAAATCTTAAAAACTGGGGTTTATCCGAGGGAAAAAAAATCCTAAAAACTGGGGGGAAAAAATCCCCAAAATTTGGGAGAGGGAAAAAAAAAAAAAAATTCCTAAAATTTGGGATTTTACCTGGAGGGAAAAATCCCCCAAATTGTCCCAAATTGTCCCAAATTTGAGGGAGGGGACGGGAATTGTCCCTCCAGGTGTCACCCCCCGTCCCTGGAAGTGCCACCAGGTGCCACCTCAGCTGTGCCACCCCGGGCAGGGCGAGGTGACTGAGGCCACCAGGTGCCACCTCAGCTGTGCCACCCCCTGTCCCTGGAGGTGACTGAGGCCACCAGGTGCCACCTCAGCTGTGCCACCCCTGTCCCTGGAGGTGACTGAGGCCACCAGGTGCCACCTCAGCTGTGCCACCCCCTGTCCCTGGAGGTGACTGAGGCCACCAGGTGCCACCTCAGCTGTGCCACCCTGTCCCTGGAGGTGACCGAGGCCACCAGGTGCCACCTCAGCTGTGCCACCCCTGTCCCTGGAGGTGCCACCAGGTGCCACCTCAGCTGTGCCACCCCCTGTCCCTGGAAGTGCCACCAGGTGCCACCTCAGCTGTGCCACCCCTGTCCCTGGAGGTGACCGAGGCCACCAGGTGCCACCAGGTGCCACCAACACCCAGAGGAACAACCGATGTCACCGTGGTGCCACCTCCTGTCCCGCTGCCGCGCTGTGACCGGCCATCCCAGGCACTATGACCAGCTGTCCGTGGGCACTGTGACCGGCTGTCCGTGGGCACTGTGACCAGCTGTCCGTGGGCACTGTGACCGGCTGTCCGTGGGCACTGTGACCAGCTGTAGGTGGGCACTGTGACCGGCTGTCCATGGGCACTGTGACCGGCCGTCCGTGGGCACTGTGACCAGCTGTCCGTGGGCACTGTGACCAGCTGTCCATGGGCACTGTGACCAGCCGTCCGTGGGCACTGTGACCAGCTGTCCGTGGGCACTGTGACCGGCCGTCCGTGGGCACTGTGACCAGCTGTCCATGGGCACTGTGACCGGCTGTCCGTGGGCACTGTGACCGGACATCCCCGGGCACTGTGACCAGCTGTCCGTGGGCACTGTGACCGGCTGTCCGTGGGCACTGTGACCGGCTGTCCATGGGCACTGTGACCAGCTGTAGGTGGGCACTGTGACCAGCTGTCCATGGGCACTGTGACCGGCTGTCCGTGGGCACTGTGACCAGCTGTCCGTGGGCACTGATGACCGGCCACCCCGGGCACTGTGACCGGCTGTCCATGGGCACTGTGACCGGCTGTCCGTGGGCACTATGACCAGCTGTCCGTGGGCACTGATGACCGGCCACCCCGGGCACTGTGACCGGCTGTCCATGGGCACTGTGACCGGCCACCCGTGGGCACTGTGACCGGCCATCCTGGGCACTGTGACCGGCCGTCCGTGGGCACTGATGACCGGCCACCCCGGGCACTGTGACCAGCTATCCATGGGCACTGTGACCGGCCATCCCCGGGCACTGTGACCAGCTGTCTGTGGGCACTGACGACTGGCCACTCCGGGCACTGATGACCGGCCACCCTGGGCACTATGACCAGCTGTCCGTGGGCACTGATGACCGGCCACTCCGGGCACTGATGACCGGCCACCCCGGGCACTGTGACCAGCTGTCCGTGGGCACTGTGACTGGCCGCCCCGGGCACTGTGACCAGCTGTCCGTGGGCACTGATGACCGGCCACTCCGGGCACTGACGACCGGCCACCCCGGGCACTGTGACCAGCTGTCTGTGGGCACTGATGACTGGCCACCCCGGGCACTGATGACCGGCCATCCCCGGGCACTGATGACTGGCCACCCTGGGCACTGTGACCAGCTGTCCATGGGCACTGATGACCGGCCACCCCGGGCACTGATGACCGGCCACCCCGGGCACTGTGACCAGCTGTCCGTGGGCACTGTGACCGGCCGTCCGTGGGCACTATGACCAGCTGTCCGTGGGCACTGATGACCAGCCACCCCGGGCACTGTGACCAGCTGTCCGTGGGCACTATGACCGGCTGTCCGTGGGCACTGTGACCAGCTGTCCATGGGCACTGTGACCAGCTGTCTGTGGGCACTGATGACCGGCCACCCCGGGCACTGATGACCGGCCGCCCCGGGCACTGTGACCAGCTGTCCGTGGGCACTGATGACCGGCCATCCCCGGGCACTGATGACCGGCCACCCCGGGCACTATGACCAGCTGTCCGTGGGCACTGATGACCGGCCACCCCGGGCACTGTGACCGGCCATCCCTGGGCACTGATGACTGGCCGCCCCGGGCACTGTGACCAGCTGTCCATGGGCACTGATGACCGGCCACCCCGGGCACTGATGACCGGCCGCCCCGGGCACTGATGACCGGCCATCCCCGGGCACTGATGACCGGCCACCCCGGGCACTGATGACTGGCCACCCCGGGCACTGATGACCGGCCACCCCGGGCACTGTGACCGGCCATCCCGGCCGTCCGCGGGTGGCCGCGGGGTCACACGAAGACCTTGGCCAGGGCGTCGGCGCCGGCGCTGGCGCTGAGGGCGCGGTGTGGGTGGAAGGCCACGGCCAGCACGGCCTCCTCGTGCTTGCGGCGGTGCGCGGGCAGCTCCTGCACGCAGGCGCGGTGACACAGGTGCCACAGGCGCAGCGAACAGTCGTGACCTGGGGACACAGGGGACACTGGGGACACTGGGGACACTGGGGATACTGGGGACATTGGGGTGACACGGGGACAGAGGGGACACTGGGGACACTGGGGTGACACGGGGACACTGGGGACAGAGGGACATTGGGGACACTGAGGTGACACAGGTGCCACAGGCACAGGGAACAGTCGTGACCTGGGGACAGAGGGGACACTGGGGACACTGGGGACATTGGGGACATTGAGGACACCGGGGACACTGGGGATACTGGGGACATTGGGGTGACACAGGTGCCACAGGCGCAGCGAACAGTCGTGACCTGGGGACAGAGGGGACACTGGGACACTGGGGTGACACTGGGGACAGAGGGACATTGGGGACACTGGGGTGACACAGGTGCCACAAGCACAGGGAACAGTCGTGACCTGGGGACAGAGGGGACACTGGGGACACTGGGGACACTGGGGACAGAGGGGACACTGGGGTGACACAGGGGCAGAAGAGACACTGAGGACATTGGGGACAGAGAGAACAGAGAGGACATTGGGGACACTGGGGGACATTAGGGGACATTGGGGACACTGGGGACACTGGGGACACTGGGGACACTGGGGACACTGGGGACAGAGAGACATTGGGGTGACACAGGGACACTGGGGACAGAAGGGACATCAGGGTGACACAGGTGCCACAGGTGCAGCGAGCAATCGTGACCTGGGGGGACAATGGGGACATTGGAGGGACACGGGGACACTGGGGATACTGGGGACATTGGGGTGACACAGGGACACTGGGGGTGACACAAGGACATTGAGGACATTGGGGACATTGGGGTGGCACAGGGACATTGGGGACATTGGGGACACCGCGGGCAGCTCCTGCACGCAGGCGCGGTGACACAGGTGCCACAGGCGCAGCGAACAGTCGTGACCTGGGGACAGAGGGGACACTGGGGACACTGGGGACACTGGGGTGACACGGGGACAGAGGGGACACTGGGGACACTGGGGACAGAGGGGACACTGGGGACAGAGGGGACACTGGGGACACTGGGGACAGAGGGGACACTGGGGATACTGGGGACACTGGGGACAGAGGGGACACTGGGGACACTGGGGACATTGGGGACACTGGGGATACTGGGGACACTGGGGACAGAGGGGACACGGGACACTGGGGACACTGGGGACATTGGGGACATTGGGGACACTGGGGACACTGGGGACACTGGGGACAGAGGGGACACTGGGGACACTGGGGACACTGGGGACATTGGGGACATTGGAGACGGGACACTGGGGACACTGGGGTGACACTGGGGACACTGGGGTGACACGGGGACACTGGGGACAGAGGGGACATTGGGGACATTGGGGACACTGGGGACATTGGGGACATTGGGGACAGAGAGGACACTGGGGTGACATGGGGATACTGGGGACACTGGGGACACTGGGGACATTGGGAACACTGGGGACACTCGGGTGACACAGGGACATTGGGGACATTGGGGACAGAGGGGACACTGGGGACAGAGAGGATACTGGGGTGACACGGGGATACTGGGGACACTGGGGACATTGGAGACATTGGAGACATTGGGGACAGGGGACACTGAGGTGACACAGGGACATGGGGGACACTGGGGACAGGGGACACTGGGGACACTGGGGTGACACGGGGACACTGGGGACAGAGGGGACACTGGGGACACTGGGGACATTGGGGATACTGGGGACACTGGGGACAGACAGGACACTGGGGTGACACGGGGATACTGGGGACACTGGGGACATTGGGGTGACACAGGGACACTGGGGTGACACAGGGACATTGGGGACACTGGGGACACACCTGGGGATGTGGGCACAGGTGACAATGACAATGGCAGTGACAGCGGGCACTCAGGGGTCACTCAGGGTCACTCAGGGATCACTCATCGGTCACTCAGGGGTCACCCCGCGGTCACTCAGGGGTCACTCAGGGGTCACTCAGGTATCACTCAGGGGTCACTCGGGTCACTCAGCCATCACTCAGGGTCAGTCAGGGGTCAGTCAGGGGTCACTCAGGGTCAGTCAGGGGTCAGTGAGGGTCACTCAGCGGTCACTCCGCAGTCACTCAGGGGTCACTCATCGGTCACTCAGGGGTCACTCAGTGGTCACTAAGGTATCACTCAGGGGTCACTCAGGGTCACTCATCGGTCACTCAGGTCACCCCGCGGTCACTCAGGGGTCACTCAGGGGTCACCCCGCGGTCACTCGGGTTACTCAGGGGTCACTCAGCGGTCACTCCGCAGTCACTCAGGGATCACTCAAGGATCACTCATCGGTCACTCAGGGGTCACTCAGGGTCACTCAGAGGTCACTCAGGTCATTCAGAGATCACTCATCGCTCACTCAGGGATCACTCAGGGGTCACTCAGGGGTCACTCAGGGGTCACTCAGGGATCACTCAGGGGTCACTCAGGGGTCACTCAGGGTCACTCCGCGGTCACTCAGGGGTCACTCAGGGGTCACTCAGGATCACTCATTGGTCACTCAGGGGTCACTCAGCGGTCACTCAGCGGTCACTCAGGGGTCACTCATCGGTCACCCCGTGGTCACTCAGGGGTCACTCAGCGGTCACTCAGGGGTCACTCAGGGGTCACTCAGCGGTCACTCAGGGGTCACTCAGCGGTCACTCAGGATCACTCATTGGTCACTCAGGGTCACTCATCGGTCACTCAGGGGTCACTCAGCGGTCACTCAGGGGTCACTCATTGGTCACTCATTGGTCACTCAGCGGTCACTCAGGCATCACTCATCGGTCACTCAGGGGTCACTCAGGGGTCACTCAGCGGTCACTCAGCGGTCACTCAGGGGTCACTCATTGGTCACTCATTGGTCACTCAGCGGTCACTCAGGCATCACTCATCGGTCACTCAGGGGTCACTCAGGGGTCACTCAGCGGTCACTCAGGGGTCACTCATTGGTCACTCATTGGTCACTCAGCGGTCACTCAGGCATCACTCATCGGTCACTCAGGGGTCACTCAGGGGTACTCAAGGGTCACCCCGCGGTCAGGCCGCGGTCACTCAGTGGTCACTCAGGCATCAGTCAGGGTCACTCAGGGATCACTCAGGGGTCACTCAGGGTCACTCCGCAGTCACTCAGGGATCACTCATCGGTCACTCAGAGATCACTCAGGGGTCACTCAGGGTCACTCAGGATCACTCAGGGGTCCCCCAGGGGTCACTCAGGGTCACCCGGCGGTCACTCAGGGTCACTCAGCGGTCACTCAGCGGTCACTCAGGGGTCACTCATTGGTCACTCAGGGGTCACTCAGGGTCACTCAGGGGTCACCCCGCGGTCACTCATTGGTCACTCATTGGTCACTCAGCGGTCACTCAGGGGTCACTCAGGGGTCCCCCCAGGGGTCACTCAGGGGGCACTCAGCGGTCACTCCGCGGTCACTCAGGGGTCACTCAGGGGTCACTCAGGGGTCACTCAGGGTCACTCAGCGGTCACTCAGCGGTCACTCAGGGGTCACTCAGGGGTCACTCAGGGTCACCCCGCGGTCACTCATTGGTCACTCAGGGGTCACCCCACGGTCACTCAGGGGTCACTCAGGGTCACTCAGCGGTCACTCAGGGGTCACTCAGGGGTCACTCAGCGGTCACTCAGGATCACTCAGGGGTCACTCCGCGGTCACTCAGGGGTCACTCAGGGACACTCCGCGGTCACTCAGGGATCACTGAGGGTCACTCAGGGTCACTCAGCGGTCACTCAGGGGTCACTCAGGGTCATTCATTGGTCACTCAGGGGTCACTCAGGGTCACTCAGCGGTCACTCAGCGGTCACTCAGGGTCACTCAGGGGTCACTCAGGGTCACTCCGCGGTCACTCATGGGTCACTCATTGGTCACTCAGCAGTCACTCAGGGGTCACTCAGCGGTCACTCAGCGGTCACTCAGGGGTCACTCAGGGCTCACTCAGCGGTCACTCAGGGGTCACTCAGGGGTCACTCACTGCCGGACAGCAGGAAGGCGCCGCCGGGCTCCAGCGCCAGGCAGGTGACGGCGTCCAGGTGCGCCACCATGGCGTGAACCACCTGACCTGGGGAGGGGGCGGGGCCGCGGGGGGGCGGGGTCAGCGGGGGGCGTGGCCAGAGCAGCCCCGCCCCTTCCCGCCTCCTTCCGCCCCTCATCAGGCTAATTAACCCCTAATTAACCCCGAATTCACCCCTAATTAACCCCTAACTCACCCCTAACTCACCTCTAATTAACCCCTAATTAACCCCTAACTCACTCCTAATTCACCTCTAATTAACCCCTAATTCACCCCTAATTAACCCCTAGTTAACCCCTAATTCACCCCTAATTCACCTCTAATTAACCCCTAATTAACCCCTAATTCACCCCTAATTAACCCCTAGTTAACCCCTAATTCACCCCTAATTCACCTCTAATTAACCCCTAATTCACCCCTAATTAACCCCTAACTCACCCCTAACTCACCTCTAATTAACCCCTAACTCACTCCTAATTCACCTCTAATTAACCCCTAATTAACCCCTAATTCACCCCTAACTCACTCCTAATTCACCTCTAATTAACCCCTAATTAACCCTAATTCACCCCTAATTAATCCCTAATTCACCTCTAATAAACCGCTAATTAACCCCTAATTCACCCCTAATTAACCCCTCATTAACTCCTAATTCACCCCTCATTAACCCCTAACCCCTAATTAACCCCTAATTAATCCCTAATTCACCTCTAATTAACCCCTAATTCACCCCTAATTCACCCCTAATTAAGCTAACCAACCTCCTAGTTACCCCTAATTACACTGATTAACCACTAATTACCGCCCAATTAACCCATTTAACCTCCGAGCTACCCCCAACTACACTGATTACCCCCTAATTACCCCCTAATTAAGCTAACTAACCCCCTAGCTCCCCCTAACTACACTAATTACCCCCTAATTAACCCATCTAACCTCCTAGCTACCCCCTAACTACACTGATTAACCCCTAATTACTCCCTAATTAACCCATCTAACCTCCTAGCTACCCCCTAACTACACTGATTACCCCCTAATTACTCCCTAATTAACCCATCTAACCTCCCAGCTACCCCCTAACTACACTAATTACCCCCTAATTAACCCATCTAACCTCCTAGCTACCCCCTAACTACACTGATTACCCCCTAATTACTCCCTAATTAACCCATCTAACCTCCCAGCTACCCCCTAACTACACTAATTACTCCCTAATTAACCCACCTAACCTCCTAGCTACCCCCTAACTACACTGCTTACCCCCTAATTACCCCCTCATTAAGCTAACTAACCCCCTAGCTCCCCCTAATTACACTAATTACCCCCTAATTAACCCACCTAACCTCCTAGCTACCCCCTAACTACACTGATTACCCCCTAATTACTCCCTAATTAACCCATCTAACCTCCTAGCTACCCCCTAACCACACTGATTAACCCCTAATTACCACCCAATTAACCCATCTAACCTCCTAGCTACCCCCAACTACACTGATTACCCCCTAATTACCCCCTAATTAAGCTAACTAACCCCCTAGCTCCCCCTAATTACACTAATTAGCCCCTAATTAACCCATCTAACCTCCTACCTATGCCCTAACTACACTAATTACCCCCTAATTAACCCACCTAACCTCCTAGCTACCCCCTAACTACACTGCTTACCCCCTAATTACCGCCTCATTAAGCTACCTAACCCCCTAGCTCCCCCTAATTACGCTAATTGGCCCCTAATTACCCCCAGTTAAGCGCGTGGGGCCGCACCGGTGCGGGTGTCCAGGTAGCGGATGGCGCGGTCATCGCTGGCCGTGATGGCCAACGGCTGCGAGGGGTGAGTGACCACCTGGTTCACCTGGGCCGAGCCACCTGCGGGGACAGCGGGGGGGGTCAGGGGACATTGGGGACACCTGGGGACACCTGGGGGGGTCAGGGGACACCTGGGGGGGTCAGGGGACATTGGGGACATTGGGGGGGTCAGGGGACATTGGGGGGGCAGGGGACATTGGGGGGGCAGAGGACACTTGGGGGGGCAGGGGACACCTGGGGGGGTCAGGGGACATTGGGGACACCTGGGGGGGGTCAGGGGACATTGGGGGGTCAGGGGACACCTGGGGGGGTCAGGGGACACCTGGGGACATTGAGGGGGTCAGGGGACACCTGGGGACACCTGGGGACACCTGGGGGGGTCAGGGGACATTGGGGGGGTCAGGGGACACCTGGGGGGGTCAGGGGACATTGGGGGGGTCAGGGGACACCTGGGGACACCTGGGGACACCTGGGGGGTCAGGGGACACCTGGGGACACTTGGGGACAGTGGGGGGGGTCAGGGGACACCTGGGGACACCTGGGGGGGTCAGGGGACACCTGGGGGGGTCAGGGGACACCTGGGGGGGTCAGGGGACATTGGGGGGGGTCAGGGGACATTGGGGGGGGCAGGGGACACCTGGGGACACCTGGGGACACCTGGGGGGGTCAGGGGACACCTGGGGACACCTGGGGACATTGGGGGGGCCAGGGGACACCTGGGGACACCTGGGGGGGTCAGGGGACACCTGGGGACACCTGGGGACACCTGGGGACACCTGGGGGGTCAGGGGACACCTGGGGACACCTGGGGACAGTGGGGGGGGTCAGGGGACATTGGGGGGGTCAGGGGACACCTGGGGACATTTGGGGGGTCAGGGGACATTGGGGGGGGTCCGGGGACACCTGGGGACATTAGGGGGGGTCCGGGGACACCTGGGGACATTAGGGGGGGTCAGGGGACACCTGGGGACACCTGGGGGGGTCAGGGGACATTGGGGGGGGGGTCCTGGGGACACCTGGGGACACTGGGGGGGGTCAGGGGACACTTGGGGACATTGGGGGGGGGTCCTGGGGACACCTGGGGACATTGGGGGGGTCAGGGGACACTTGGGGACACTTGGGGGGGTCAGGGACAGTGAGGGGGGGCAGGGGATAGCGGGGGACACTTGGGGACATTGGGGGGGTCAGGCAACACTTGGGGACATCTGGGGACACCTGAGAACATCTGGGGACATTAAGGGGGGTCAGGGGACACCTGGGGACACCTGGGGACAGCGGGGGGGGTGAGGGGACACTTAGGGACACTTGGGGACATCGGGGGACAGCGGGGGGGCCAGGGGACACTTGGGGACACTTGGGGGGGGGTCAGGGGACACTCGGGGACAGTGGGGGGGTCAGGGGGCACTTGGGGACAAGGGGAAGGTTCAGGTCACCCCAGGTGGCCCTTGGGGGCATTGGGAGGGTTCAGGTGGCCCTTGGGGACATTGGGGGGGTTCAGGTGGCCCTTGGGGACATTGGGGGGGGTTCAGGTGACCCCAGGTGGCCCTTGGGGGCATTGGGAGGGTTCAGGTGGCCCTTGGGGACATTGGGGGGGGTTCAGGTGACCCCAGGTGGCCCTTGGGGACATTGGGAGGGTTCAGGTGGCTCTTGGGGACATTGGGGGGGGTTCAGGTGGCCCCAGGTGGCCCTTGGGGGCATTGGGAGGGTTCAGGTGGCCCTTGACCAGTCACTCACCGCCGTTGGGGGACACCAGGGTGGCCTTGGTGGCCTCGAGGTCGTAGAGGACGGTGGCGCCCGAGCGGAAGCCGGCCACCAGCTGGGAGGGGTGGGTGGCCACGAACGTCACCGAGGTGGGGACACCGTGCTCTGCGAGGGGACAGCGGGACACTGAGGGGACACCTGGACAGGGGGACACTGAGGGGACACTGAGGGGACACTGAGGGGACGGGAGTGACCCCCCAGGTGGCCCCAGGTCACCCAGCTGTCCCCAGGTGTGTCCCCAAAGTGTCCAGGTGTGTCCCCCTTGTCCCCAGGTGTGTCCCCCTTGTCCCCAGGTGTGTCCCCAGCTGTGTCCCCATTGTCCCCAGGTGTGTCCCCCTTGTCCCCAGGTGTGTCCCCAGCTGTGTCCCCATTGTCCCCAGGTGTGTCCCCCTTGTCCCCAGGTGTCCCCAGGTGTGACCCCATTGTCCCCAGGTGTGTCCCCGAAGTGTCCAGGTGTGTCCCCCTTGTCCCCAGGTGTGACCCCAGCTGTCCCCAGGTGTGTCCCCACCTCACCCAGGTGTCCCCAGGTGTGTCCCCCTTGTCTCCAGGTGTGCCCCCATTATCCCCAGGTGTGTCCCCACCTTACCCAGCTGTCCCCAGCTATGTCCCCCTTGTCCCCAGGTGTGTCCGCCATGTCCCCAGCTGTGTCCCCATTGTCCCCAGGTGTCTCCCCAGCTCACCCAGCTGTCCCCAGGTGTGTCCCCAGGCCACCCAGGTGTCCCCCCAGGTCACTCAGATGTCCCCAGGTGTGTCCCCCTTGTCCCCTGGTATCCCCAGGTGCGTCCCCAGGTGATCCAACTGTCCCCAGCTGTGTCCCCAAAGTGTCCAGGTGTGTCCCCCTTGTCCCTAAGTGTGCCTCCAGGTCACTCAGCTGTCCCCAGGGGTCCCCCCAGCTCATCCAGGTGTCCCCAGGTGTGTCCCCAGCTGTGTCCCCCTTCTCCCCAGATGTGTCCCCAGGTGTCCCCCCCATGTCCCCAGGTGTGTCCCCCTTGTCCCCAGGCCACCCAGGTGTCCCCAGCTCACTCAGCTGTCCACAGATGTGTCCCCCTTGTCCCCAGGTGTGTCCCCCATGTCCCCAGCTGTCCCCCCAGCTATGTCCCCCTTTTCCCCAGGTGTGTCCCCCTTTTCCCCAGGTGTGTCCACCTTGTCCCCAGGCCACCCAGATGTTCCCAGGTCACTCAGCTGTCCCCCATGTCCCCAGGTGTCCCCCCAGGAGTGTCCCCAGGTGTTCCCAGGTGTGTCCCCAGGTGTGTCCCCCATGTCCCCAGATGTGTCCCCCTTATCCCCAGGTGTGTCCCCCTTCTCCCCAGGTGTGTCCCCCTTGTCCCCAGGCCACCCAGGTGTCCCCAGCTCACTCAGCTGTCCACAGATGTGTCCCCACAGGTGTCCCCCCAGGAGTGTCCCCAGATGCATCCCCCTTGTCCCCAGGTGTCCCCCCAGCGTAGCCAGGTGTCCCCAGCTGTGTCCCCCCATATCCCCAGCTGTGTCCCCCCATATCCCCAGCTGTGCCCCCAGCTGTGCCCCCAGATGTCCCCCCATATCCCCAGCTGTGTCCCCAGCTGTGTCCCCCCAGCTGTCCCCAGCTGTGTCCCCCCATGTCCCCAGCTGTGCCCCCAGCTGTGCCCCCAGATGTGTCCCCAGGTGTCCCCCCATATCCCCAGCTGTGCCCCCCCAGCTGTCCCCCCATATCCCCAGCTGTGTCCCCCCAGCTGTCCCCCCATGTCCCCAGCTGTGTCCCCAGCTGTGTCCCCCCATGTCCCCAGCTGTCCCCAGGTGTGTCCCCCCATGTCCCCAGGTGTCCCCAGATGTGTCCTCAGGTGTCCCCCCATATCCCCAGCTGTCCCCCTAGGTGTGTCCCCCCATGTCCCCAGCTGTGGCCCCAGGTGTCCCCAGATGTGTCCCCAGGTGTCCCCCCATGTCCCCAAGTGTCCCCCCATGTCCCCAGGTGTCCCCAGATGTGTCCCCAGGTGTCCCCCCATGTCCCCAGGTGTGTCCCCAGCTGTGTCCCCAGGTGTGTCCCCAGCTGTGTCCCCCCAGCTGTGTCCCCAGCTGTCCCCCCATGTCCCCAGCTGTGTCCCCAGGTGTCCCCCCATATCCCCAGCTGTGTCCTCAGCTGTGTCCCCCCAGCTGTCCCCAGCTGTGTCCCCCCATGTCCCCAGCTGTGCCCCCAGCTGTGCCCCCAGCTGTGCCCCCAGATGTGTCCCCAGGTGTCCCCCCATATCCCCAGCTGTGTCCCCAGGTGTCCCCCCATGTCCCCAGCTGTGTCCCCCCATATCCCCAGCTGTGTCCCCCCAGCTGTCCCCAGCTGTGTCCCCCCATGTCCCCAGCTGTGCCCCCAGCTGTGCCCCCATGTCCCCAGCTGTGTCCCCAGCTGTGTCCCCCCATATCCCCAGCTGTGTCCCCAGCTGTGTCCCCCCATATCCCCAGCTGTGTCCCCAGGTGTCCCCCCATATCCCCAGGTGTCCCCCTATGTCCCCAGCTGTGTCCCCCCAGCCGTGTCCCCGCTCACCTTTGTGCCCGTCCAGGACGCTCAGGCAGCCGCCGGTGCCGGTGCCGCCGGTGCCGCGGGGCTCCCAGAGGCGCACGGTGCCGTCGGCCGAGCACGAGGCCAGGCGCTGGCCGGCGCCGTCGAAGGACAGGCCCCACACGGCGTCCCCGTGGCCATCGAGGACGCCCCGCAGCACGCCCGGGTCTGGGGACGGCCCCGCACGGCGTCGGGGACAGCGGGGACACCGCGGGGGGGGCTTCGGCCCCGCAGGGCCCTCAGGTGCCACCACGGCCCCGGTGGCCCCCACGGTGGCCCCCAGAGTGTCCCCAGTGCCACCACAGCCTTGGTGGCCCCCAGAATGCCCCCAGTGCCACCACGGTGGCCCCCAGAGTGCCCCCAGTGCCACCACGGCCTTGGTGGCCCCCACAGTGTCCCCAGTGCCACCACGGCCTTGGTGGCCCCCAGAATGCCCCCAGTGCCACCACGGTGGCCCCCAGAGTGTCCCCAGTGCCACCACGGCCTTGGTGGCCCCCATGGTGGCCCCCAGAGTGCCCCCAGTGCCACCACGGCCTTGGTGGCCCCCAGAATGCCCCCAGTGCCACCACGGTGGCCCCCAGAGTGTCCCCAGTGCCACCACGGCCCCGGTGGCCCCCATGGTGGCCCCCAGAGTGCCCCCAGTGCCACCACGGCCTTGGTGGCCCCCAGAATGCCCCCAGTGCCACCACGGTGGCCCCCAGAGTGTCCCCAGTGCCACCACGGCCCTGGTGGCCCCCCCAGTGTCCCCAGTGCCACCACGGCCTTGGTGGCCCCCAGAATGCCCCCAGTGCCACCACGGTGGCCCCCAGAGTGTCCCCAGTGCCACCACGGCCTTGGTGGCCCCCAGAGGGTCCCCAGAGTGTCCCCAGTGCCACCACGGCCTTGGTGGCCCCCAGAGGGTCCCCAGAGTGTCCCCAGTGCCACCACGGCCCTGGTGGCCCCCCCAGTGTCCCCAGTGCCACCACGGCCTTGGTGGCCCCCAGAATGCCCCCAGTGCCACCACGGTGGCCCCCAGAGTGCCCCCAGTGCCACCACGGCCTTGGTGGCCCCCAGAATGCCCCCAGTGCCACCACGGTGGCCCCCAGAGTGTCCCCAGTGCCACCACGGCCCTGGTGGCCCCCCCAGTGTCCCCAGTGCCACCACGGCCTTGGTGGCCCCCAGAATGCCCCCAGTGCCACCACGGTGGCCCCCAGAGTGCCCCCAGTGCCACCACGGCCTTGGTGGCCCCCACAGTGTCCCCAGTGCCACCACGGCCCTGGTGGCCCCCAGAGGGTCCCCAGAGTGTCCCCAGTGCCACCACGGCCCTGGTGGCCCCCATGGTGGCCCTCAGAGGGTCCCCAGTGCCACCACGGCCCTGGTGGCCCCCACAGTGTCCCCAGAGTGTTCCCAGTGCCACCACACCCCCGGTGTCCCCCTGATGTCCCTGGTGCCACCACACCCCTGGTGTCCCTGAGTGTCCCCAGTGTCCCCCAGTGCCACCACACCCCCGGTGTCCCCCGATGTCCCAGTGCCACCACACCCCTGGTGTCCCCGAGTGTCCCTGGTGTCCCTGGTGCCACCACACCCCTGGTGTCCCCGAGTGTCCCTGGTGTCCCCGGTGCCACCACACCCCCGGTGTCCCCCTGATGTCCCCGGTGCCACCACACCCCCGGTGTCCCCGAGTGTCCCCAGTGTCCCCGGTGCCACCACACCCCCGGTGTCCCCGGTGTCCCGGTGCCACCACACCCCCGGTGTGCCCAAGTGTCCCCGGTGTCCCGGTGCCACCACACCCCCGGTGTCCCCCGATGTCCCAGTGCCACCACACCCTCGGTGTGCCCAAGTGTCCCCGGTGTCCCCGGTGCCACCACACCCCCGGTGTCCCCAGAGTGTCCCCGGTGTCCCTGGTGCCACCACACCCCCGGTGTCCCCAGGTGTCCCCAGGTGTCCCTGAGTGTCCCCGAGTGTCCCCAGTGCCACCACACCCCCGGTGTCCCCCTGATGTCCCTGGTGCCACCACACCCCTGGTGTCCCCAAGTGTCCCCAGTGTCCCCAAGTGTTTCTGGTGTCCCCAGTGCCACCACAGCCCCGGTGTCCCCAGGTGTCCCCGGTGTCCCCAGGTATCCCCGGTGTCCCCAGTGCCACCACACCCCCGGTGTCCCCGAGTGTCCCTGGTGTCCCGGTGCCACCACACCCCCGGTGTCCCCCTGATGTCCCTGGTGCCACCACACCCCCGGTGTCCCCCTGATGTCCCTGGTGTCCCCCAGTCCCACCACACCCCAGGTGTCCCCGGTGTCCCCCGATGTCCCAGTGCCACCACAGCCCTGGTGTCCCCGAGTGTCCCCAGTGTCCCTGGTGCCACCACACCCCCGGTGTCCCCAGAGTGTCCCTGGTGTCCCCCAGTCCCACCACACCCCTGGTGTCCCCGAGTGTCCCTGAGTGTCCCCAGTGCCACCACACCCCCGGTGTCCCCGGTGTTGCCGAGTGTCCCCGGTGTCCCTGGTGCCACCACACCCCCGGTGTCCTCGAGTGTCCCCAGTGCCACCACACCCCCAGTGTCCCCGAGTGTCCCCGGTGTCCCCGGTGCCACCACACCCCCGGTGTCCCCGAGTGTCCCCGATGTCCCCGGTGCCACCACACCCCCAGTGTCCCCGAGTGTCCCCAGTGTCCCTGGTGTCCCCAGTGTCCCCGAGTGTCCCCAGTGCCACCACACCCCCAGGTGTCCCCGGTGTCCCCGGTGCCACCCACCGTAGCCATCGTAGGGGTCGCTGTCCAGGGCGGGCAGGCGCCAGCAGCGGATCCGCGCGTCCACGCCGGCGCTGCAGCACAGGGCGCCGTCCCCGCCGTCGCCCGCGGCACCGCCCGCCACCGCCACCGCCAGCACCGGGCCCCTGCGCGGACACAGCGACGCGGGGATGGCACACGGGTGGCACGGAGGGCACGGGCAGGGGACACGGAGGTGACACTGACAGGGAGGTGGCACGGAGGGCACAGGTGACACAGGTGACACAGAGGTGACAGGTGACAGGGGGGTGACAAGGAGGTGACACTGACAGGGAGGTGGCACGGAGGGCACAGGGAGGTGACACAGGTGACACAGAGGTGACAGGGAGGCGACACTGAGGTGACAAGGAGGTGGCACAGGTGACGCAGAGGTGACAGGTGGCACGGAGGTGACAGGGAGGTGGCACAGGTGACATAGAGGTGATGGAGATGGCACGGAGGTGACACTGAGGTGACAGGGAGGTGACACAGGTGGCACAGAGGTGACAGGGAGGTGGTACGGAGGTGACACTGAGGTGACAGGGAGGTGGCACAGAGGTGACAGGGAGGTGACACAGGTGACACTGAGGTGACAGGGAGGTGGCACAGAGGTGACACTGAGGTGACAGGGAGATGATGAATGACACTGAGGTGACAGGGAGGTGACACTGAGGTGACAGGGGGGTGACAAGGAGGTGACACTGACAGGGAGGTGGCACGGAGGTGACAGGGAGGTGACACAGGTGACGCAGAGATGACAGGTGACACTGACGGAGGTGGCACGGAGGTGACAAGGAGGTGACAGACGTAACACAGAGGTGACAGGGAGGCGACACTGAGGTGACACTGACAGGGAGGTGGCACTGAGGTGACAGGGAGGTGACACAGGTGACAGGTGACAAAGAGATGGCACAGAGGTGACAAGGAGGTGACAAGGAGGTGACACAGGTGACACATGGAGGTGACAGGAAGGTGACAGGGAGGTGACAGGGAGGTGACAGGTGACACAGGTGACACAGAGGTGGCACACGTGACACAGAGGTGACAAGGAGGTGACACTTAGGTGACAGGGAGGTGACACCGGTGACACAGAGGTGACACAGAGGTGACAGGTGACACACAGATGACTGACAGGTGACACACAGGTGACACAGAGGTGACACACAGATGGGTGACAGGTGGCACACAGGTGACACACAAACGGCACACAGGTGACATACAGATGACAGGTGACACAGGTGACACAGGTGACACACAGATGGGTGACAGATGGCACACAGGTGACACACAAACGGCACACAGGTGGCACACAGGTGACACACAGATGGGTGACAGATGGCACACAGGTGACAGGCAGGTGGCACAGAGGTGACAGACAAATGACAAACAAGTGGCACACAGGTGACAGGTGGCACACAGGTGACAGAGGTGACACACAGATGGGTGACAGGTGGCACACAGGTGACACACAGGTAACAAAGGTGACACAGATGGGTGACAGGTGGCACACAGGTGACAGAGAAGTGGCACACAGGTGACAGAGAAGTGGCACACAAGTGGCACACAGGTGACAGCTGGCAGAGGTGACACAGATGGGTGACAGGTGACACACAAGTGGCACACAGGTGACACACAGGTGACAGGTGACACACAGATGGGTCACAGCTGACACACAGGTGACACACAGGTGACAAAGGTGACACAGATGGGTGACAGGTGACACAGGTGACACACAGGTGGCACACAGGTGACACAGAGGCAACAGGTGACACAGATGGGTGACAGGTGACACAGGTGACACAGAGGTGACACAGAGGTGGCACACAGGTGGCACACAGGTGGCACACAGGTGACAGAGAAGTGGCACACAGATGGGTGACAGGTGACACACAGGTGACAGAGATGACACAGATGGGTGACAGGTGACACACAGGTGACACACAGGTGGCACACAGGTGACACACAGATGGGTGACAGGTGGCACACAGGTGGCACACAGGTGACAGGTGGCACACAGGTGACAGAGAAGTGGCACACAGGTGACACACAGGTGACAGCTGGCAGAGGTGACACAGACGGGTGACAGGTGGCACACAGGTGGCACACAGGTGACACACAGATGGGTGACAGGTGACACACAGGTAACAAAGGTGACACAGCTGGCACACAGGTGACAGAAGTGACACACAGATGGGTGACAGGTGGCACACAGGTGACACAGCTGGCACACAGCTGACAGCCGCACCTGTGCCCGCGGAAGGCGTAGACGGGCTCCACGTCCAGCGCCGCGCTCCTGAGGGGACACAGCCGCGGCGCCGGTGACCAACGGGGACCGTGGCCACCGTGGCCACCACCGCGGCCACCACCGTCGCCACCACCACCGCGGCCACCGTGGCCACCACCGCGGCCACCACCGTCGCCACCACCGCAGCCACCCCCGGCTGCTACCGCCGCCACCACCACCACCGCGGCCACCGTGGCCACCACCGCGGCCACCACCATCGCCACCACCACCGTGGCCACCACCGCGGCCACCACCGCGGCCACCACCAGAGCCACCCCCGGCTGCTACCGCCGCCACCACCCTGGTCACTGTGGCCACCGCCGCGGCCACCCCCGGCTGCTACCACCGCCACCACCGTCGCCACCACCACCGCGGCCACCGCGGCCACCGCCGCGGCCACCGCCGCGGCCACCGCGCACCTCTTGGGGACCAGCGGCCTCTGCAGGTTCCAGAGCTTGAGGGTGGCATCCTCGGAGGCCGTCACCAGCGCCGGGTGGCCCGGGACGAAGGCCAGCGCCCGCACGGCGTCGTAGTGGCCACGCAGCGTCAGCCGCGGGCGCCAGCTGCGCTTCGGGGACAGCGGCCGGCCCGGGGACACCTGCGGGGACACCGGGGGCACCTGGGGACGCTGAGGTGGCACCTGGGGATGCTGAGGTGGCACCTGGGGACAGGCACGGGGTACCTGGGGACAGGCATGGGGCACCTGGGGACAGTGGTGGCACCTGGGGATGCTGAGGTGGCACCTGGGGACGCTGAGGTGGCACCTGGGGACAGTGGTGGCACCTGGGGATGCTGAGGTGGCACCTGGGGACGCTGAGGTGGCACCTGGGGACAGGCACGGGGCACCTGGGACACTGAGGTGGCACCTGGGGACGCTGAGGTGGCACCTGGGACACTGAGGTGGCACCTGGGGATGCTGAGGTGGCACCTGGGACACTGAGGTGGCACCTGGGGACAGGCACAGGGCACCTGGGGACACTGAGGTGGCACCTGGGACACTGAGGTGGCACCTGGGGATGCTGAGGTGGCACCTGGGGACAGGCATGGGGCACCTGGGGACAGTGGTGGCACCTGGGGACAGGCAGGTGGCACCTGGGGACACTGAGGTGGCACCTGGGGACACTGAGGTGGCACCTGGGACACTGAGGTGGCACCTGGGGACAGGCAGGTGGCACCTGGGACACTGAGGTGGCACCTGGGGACACTGAGGTGGCACCTGGGACACTGAGGTGGCACCTGGGGACAGGCACGGGGCACCTGGGGACACTGAGGTGGCACCTGGGGACGCTGAGGTGGCACCTGGGGATGCTGAGGTGGCACCTGGGGACAGGCATGGGGCACCTGGGGACACTGAGGTGGCACCTGGGGACACTGAGGTGGCACCTGGGACACTGAGGTGGCACCTGGGGACGCTGAGGTGGCACCTGGGACAGTGAGGTGGCACCTGGGGACACTGAGGTGGCACCTGGGGACAGGCAGGTGGCAGCTGGGAACAGGCACGTGGCACCTGGGGACAGGCACGGGGCACCTGGGACACTGAGGTGGCACCTGGGACACTGAGGTGGCACCTGGGGACAGGCAGGTGGCAGCTGGGAACAGGCAGGTGGCACCTGGGGACACTGAGGTGGCACCTGGGGACGCTGAGGTGGCACCTGGGGACAGGCACGGGGCACCTGGGACACTGAGGTGGCACCTGGGGACAGGCAGGTGGCAGCTGGGAACAGGCACGTGGCACCTGGGACACTGAGGTGGCACCTGGGGACAGGCACGGGGCACCTGGGACAGTGAGGTGGCACCTGGGGACAGGCACGTGGCACCTGGGGACAGGCACGGGGCACCTGGGACACTGAGGTGGCACCTGGGGACACTGAGGTGGCACCTGGGACACTGAGGTGGCACCTGGGGATGCTGAGGTGGCACCTGGGGACAGGCACGGGGTACCTGGGACACTGAGGTGGCACCTGGGGATGCTGAGGTGGCACCTGGGGACAGGCACGGGGCACCTGGGACACTGAGGTGGCACCTGGGGACAGTGGTGGCACCTGGGACACTGAGGTGGCACCTGGGGACACTGAGGTGGCACCTGGGGACAGGCAGGTGGCACCTGGGAACAGGCAGGTGGCACCTGGGGACAGGCACGGGGCACCTGGGACACTGAGGTGGCACCTGGGGACAGGCAGGTGGCACCTGGGGATGTGCTGGGGACACTGAGGTTGCAGCTGGGGACACTGGGGTGGCACCTGGGGAGGCTCTGGGGACACTGAGGTGGCACCTGGGGACACTGGGGTGGCACTTGGGGATGCGCTGGGGACACCGAGGTGGCACCTGGGGACGCACTGGGGACACTGAGGTGATGCCAGGGCCTGTGGTGGCACCTGGGGACGCTCTGGGGACACCGAGGTGGCACTTGGGGAGGCTCTGGGGACACCGAGGTGGCACTCAGGGACAGCTTTGGGGACACCGAGGTGGCACTCGGGGACACTTTGGGGACACTTTGGGGACACCAAGGTGGCACTCAGGGACACTTTGGGGACAGCTTTGGGGACACCAAGGTGGCACTCAGGGACACTTTGGGGACACCGAGGTGGCACTCAGGGACAGCTTTGGGGACACCAAGGTGGCACTCAGGGACACTTTGGGGACACCGAGGTGGCACTCAGGGACAGCTTTGGGGACACCAAGGTGGCACTCGGGGACACTTTGGGGACAGCTTTGGGGACACCAAGGTGGCACTCAGGGACACTTTGGGGACACCGAGGTGGCACTCGGGGACACTCTGGGGACACTTTGGGGACACCGAGGTGGCACTCAGGGACACTCTGGGGACACTTTGGGGACACCAAGGTGGCACTCAGGGACACTCTGGGGACACCGAGGTGGCACTCAGGGACACTTTGGGGACGCTCTGGGGACACCGAGGTGGCACTCAGGGACACTTTGGGGACACCGAGGTGGCACTCGGGGACACTTTGGGGACACTTTGGGAACACCGAGGTGGCACTTGGGGACACTTTGGGGACACCGAGGTGGCACTCAGGGACACTTTGGGGACACCGAGGTGGCACTCGGGGACACTTTGGGGACACTTTGGGGACACTGAGGTGGCACTCAGGGACACTTTGGGGACACCGAGGTGGCACTCAGGGACACTTTGGGGACACTTTGGGGACACCAAGGTGGCACTCGGGGACACTCTGGGGACACTTTGGGGACACTGAGGTGGCACTCAGGGACACTCTGGGGACAGTTTTGGGGACACTGAGGTGGCACTCAGGGACACTCTGGGGACACTTTGGGGACACCGAGGTGGCACTCAGGGACACTTTGGGGACAGGTGCCACTCACGTCGCCGCCGTCGTTGTCGTTGGTCACCGTCAGCTCCGCCAGGTCCCCGAGGCCGTCCAGGACCAGGACATCGGCCGGGACCCCCAGGGGACCTGTGGGGACAGACGGACAGAGGGGATGGAGGGGACAGAGGGACAGAGGGGATGGAGGGGACAGAGGGACAGAGGGGACAGGGGGACAGAGGGGATGGAGGGGATGGAGGGGACAGAGGGGACAGAGGGGACAGAGGGGACAGATGGACAGAGAGGATGGAGGGGACGGAGGGGATGGAGGGGGCGGAGGGGATGGAGGGGATGGAGGGACAGAGGGACAGACGGACAGAGGGGATGGAGGGACAGAGGGATCAGAGGGGATGGAGGGGACAGAGGGACAGAGGGACAGAGGGGACAGAGGGGATGGAGGGGACAGAGGGACAGAGGGGACAGAGGGGACAGAGGGACAGAGAGGATGAAGGGGTCAGAGGGGATGGAGGGGATGGAGGGGACAGGGGGACGGGGGGACAGACGGACAGAGGGGACAGAGGGACAGAGAGGATGAAGGGGTCAGAGGGGACAGAGGGGATGGAGGGGACAGAGGGACAGAGGGACAGAGGGGACAGAGGGGACAGAGGGGACAGAGGGGATGGAGGGGATGGAGGGGATAGACGGACAGAGGGGATGGAGGGGACAGAGGGGACAGAGGGGACAGAGGGGATGGAGGGGATGGAGGGGATAGACGGACAGAGGGGATGGAGGGGACAGAGGGACAGAGGGGACAGAGGGGATGGAGGGGACAGAGGGGACAGACAGACAGAGGGACAGAGGGACAGAGGGGACGAGGGGGACAGACGGACAGAGGGGATGGAGGGGACAGACGGACAGAGGGACAGTGAGGATGGAGGGGACAGTGGGGACAGACGGACAGAGGGACAGAGGGGACAGAGGGACAGAAGGACAGAGGGAACAGACGGACAGAGGGACAGTGAGGATGGAGGGGACAGAGGAACAGTGACACCGGGGGTGGCCTTGGGGACATGGGGACACCCCAGGGGACAGAGAGACCCCCCCAAGGGACATCCCAGGGGACACAGGGACCCCCCAGGTGACCCACGGGTGACCCACGGGTGACATGGGTGACCCACGGGTGACCCACAGGTGACAGTGACCCACAGGTGACCCATGGGTGACACACAGGTGACCCACGGGTGACCCACAGGTGACCCACGGGTGACATGGGTGACACAGGTGACCCACAGGTGACAGTGACCCACAGGTGACCCCCAGGTGACCCACAGGTGACCCACGGGTGACCCACGGGTGACAGGTCGGTACCTTCGGGTGGCCGCGGTGGCCCCGGTGGCCGCGGGGGGCCGAGGTCCCCGTCCCGCAGGTGGCACCGGTGGCTCTCTGGGACAGCGAGAGGGGACAGCAGGGCTTGGCCGTGGCCCCGAGGTGTCCCCAGGGTGTCCCCAAGTGTCCCCAAGGTGTCCCCAGGTGTCCCCAAGGTGTCCCCAGGTGTCCCCAGGGTGTCCCCAAGTGTCCCCAAGGTGTCCCAGGCTCACCCCCAGGTGTCCCCAGGTGTCCCAAGGTGTCCCCAACGTGTCCCCAGATGTCCCCAAGGTGTCCCAGGCTCACCCCCAGATGTCCCCAAGGTGTCCCCGGTCTCACCCCAAGGTGTCCCCAGATGTCCCCAGATGTCCCCAAAGTGTCCCCAGGTGTCCCCAAGGTGTCCCCAAGTTGTCCCCAAGGTGTCCCCAGGTGTCCCAGCCTCACCCCCAGGTGTCCCCAGGTGTCCCAAGGTGTCCCCAGGTGTCCCCAAGGTGTCCCCAGGTGTCCCCAAGGTGTCCCAAGGTGTCCCAGGCTCACCCCCAGGTGTCCCCAAGGTGTCCCCAAGGTGTCCCCAAGGTGTCCCCAGGTGTCCCAGGCTCACCCCCAGGTGTCCCCAAGGTGTCCCCAGGTGTCCCAAGGTGTCCCCAAGGTGTCCCAGGCTCACCCCCAGGTGTCCCCAGGTGTCCCCGGTCTCACCCCAAGGTGTCCCCAGATGTCCCCAGATGTCCCCAAAGTGTCCCCAGGTGTCCCCAAGGTGTCCCCAGAGTGTCCCCAGATGTCCCCAGATGTCCCCAAAGTGTCCCCAGGTGTCCCCAAGGTGTCCCCAGAGTGTCCCCAGATGTCCCCAGGTGTCCCAGTCTCACCCCCAGGTGTCCCCAGGTGTCCCCGGTCTCACCCCAAGGTGTCCCCAGATGTCCCCAGATGTCCCCAAAGTGTCCCCAGATGTCCCCAGGTGTCCCCAGATGTCCCCAAAGTGTCCCCAGGTGTCCCCAAGGTGTCCCCTGATGTCCCCAGGTGTCCCAGGCTCACCCCCAGGTGTCCCCAAGGTGTCCCCAGATGTCCCCAAGGTGTCCCCAGATGTCCCCAGGTGTCCCCGGTCTCACCCCAAGGTGTCCCCAAGGTGTCCCCAAGGTGTCCCAGGCTCACCCCCAGGTGTCCCCAGGGTGTCCCCAGTTGTCCCCAAGGTGTCCCCAAGGTGTCCCCAGGCATCCCCACGTGCCCCCAGATGTCCCAAGGTGTCCCCAAGGTGTCCCCAAGGTGTCCCAGGCTCACCCCAAGGTGTCCCAGGCTCACCCCCAGGTGTCCCCAAGGTGTCCCCAAGGTGTCCCAGGCTCACCCCCAGAGTGTCCCCAAGGTGTCCCCAGATGTCCCCAGGTGTCCCAGGCTCACCCCCAAGTGTCCCCAAGGTGTCCCCAGGTGTCCCAGGCTCACCCCCAGATGTCCCCAGGTGTCCCCCAGGTGTCCCCAAGGTGTCCCCAGATGTCCCCAGGTGTCCCAGGCTCACCCCCAAGTGTCCCCAAGGTGTCCCCAGGTGTCCCAGGCTCACCCCCAGATGTCCCCAGGTGTCCCCAAGTGTCCCCAAGGTGCCCCCAGGTGTCCCAGGCTCACCCCCAGATGTCCCCAAGGTGTCCCCAGGTGCCCCCAGGTGTCCCCAGATGTCCCCAGGTGTCCCAGGCTCACCCCAGATGTCCCCCAGGTGTCCCGAGGTGTCCCAGGCTCACCCCAAGGTGTCCCAGGCTCACCCCCAAGTGTCCCCAAGGTGTCCCCAGGTGTCCCAGGCTCACCCCCAGGTGTCCCAAGGTGTCGCCAGATGTCCCCAGATGTCCCCAAGGTGTCCCCAAGGTGTCCCCAGATGTCCCAAGGTGTCCCCAAGGTGTCCCAGGCTCACCCCCAGGTGTCCCCAGATGTCCCCAAGGTGTCCCCAGATGTCCCAGGCTCACCCCCAGGTGTCCCCAGGTGTCCCCAGGTGTCCCAGGCTCACCCCCAGATGTCCCCAAGGTGTCCCCAGATGTCCCCAAGGTGTCCCCAGGTGTCCCAGGCTCACCCCAAGGTGTCCCCAGGCTCACCCCCAGCTGTCCCCAGATGTCCCCAGGTGCCCCCAAGGTGTCCCAGGCTCACCCCCAGATGTCCCCAAGGTGTCCCCAGGTGCCCCCAGGTGTCCCCAAGGTGTCCCCAGGTGTCCCAGGCTCACCCCCAGGTGTCCCCAGGTGTCCCCAGGTGTCCCAGGCTCACTCCCAGGTGTCCCCAAGGTGTCCCCAAGGTGTCCCCAGATGTCCCCAAGGTGTCCCAGGCTCACCCCCAGGTGTCCCCAAGGTGTCCCCAGGTGTCCCAGGCTCACCCCCAGGTGTCCCAGGCTCACCCCCAGGTGTCCCCAGATGTCCCCAAGGTGTCCCCAGGTGTCCCAGGCTCACCCCAAGGTGTCCCAGGCTCACCCCCAGGTGTCCCCAAGGTGTCCCCAAGGTGTCCCCAGGTGTCCCCAGATGTCCCAGGCTCACCCCCAGGTGTCCCCAAGGTGTCCCCAAGGTGTCCCCAGGTGTCCCCAGGTGTCCCAGGCTCACCCCCAGGTGTCCCCAAGGTGTCCCAGGCTCACCCCCAGGTGTCCCAGGCTCACCCCAAGGTGTCCCAGGCTCACCCCCAGGTGTCCCCAAGGTGTCCCCAGGTGTCCCCAGGTGTCCCCCAGGTGTCCCAGGCTCACCCCCAGGTGTCCCCAAGGTGTCCCCAAGGTGTCCCCAGGTGTCCCCAGGTGTCCCCCAGGTGTCCCAGGCTCACCCCCAGGTGTCCCCAAGGTGTCCCCAAGGTGTCCCAGGCTCACCCCCAGGTGTCCCAGGCTCACCCCAAGGTGTCCCAGGCTCACCCCCAGGTGTCCCCAAGGTGTCCCCAAGGTGTCCCCAGGTGTCCCCCAGGTGTCCCAGGCTCACCCCCAGGTGCCCCCAGATGTCCCCAGGTGTCCCAGCCTCACCCCCAGGTGTCCCCAGGGTGTCCCCAAGGTGCCCCCAAATGTCCCCAAGGTGTCCCCAAGGTGTCCCCAAGGTGTCCCCAGATGTCCCCAGGCTCACCCCCAGATGTCCCCAGGTGTCCCCAAGGTGTCCCCAGATGTCCCCAAGGTGTCCCCAAGGTGTCCCAGGCTCACCCCCAGGTGTCCCCAAGGTGTCCCCAGGTGTCCCCAAGGTGTCCCAGGCTCACCCCCAGGTGTCCCCAGGGTGTCCCCAAGGTGCCCCCAGATGTCCCCAAGGTGTCCCCAGATGTCCCAAGGTGTCCCCAGATGTCCCCAAGGTGTCCCCAAGGTGTCCCCAGATGTCCCCAAGGTGTCCCAGGCTCATCCCCAGATGTCCCCAGGTGTCCCCGGTCTCACCCCAAGGTGTCCCCAGATGTCCCCAGATGTCCCCAAAGTGTCCCCAGATGTCCCAGGCTCACCCCCAGGTGTCCCCAAGGTGTCCCCAAGGTGTCCCCAGGTGTCCCCAGGTGTCCCAGGCTCACCCCCAGGTGTCCCCAAGGTGTCCCAGGCTCACCCCCAGGTGTCCCAGGCTCACCCCAAGGTGTCCCAGGCTCACCCCCAGGTGTCCCCAAGGTGTCCCCAGGTGTCCCCAGGTGTCCCCCAGGTGTCCCAGGCTCACCCCCAGGTGTCCCCAAGGTGTCCCCAAGGTGTCCCCAGGTGTCCCCAGGTGTCCCCCAGGTGTCCCAGGCTCACCCCCAGGTGTCCCCAAGGTGTCCCCAAGGTGTCCCAGGCTCACCCCCAGGTGTCCCAGGCTCACCCCAAGGTGTCCCAGGCTCACCCCCAGGTGTCCCCAAGGTGTCCCCAAGGTGTCCCCAGGTGTCCCCCAGGTGTCCCAGGCTCACCCCCAGGTGCCCCCAGATGTCCCCAGGTGTCCCAGCCTCACCCCCAGGTGTCCCCAGGGTGTCCCCAAGGTGCCCCCAAATGTCCCCAAGGTGTCCCCAAGGTGTCCCCAAGGTGTCCCCAGATGTCCCCAGGCTCACCCCCAGATGTCCCCAGGTGTCCCCAAGGTGTCCCCAGATGTCCCCAAGGTGTCCCCAAGGTGTCCCAGGCTCACCCCCAGGTGTCCCCAAGGTGTCCCCAGGTGTCCCCAAGGTGTCCCAGGCTCACCCCCAGGTGTCCCCAGGGTGTCCCCAAGGTGCCCCCAGATGTCCCCAAGGTGTCCCCAGATGTCCCAAGGTGTCCCCAGATGTCCCCAAGGTGTCCCCAAGGTGTCCCCAGATGTCCCCAAGGTGTCCCAGGCTCATCCCCAGATGTCCCCAGGTGTCCCCGGTCTCACCCCAAGGTGTCCCCAGATGTCCCCAAAGTGTCCCCAGGTGTCCCAGGCTCACCCCCAGGTGTCCCCAAGGTGTCCCCAGGTGTCCCAGGCTCACCCCAAGGTGTCCCAGGCTCACCCCCAGGTGTCCCCAAGGTGTCCCCAGGTGTCCCCAGGAAGTCGAACTCGCCCAGGGCGTCCTCGGAGTCCTCCTCGTCCTCATCCTCGTCCTCGTCCTCGTCCTCCTCGGGGACCTTGGGGACCTTGGGGACACCGGGGCAGGTGACAATGGGGACAAAAAGGGCCAAAAAAGGGCAAAGATCCCCAAAAACCCCCTAAAAGTGACCCAACTCATCTAAAAGTGATCCAAAATCATCTAAAAATGATCCAAAATCCCCTAAAAATGATCCCAAATACCCTGACCCAAAATCCCCTAAAAGTGACCAAAAATCGTCTAAAAATGATCCAAAATCACCTAAAAATGATCCAAAATCGCCTAAAAATGATCCAAAATCGCCTAAAAATGATCCAAACGCCCCTAAAAAAAGGGACCCAAAATCGCCTAAAAATGATCCAAAATCCCCTAAAAATGATCCAAAATCCCCTAAAAGTGACCCAAAATCCCCTAAAAGTGACCCAAAATCGTCTAAAAATGATCCAAAATCGTCTAAAAATGATCCAAAATCACCTAAAAGTGACCCAAAATCGCCTAAAAGTGACCCAAACCCGCCTAAAAATGATCCAAAATCGCCTAAAAATGATCCAAACGCCCCTAAGAAAAGGGACCCAAAATCGGCCAAAAATGATCCAAAATACCCTAAAAATGATCCAAAATACCCTAAAAGTGACCCAAAATCCCCTAAAAGTGACCCAAAATCGTCTAAAAATGATCCAAAATCGCCTAAAAATGATCCAAAATACCCTGACCCAAAATCCCCTAAAAGTGACCAAAAATCGTCTAAAAATGATCCAAAATTGCCTAAAAGTGACCCAAAATCCCCTAAAAATGATCCAAAATTCCCTAAAAGTGACCCAAAATCGCTCAACAATGCCCCCAAAAATCCCCAAAAAATCCTCTAAAACCCCAAAAAATCCCTAAAAAGCCCCAAATAAATCCCCCAAATAGCAAAAAATCCCCCCAAATCCTCTAAAATCTCCAAAAATGCCCCCAAATCCCCCAAAAATCCCTAAAAATCCCCAAAAAATCCCTAAAAAACCCCCCCCAAATCCCTAAAAAGTCCCAAGTAAGTCCCCCAAAATCCCCAAAAATCCCCCCAAAAATCCTCTAAAATTCCCCAAAATCCCCAAAAAATCCCTAAAAATCCCTAAAAATCCCCAAATAAATCTTCCAAAATAGCTAAAAATCCCCCCCAAATCCTCTAAAATCCCCAAAAATGCCCCCAAATCCCCCAAAAAACCCCAAAAATCCCTAAAAGCCCCAAATATCCCTAAAAAACCCCAAAAACCCCTAAAAAACCCCAACTAAATCCTCCAAAATCCCTAAAAATCCCCCCAAAATCCCTAAAAATCCCCCCCAAATCCTCTAAAATCCCCAAAAATGCCCCAAAATCCCCCAAAAAACCCCAAAAATCCCTAAAAAACCCCAAATAAATCCCCCAAAATCCCTAAAAATCCCCCCAAAATCCTCTAAATTCCCCAAAAATGCCGCAAAATCCCCAAAAATCTCCCCAAGTCCCTAAAAAACCCAAAAAGCCCCTAAAAAACCCCAAATAAATCCCCAAAAATCCCTAAAAATCCCCCAAAATCCCTAAAAATCGCCCCCAAAATCCTCTAAAATCCCCAAAAAACCCCCAAAAATCCCTAAAAATCCCAAAAAATTCCCTAAAAAATCTCTCAAAAATCCCCTAAAATCCCCCTCCCCCCGAATTTGGGGAATTCCCGATTTCGGGGTCTCCCCTCCCCCACCTTCCCCCTCCTGCGGGGCTGGGGGGGCCCCGGGGTGGGGGAGGGGCCCTCGGGGTCCTCGTCCTCGTCGCTGTCCTCGTCGGGGGGGGAGGGGCTCAGCCCCGGCTCCGGCTCCTTCCCGGCGTTCCTGGAGGGGGCAAAAATTTGGGAAAGGCGGGGGGGGAGGGAGGAAATTCCCGAAATTCGGAAAAAGAAAAAATTCCGGAAAAAAAACCTTGAAAAAAACCTGGGAAAATGAAAAAAATTCAAAAAAACCCCCAAAAAAACCTCAAAAAACATGAAAAAAACTCAAAGAAACTCAAAAAACCCCAAAAAAACCTAAATCCCCCCCAAATCCCCTAAAACCCCCCAAATCCCCCCAAAAACCCCAGAAAAAAACCCAAAAATCCCCAAATTTCCCCAAAAATCCCCAAATCCCCCCCAAAACCCCAGAAAAAAATCCCAAAATCCCCCAAAATCCCCCCCCCAAAATCCCCAAAAACCCCCCAAAATCCCCAAATTTCTCCCAAAATCCCCAAAATCCCCCCCAAAAATCCCCAAATCCTCCCCAAAAAACCCCAAAATCCCCCCCAAAATCCCCTCCAAAACCCTGAAATCCCCCCCCAAATCCCCTAAAACCCCCCAAAACCCCAGAAAAAACCCCCAAAATCCCCAACCCCCCCCCAAAATCCCCAAATTTCTCCCAAATCCCCCAAATCCCCCCCAAAACCCCCAAATCCCCCCCAAAATCCTCAAAAATCCCCCCAACCTCCCCCCCAAAATCCCCATAAAACCCCCCAAAATCCCAGAAAAAAACCCCCAAATCCCCAAATTCCCCCCAAAATCCCCAAATCCCCCCAAAATCCTCAAGCCCCCCCCAAAATCACTAAACCCCCCCCCAAGATCCTCAAATTTCTCCCAAAATCCCCAAATTTCCCCCAAATCCCCCCCAAAATCCCCCAAAAATCCCCCCAAACCCCCCCCAAAATCCCCCCAAAAACCCCCCAAAACCCCAGAAAAAAACCCCAAAATCCCCACCCCCCCCCCAAAATCCCCAAATTTCTCCCAAAATCCCAAAAATCCCCCCCAAAAATCCCCAAATCCCCCCCGAAATCCTCAAATCCCCCCCAAAATCCCTAAAACCCCCCCCAAGATCCTCAAATTTCTCCCCAAATCCCCAAATTTCCCCCAAATCCCCCCCAAAACCCCCAAAAATCCCCCAAAACCCCCCCAAAATCCCCAAATCCCCCCCAAAAATCCCCCAAATCCCCCCCAAAACCCCAGAAAAAAATCCAAAAATGCCCAAATTCCCCCCAAATCCCCCCCAAAAACCCCCAAACCCCCTCCCCAAAATCCCCAACCCCCCCCAAAATCCCCAAATCCCCCCCAAAATCCCCCAAATCCCCCCAAAAACCCCAGAAAAAAACCCCAAAATCCCCTAAAACCCCCCCAAAAATCCCCAAATTTCTCCCAAAATCCCAAAAATCCCCCCCAAAAATCCCCAAATCCCCCCAAAATCCCCAAATCCCCCCCGAAATCCTCAAATCCCCCCCAAAATCCCTAACCCCCCCCCGAGATCCTCAAATTTCTCCCAAAATCCCCAAATTTCCCCCAAATCCCCCCCAAATCCCCAAAACCCCCAAAAATCCCCAAAACCCCCCCCCAAAATCCCCATAAAACCCCCCAAAACCCCCAGAAAAAAACCCCAAAATCCCCTAAAATCCCCCAAAACCCCAGAAAAAACCCCCAAAATCCCCGAAACCCCCCCCAAAATCCCCAAATTTCTCCCAAAATCCCCAAAATCCCCCCCAAAAATCCCCAAATCATCCCCCCCAAAAATCCCCAAATCCCCCCAAAAATCCCCCAAATCCCCCCCAAATTCCCTAAAACCCTCGCAAAATCCCCCAAATCCCCCCCAAAAACCCCAGAAAAAAACCCCAAAATCCCCAAATTTCCCCCAAATCCCCCCAAAATCTCCCCAAAACCCCCAAATCCCCCCAAAAATCCCAAAACCGCCCCCAAAATCCCCAAAATCCCCCCCAAAAATCCCCAAATCCCCCCCAAAATCCCCTAAAACCACCCAAAAAAACCCAAAATCCCCCCCAAAACCCTGAAATCCCCCCCCAAATCCCTTAAAACCCCCCAAAACCCCAGAAAAAACCCCCAAAATCCCCAACCCCCCCCCCAAAATCCCCAAATTTCTCCCAAAATCCCCCAAATCCCCCCCAAAACCCCCCCAAAATCCTCAAAAATCCCCCCAACCTCCCCCCCAAAATCCCCATAAAACCCCCCAAAACCCCAGAAAAAAACCCCCAAATCCCCAAATCCCCCCAAAAACCCCAGAAAAAAACCCCAAAATCCCCCAAATCCCTCCAAAAACCCAGGAAAAAACCCCCAAATCCCCAAATTCCCCCCAAATCCCCCCAAAAACCCCCAAACCCCCTCCCCAAAATCCCCAAATCCCCCCCAAAATCCCCAAATCCCCCCCAAATCCCCCCAAAAACCCCAGAAAAAATCCCCAAAAATCCCCTAAAAGCCCCCAAAAACCCCAGAAAAAACCCCCAAAATCCCCAAAACCCCCCCAAAAATCCCCAAATTTCTCCCAAAATCCCAAAAATCCCCCCCAAAAATCCCCAAATCCCCCCCAAAATCCTCAACCCCCCCCAAAATCCCGAAAACCCCCCCCCCCGAGATCCTCAAATTTCTCCCAAAATCCCCAAATTTCCCCCAAATCCCCCCCAAAACCCCCAAAATTCCCCCAACCCCCCCCCCCCAAAATCCCCCAAATCCCCCCAAAAACCCCAGAAAAAAAACCCAAAATCCCCTAAAACCCCCCAAAACCCCAGAAAAAAACCCAAAATCCCCAAAACCCCCCCCAAAATCCCCAAATCCCCCCAAAATCCCCAAAACCCCCCCAAAAATCCCCAAATCCCCCCCAAAAATCCCCCAAATCCCCCCCAAATTCCCTAAAACCCTCGCAAAATCCCCCAAATCCCCCCCAAAAACCCCAGAAAAAAACCCAAAAATCCCCAAATTTCCCCCAAATCCCCCCAAAATCTCCCCAAAACCCCCAAATCCCCCCAAAAATCCCAAAACCGCCCCCAAAATCTCCCCCAAAAATCCCCAAATCCCCCCCAAAATCCCCTAAAACCACCCAAAAAAACCCAAAATCTCCCCCAAAACCCTGAAATCCCCCCCCAAATCCCTTAAAACCCCCCAAAACCCCAGAAAAAACCCCCAAAATCCCCAAACCCCCCCCCAAAATCCCCAAATTTCTCCCAAAATCCCCCAAATCCCCCCCAAAACCCCCAAATCCCCCCCAAAATCCTCAAAAATCCCCCCAACCTCCCCCCCAAAATCCCCATAAAACCCCCCAAAATCCCAGAAAAAAACCCCAAAATCCCCCAAATCCCCCCAAAAACCCAGGAAAAAACCCCCAAATCCCCAAATTCCCCCCAAATCCCCCCCAAAAACCCCCAAACCCCCTCCCCAAAATCCCCAAATCCCCCCCAAATCCCCAAATCCCCCCCAAACCCCCATAAAACCCCCCAAAACCCCAGAAAAAAACCCCAAAATCCCCTAAAACCCCCCAAAACCCCAGAAAAAACCCCAAAATCCCCAAAACCCCCCCAAAAATCCCCAAATCCCCCCAAAATCCCCAAAACCCCCCCAAAAATCCCCAAATCCCCCCAAAATCCCCAAAACCCCCCCAAAAATCCCCAAATCCCCCCAAAAATCCCCCAAATCCCCCCCAAAATCCCTAAAACCCCCCCAAAATCCCCAAATTTCTCCCAAAATCCCCAAATTTCCCCCAAATCCCCCCCAAATCCCCAAAACCCCCAAAAATCCCCAAAACCCCCCCCCCCCAAAATCCCCATAAAACCCCCCAAAACCCCAGAAAAAAACCCCAAAATCCCCCAAATCCCCCCCAAAAACCCAGGAAAAAACCCCAAAATCCCCCAAATCCCCCCAAAAACCCAGGAAAAAACCCCCAAATCCCCAAATTCCCCCCAAATTCCCCCCCAAAAACCCCAAAACCCCCTCCCCAAAATCCCCAAATCCCCCCCAAATCCCCAAATTCCCCCCAAATTCCCCCCAAATCCCCCCCAAAATCCCCAAATCCCTCCCCAAAAACCCCAAACCCCCTCCCCAAAATCCCCAAATCCCCCCCAAAACCCCCAAATTTCCCCCCCAAAACCCCCAAATTTCCCCCCCAAATCCCCCCCGAACCTCTGGATCTGCTCCTCGATCCTCCGCAGCAGCAGCGACTCCGTGGGGGGGGGGGGGGAGGGGAGGGGGGGCTCCCAGGGCTGGGGGGGGCTCCTGGAATTCCCGGAATTCCCGAGGGGATCCCCGGAATTCCCGAAATTCCCGAAATTCCCGAAATTCCCGGAATTCCGGGGGGGCTGCGGCCCAGCAGGGACCGGACCCGCCGGGATCTCATGTCCAGGATGGTGTCGCTGTAACCGACCTCCTCCAGGTACCTGGCTCGGGGGTTTTTTTTGGGGAGAAATCCCAAAAAAAAATGGGATTTTGGGGTATTGGGAATATCCCAGAATATTCATCCCGAAATATCCCCAAAATCCCGTAAAAATCCCGCAAAAATCCCGCGAAAATCCCGCAAAAATCGCCCCGAAATTCCCGCAAAAATCGCCTAAAAACGCCCTAAAAAGCGCCCCAAAAATGGCTGAGAGAAGTTGGCCAAAAAGCCCCAAAATCTGTCCCCAAAAAAAGCTCAAAAGAGTCAAAATTGTCCCAAAAAAAACCCCCAAACCTCGCCCGAACTGGCAAAAAGTTTCTGCCGAAAAGCGCTCAAAAATCCCCCCAAAAAACGCCAAAAATCCCCCCCCAAAAAACCCCAAAAATCCCCCCCAAAACCCCCCCAAAAAAACCCCAAACCCCCCCAAAACCCCCCAAAAAACCCCAAAAACTCCCCAAAAACCCCTGAAAAAAAAAAACCCAAAACTCCCAAAAAAGCCCCAAAAACCCCTCAAAAAAACCCCAAAAACCCCAAAAACTCCCCAAAACTCCCCAAAAAAACCCCAACCCCCCCAAAACCCCCCAAAAAAACCCCAACACCCAAGCCCCCCCAAAAAACCCCCAAAAACTCCCAAAAAACCCCCCAAACCCCCCCAAAAACCCAAAAACCCCCCAAAAATCCCCAAAAACACCCCCAAAAACTCCCAAAAAACCCCCCAAAAAAACCCCAAAAAACCCAGAAAAAAACCCTAAAGCCCCCAAAAACCCCTCAAAAAAACCCCTCAAAAGCCCCCCAAAAACCCCCCAAAAACCCCCCAAACACTCCCCAAAACCCCCCCACCCCCCCCAAAAAACCCTCCAAAACCCCCCAAAAAACACCAACCCCCCCCAAAAAAACCCCAAATATCCCCAAAACCCCCCCAAAACCCCCAACCCCCCCCTAAAAAACCCTCAAAACCCCCCAAAAAACACCAACCCCCCCAAAAAACCCCAAAAACCCCCAAAAAACCCAAAACCTCCAAAAACAACCCCAAAAAAACCCAAAAAAAACCCAAAATCACCCAAAAAAACCCCAACCCCCCCCAAAAAACCCAAAAAACCCCAAAAAACCCCCCAAAACCCCCCCAAAAACCCCCAACCCCCCACCAAAAAAACCCCCAAAAAACCTGAAAAACCCCAAAAACTTCCCAAAAACTCCCCAAATCCCCCCCCAAAAAAACCCAAAAAACCCGAAAAACCCCCCAAAATCCCCGAAAATCCCCAAAAAACCCCAAAAACCCCCAAAACTTCCCCAAACCCCCAAAAACCTCCCCAAAACCCCCCAAAAAAACCAAAAAAACCCCAAAAAACCCCCCAAAACCACCCCAAAAACCCCCAACCCCCCACCAAAAAAACCCCCAAAAAACCCGAAAAACCCCAAAAACTTCCCAAAAACTCCCCAAAACCCCCCCCAAAAAAACCCAAAAAACCCCAAAAACCCCAAAATCCCCCAAAACCCCCCAAAAAACCCAAGCCCCCCCCAAGAACCCCCCAAAACCGCCCGAAAAAAACCCCAAAAAACCTCCCCAAAACCCCCCCAAAAAACCCCAAAACCCCCCAAAACTCCCCCAAAACCCCCAACCCCCCACCAAAAAAACCCCAAAAAAACCCGAAAAACCCCAAAAACTTCCCGAAAACTCCCCAAAACCCCCCCCAAAAAAACCCAAAAAACCCCAAAAAAACCCGAAAAACCCCAAAATCCCCCCAAAACCCCAACCCCCCCCAAAAAAACCCTCAAAACCCCCCAAAAACCCCCACCCCCCCAAAAAAAACCCCAAAAAACCCCCAAAACCCCCCAAAATCACCCAAAAAAAAACCCAATCCCCCCAAAAAAACCCCCAAAGCCCCCCAAAAACCCCCCAAAAAAACCCCCCAAAAACCTGAAAAACCCCCAAAATCACCCAAAAAAACCCCAACCCCCCCCAAAAAAACCCGAAAAACCCCCCAAAATCCCCGAAAATCCCCAAAAAACCCCAAAAACCCCCAAAGCTTCCCAAAACCCCCAAAAAACCCCAAAACCCCCCAAAAAAACCCCAAAACCCCCCAAAACCCCCCAAAACCTCCCCAAAACCCCCCCAAAAAAACCCAAAAAACCCCCAAAAACCCCAAAACCCCCCCAAAAACCCCCAACCCCCCACCAAAAAAAACCCCAAAAAACCCGAAAAACCCCAAAAACTTCCCAAAAACTCCCCAAAACCCCCCCCCAAAAAAACCCAAAAAACCCCGAAAAACCCCAAAAACTTCCCGAAAACTCCCCAAAACCCCCCCCCAAAAAACCCAAAAAACCCCAAAAAAACCCGAAAAACCCCAAAATCCCCCAAAAACCCCAACCCCCCCCCAAAAAACCCTCAAAACCCCCCAAAAACCCCCAACCCCCCAAAAAAACCCCAAAAAACCCCCAAAACCCCCCAAAATCACCCAAAAAAACCCCCAATCCCCCCAAAAAAACCCCCAAAGCCCCCCAAAAACCCCAAAACCCCCCCAAAAAAACCCCCAAAAAACCTGAAAAACCCCAAAAACTTCCCAAAAACTCCCCAACCCCCCCCAAAAAAACCCAAAAGCCCCGAAAAACCCCCCAAAATCCCCGAAAATCCCCAAAACCCCCCAAAACCCCCAAAAAACCCCAAAACCCCCCAAAATCTCACTGGCGCAGGAGCTGCCTCCCCTCCTTCCAGGCCCCCTCGAGCTCCACGGGGCCGTTGGACCCTGCAGGGAGAGAAAAGGGGGGGTCAGAAACCCCAAAACCACCCCAAAAACCCCAAAAAAGGAACGGGGAACCCCCACCCCAAAAATGCCCCCCCAAAATCGCCTGAAAAAAGGAAAAAAAAATGGAAAAAAACCCCAAAAAATCACCCAAAAAACCATCCCAAAACCTCAAAAAAAACCCCAAAAAGCCCCCAAAATCCCTCAAAAAAAACCTCAAAAACCCCTCAAAAATCCCCCCAAAAAACCCCCAAAATCCCTCAAAAAAAACCCCAAAACCCCCTCAAAAATCTCCCAAAAAGCCCCAAAAATCCCTCAAAAAAAACCTCAAAAATCCCCCAAAAAACCCCCCAAATCCCTCAAAAAAAACCCCAAAAACCCCTCAAAAATCCCCCAAAAAGCCCCCAAAATCCCTCAAAAAAACCCCAAAACCCCTCAAAAATCCCCCAAAACCCCTCAAAAATCCCTCAAAAAAAACCCCAAAAAACCAAAAAAACCCAGAAACCCCCCCCAAAAACCCTTCAAAAACCCCCTCAAAAAAAAACCCAAAACCCACAAAAATCTCTCAAAAAAAACTCCCCAAAAACCCCCAAAACCCACCAAAAACCCTCAAAATCCCCCAAAAACCCTCAAAAACCCCCAAAACCCCCTCAAAAATCCCAAAAAAACCCCAAAAAACCCCCCCAAAAACCCCAAAAAACCCCCCCAAAATCACTCAAAACCCCCCAAAACCCCCCCCAAAAAAACCCCAAAACCCCCCAAAAATCCCAGAAAAAAATCCCCAAAACCCCAAAAAACCCCAAAAAACCCCAAAAAACCCCAAAACCCCAAAAAAACCCTCAAAACCCCCCAAAAACCCCCAAGACCCCCCAAAACCCCCTCAAAAATCCCAAAAACCCCCCAAAAAACCCCGAAAAAAACCCCAAAATCCCGAAAAAAACCCCCCAAAATCGCTCAAAACCCCCCAAAACCCCCCCCAAAACCCCCAAAAAACCCAGAAAAAAATCCCCAAAACCCCCCAAAAAATCCAAAAACCCCCAAGACCCCCCAAAAACCCTCAAAATCCCCCCAAAACCCTCAAAACCCCCCAAAACCCCCTCAAAAATCCCAAAAAACCCCAAAAAAACCCAAAAAACCCCAAAAAAAACCCCAAAATCCCCCCAAAATCCCGAAAAAAAACCCCCAAAATCGCTCAAAACCCCCCAAACCCCCCCCAAAACCCCAAAACCCCCAAAAAACCCAGAAAAAAAATCCCCAACCCCCCAAAAAAACCTCAAAAAACCCCCAAAAAAACCAGAAAAAAACCCCAAAATCCCCCAAAACCCCCTCAAAAAAAACCCCAAAATTGCTCCAACCCCCCCAAAAAACCCCAAACCCCCCAAAAACCCTCAAATCCCCCCAAAACTCCCTCAAAAAAAAACCCAAAACCCCCAAAAAACTCAGAAAAAAAAAATCCCCAAACCCCCCAAAAATCCCTAAAAAAAAACCGAAAAAAACCCCCTCAAAAAACCCCCAAAAATCCCAAAAAAACCCCAAAAAAACCAGAAAAAAACCCCAAATCCCCCAAAAAACCCTCAAAAAACCCCCCAAAATCGCTCCAACCCCCCCCAAAAAAACCAAAACCCCCAAAGACCCTCAAAACCCCCAAAACTCCCTCAAAAAAACCCCCAAAACCCCCAAAAAACCCAGAAAAAAATCTCCAAACCCCCCAAAAAACCCCCAAAAATCCCAAAAAAAACCCCAAAAAAACAGAAAAAAACCCCAAAATCCCTCAAAAAAAGCCCCAAAATCGCTCAAAACCCCCCAAAACCCCCCCCAAAAAAACCCCAAAACCCCCAAAAAACCCAGAAAAAAAATCCCCAAAACCCCAAAAAACCCCCAAAAAACCCCAAACCCCCCAAAAAGCCCCAAAAAGCCCCAAAACGCCCCAAATTTGGGGTCTCACCCGGCTCCTCCGGGCGCTTCTCCCCCGGCGCCGCCTCCGTCCCGAACTTCAGCTTTTGGTACTTGGCCCTAAAAGCGCCAAAATTGGGCATTTTTGGGGCTTTTTGGGCGGATTTGGGCCAATTTGGGGCTTTTGAGGGGATTTGGGGGTTTTTTGGGGTTTTTTTTGGTGGGATTTGGGGGGTTTTTGGGGCATTTTTTGGGGTTTTTGGGGTGATTTTTGAGCGATTTCGGAGGGTTTTGGGGCAATTTTTGGGGTATTTTTGGGGATTTTGGGGCAATTTTTGGGGTCTTTTTTGGGGTCTTTCAGGGCGATTTTTGGGGTGGATTTCGGGGTTTTTGGAGCAATTTTTGGGGTTTTTTGGGGTCTTTCAGGGCGATTTTTGGGGTGGATTTTTGGGGTTTTTGGGGCAATTTTTGGGGTGTTTTGAGGGTTTTTGGGGTGATTTTTGAGCGATTTCTGAGGGTTTGGGGCAATTTTGGGGGTTTTTGGGGCAATTTTTGGAGCAATTTTTGGGGTTTTTTGGGCAATCTTTGGGGTCTTTTTTGGGGTCTTTCAGGGGCAATTTTTGGGGTGGATTTTGGGGTTTTTTGGCAATTTTTGGGGTGTTTTGAGGGATTTTGGGGTGATTTTTGAACGATTTCTGAGGGTTTGGGGCAATTTTTGGGGGAATTTTTGGGGCGGTTTTTGGGGCAATTTTTGGGGTCTTTTTTTGGGGTCTTTCAGGGCAATTTTTGGGGTGGATTTTGGGGTTTTTGGAGCAATTTTTAGGGTTTTTTTGGGGTCTTTCAGGGCGATTTTTGGGGTGGATTTTTGGGTTTTTTGGGGCAATTTTTGGGGTGATTTTTGAGCGATTTCTGAGGATTTTGGGCAATTTTTGGGGTCTTTTTTGGGGGTTTTGGGGCAATTTTTGGGTTTTTTTCGAGATCTTTCAGGGCGATTTTTGGGGTGGATTTTGGGTTTTTTTGGCAATTTTGGGGGTGGTTTTTTGGGCTTTTTTAGGGCAATTTTTGGGGTAGTTTTTTGAGAGTTTTTGGGGTGATTTTTGAGCGATTTCTGAGGTTTTTGGGGCAATTTTTGGGGTGGTTTTTTGGGGTTTTTTGGGCGATTTTCGCGGCGTTTTTTTGGGGCCTTTCAGGGCAATTTTTGGGGTGGTTTTTGGGGTTTTTTGGGGGCCTTTCAGGGCAATTTTTGGGGTGGTTTTTGGGGTTTTTTTGGGGCCTTTCAGGGCAATTTTTGGGGTGGTTTTTGGGGTTTTTTTGGGGCCTTTCAGTGCAATTTTTGGGGTGGATCTTGGGATTTTTTGGCAATTTTTGGGGTGGTTTTTTGAGTGTTTTTCAGATGATTTTTGAGCGATTTCTGAGGTTTTTGGGGCAATTTTTGGGGTGGTTTTTTGGGGTTTTTTGGGCAATTTTCACGGCGTTTTTTTGGGGTCTTTCAGGGCAATGTTCCAGGTGGTTTTGGGTTTTTTTGGCAATTTTTGGGGTGTTTTGAGGGGTTTGGGGGTGATTTTTGAGCGATTTCTGAGGGTTTTGGGGCAATTTTTGGGGTCTTTTTTGGGGTTTTTGGGGCAATTTTTGGGGTATTTTTTGGGGTCTTTCAGGGCAATTTTTGGGGTGGTTTTGGGTTTTTTTTTTGAGTTTTTTTTGGAGCGATTTTTGAGCAATTTCTCAGCTTTCTCATGTAATTTTTGGGGCAATTTTTGAGGGTTTTTGGGGTGATTTTTGAGCAATTTCTGAGGTTTTGGGGCAATTATTGAGGTGACTTCTTTGGGGTCTTTCAGAGCAATTTTTGGGGTGGATTTTGGGATTTTTTGGGCAATTCTTGAGGTGATTTTTTTTGGTTTTCTTGGGGTCTCTCAGGGCAATTTTTGGGGTGGATTTCGAGATTTTTTGGCAATTTTAGGAGTGTTTTTTGGGGGGTTTTTAGGGCAATTTTTGGGGTTTTTTTGGGGCCTTTCAGGGCAATTTTTGGGGTGGTTTTTAGGGTTTTTTTGGGGCCTTTCAGGGCAATTTTTGGGGTGGTTTTGGGCCATATTTTGGGGTCACTTGGGGGTTTTTTGGCCTCCCCACCTCTCCTGCTTGAGGGCGAACTCCAGCATGCGGATGCGCCGCACCAGGTCCAGCTTGAGGATCCCAGGGGATTTTGGGGCTTTTTGGGCCATTTTTGGGGTTTTTTTGGGTTTTTTTTTTTGAGTTTTTTTTGGAGTGATTTTTGAGCAATTTCTCACCTTTCTCAGGTAATTTTTGGAGGAATTGTTGAGGGTTTTTGGGGTGATTTTTGAGCAATTTCTGAGGTTTTGGGGCAATTTTTGAGGTGACTTCTTTGGGGTCTTACAGGGCAATTTTTGGGGTGGATTTTGGGTTTTTTTGGCAATTTTGGGGGTGGTTTTTTGGGCTTTTTTAGGGCAATTTTTGGGGTGGTTTTTTGAGTGTTTTTCAGATGATTTTTGAGCCATTTCTGAGGTTTTTGGGGCAATTTTTGGGGTGGTTTTTTGGGGTTTTTTTGGGCAATTTTCGCGGCGTTTTTTTGGGGCCTTTCAGGGCAATTTTTGGGGTGGTTTTTGGGGTTTTTTTGGGGCCTTTCAGGGCAATTTTTGGGGTGGTTTTTGGGGTTTTTTTGGGGCCTTTCAGGGCAATTTTTGGGGTGGATCTTGGGATTTTTTGGCAATTTTGGGGGTGGTTTTTTGGGCTTTTTTTGGGCAATTTTTGGGGTGGTTTTTTGAGGGTTTTTCAGATGATTTTTGAGCGATTTCTGAGGTTTTTGGGGCAATTTTTGGGGTGGTTTTTTGAGTGTTTTTCAGATGATTTTTGAGCGATTTCTGAGGTTTTTGGGGCAATTTTTGGGGCGCTTTTTTGGGGTTTTTTGGGCGATTTTCGCGGCGTTTTTTTGGGGCTTTTCAGGGCAATTTTTGGGGTGGTTTTGGGCCATATTTTGGGGTCACTTGGGGGTTTTTTGGCCTCCCCACCTCTCCTGCTTGAGGGCGAACTCCAGCATGCGGATGCGCCGCACCAGGTCCAGCTTGAGGATCCCAGGGGATTTTGGGGCTTTTTGGGCCATTTTTGGTTTTTTTTGTTTTTTTTTTTTTTGAGTTTTTTTTGGGGTGATTTTTGAACAATTTCTCACTTTTCTCAGGTAATTTTTGGGGGAATTTTTGAGGGTTTTTGGGGTGATTTTTGAGCAATTTCTGAGGTTTTGGGGCAATTTTTGAGGTGACTTCTTTGGGGTCTTACAGGGCAATTTTTGGGGTGGATTTTGGTATTTTTTGGCAATTTTGGGGGTGGTTTTTTGGGCTTTTTTTGGGCAATTTTTGGGGTAGTTTTTTGAGAGTTTTTGGGGTGATTTTTGAGCGATTTCTGAGGTTTTTGGGGCAATTTTTGGGGTGGTTTTTTGGGGTTTTTTGGGCGATTTTCGCGGCGTTTTTTTGGGGCCTTTCAGGGCAATTTTTGGGGTGGTTTTTGGGGTTTTTTTGGGGCCTTTCAGGGCAATTTTTGGGGTGGATCTTGGGATTTTTTGGCAATTTTGGGGGTGGTTTTTTGGGCTTTTTTTGGGCAATTTTTGGGGTGGTTTTTTGAGGGTTTTTCAGATGATTTTTGAGCGATTTCTGAGGTTTTCGGGGCAATTTTTGCGGTGGTTTTTTGAGTGTTTTTCAGATGATTTTTGAGCGATTTCTGAGGTTTTTGGGGCAATTTTTGGGGTGGTTTTTTGGGCTTTTTTTGGGCAATTTTCGCGGCGTTTTTTTGGGGCTTTTCAGGGCAATTTTTGGGGTGGTTTTGGGCCATATTTTGGGGTCACTTGGGGGTTTTTTGGCCTCCCCACCTCTCCTGCTTGAGGGCGAACTCCAGCATGCGGATGCGCCGCACCAGGTCCAGCTTGAGGATCCCAGGGGATTTTGGGGCTTTTTGGGCCATTTTTGGGGGTTTTTTGGTTTTTTTTTTTTTTGAGTTTTTTTTGGAGTAATTTTTGAGCAATTTCTCACCTTTCTCAGGTAATTTTTGGGGCAATTTTTGAGGGTTTTTGAGGTGATTTTTGAGCAATTTCTGAGGTTTTGGGGCAATTTTTGAGGTGACTTCTTTGGGGTCTTTCAGGGCAATTTTTGGGGTGGATTTTGGGTTTTTTTGGCAATTTTTGGGGGTGGTTTTTTGGGCTTTTTTTGGGCAATTTTTGGGGTGGTTTTTTGAGAGTTTTTGGGGTGATTTTTGAGCGATTTCTGAGGTTTTTGGGGCAATTTTTGGGGGGGTTTTTTGGGCGATTTTCGCGGCGTTTTTTTGGGGCCTTTCAGGGCAATTTTTGGGGTGGTTTTTGGGGTTTTTTTTGACAGGGACACCCAGGGATCCTCGGGGACACCCAGGGGGTGACAGGGACACCCAGGGGACACCAATGGGGCAATTTTTGGGGTGGTTTTTGGGGTTTTTTTGGGGCCTTTCAGGGCAATTTTTGGGGTGGATTTTGGGATTTTTTGGCAATTTTGGGGGTGGTTTTTTGGGCTTTTTTTGGGCAATTTTTGGGGTGGTTTTTTGAGTGTTTTTCAGATGATTTTTGAGCAATTTCTGAGGTTTTCGGGGCAATTTTTGGGGTGGTTTTTTGGGGTTTTTTTGGGCAATTTTCGCGGCGTTTTTTTGGGGCCTTTCAGGGCAATTTTTGGGGTGGATCTTGGGATTTTTTGGCAATTTTGGGGGTGGTTTTTTGGGCTTTTTTTGGGCAATTTTTGCGGTGGTTTTTTGAGTGTTTTTCAGATGATTTTTGAGCGATTTCTGAGGTTTTTGGGGCAATTTTTGCGGTGGTTTTTCGAGGGTTTTCGGGGTGATTTTTGAGCCATTTCTGAGGTTTTTGGGGCAATTTTTGGGGTGGTTTTTTGGGGTTTTTTGGGCAATTTTCACGGCGTTTTTTTGGGGTCTTTCAGGGCAATGTTCCAGGTGGTTTTGGGTTTTTTTGGCAATTTTTGGGGTGTTTTGAGGGGTTTGGGGGTGATTTTTGAGCAATTTCTGAGGGTTTTGGGCAATTTTTGGGGTCTTTTTTGGGGTTTTTGGGGCAATTTTTGGGGTATTTTTTGGGGTCTTTCAGGGCAATTTTTGGGGTGGTTTTGGGGCTTTTTTTTTGAGTTTTTTTTGGAGCGATTTTTGAGCAATTTCTCAGCTTTCTCACGTAATTTTTGGGGCAATTTTTGAGGGTTTTTTTGGGGTGATTTTTGAGCAATTTCTGAGGTTTTGGGGCAATTATTGAGGTGACTTCTTTGGGGTCTTTCAGAGCAATTTTTGGGGTGGATTTTGGGATTTTTTGGGCAATTCTTGAGGTGATTTTTTTTGGTTTTCTTGGGGTCTCTCAGGGCAATTTTTGGGGTGGATTTTGGGATTTTTTGGCAATTTTAGGGGTGTTTTTTGGGGGGTTTTTAGGGCAATTTTTGGGGTTTTTTTGGGGTCTTTCAGGGCAATTTTTGGGGTGGTTTTTGGGGTTTTTTTGGGGCCTTTCAGGGCAATTTTTGGGGTGGTTTTGGGCCATATTTTGGGGTCACTTGGGGGTTTTTTGGCCTCCCCACCTCTCCTGCTTGAGGGCGAACTCCAGCATGCGGATGCACCGCACCAGGTCCAGCTTGAGGATCCCAGGGGATTTTGGGGCTTTTTGGGCCATTTTTGGGGTTTTTTTGGTTTTTTTTTTTTGAGTTTTTTTTGGAGTGATTTTTGAGCAATTTCTCACCTTTCTCAGGTAATTTTTGGGGGAATTTTTGAGGGTTTTTGGGGTGATTTTTGAGCAATTTCGGAGGTTTTGGGGCAATTTTTGAGGTGACTTCTTTGGGGTCTTTCAGGGCAATTTTTGGGGTGGATTTTGGTATTTTTTGGCAATTTTGGGGGTGGTTTTTTGGGCTTTTTTTGGGCAATTTTTGCGGTGGTTTTTTGAGAGTTTTTGGGGTGATTTTTGAGCGATTTCTGAGGTTTTTGGGGCAATTTTTGGGGTGGTTTTTTGGGGTTTTTTGGGCGATTTTCGCGGCGTTTTTTTGGGGCATTTCAGGGCAATTTTTGGGGTGGTTTTTGGGGTTTTTTTGGGGCCTTTCAGGGCAATTTTTGGGGTGGATCTTGGGATTTTTTGGCAATTTTGGGGGTGGTTTTTTGGGGTTTTTTGGGCGATTTTCGCGGCGTTTTTTTGGGGCCTTTCAGGGCAATTTTTGGGGTGGTTTTTAGGGTTTTTTTTTGGCCTTTCAGGGCAATTTTTGGGGTGGTTTTGGGCCATATTTTGGGGTCACTTGGGGGTTTTTTGGCCTCCCCACCTCTCCTGCTTGAGGGCGAACTCCAGCATGCGGATGCGCCGCACCAGGTCCAGCTTGAGGTTCTCCTGGCCCTTGCGCTCGCCCTGCAGGAAGGCCACCTGCGCCTTGGGGACACCCAGGGGACACCGAGGGTGACATCGGGGTCCCACCGACACCCAGGGGGTGACAGGGACACCCAGGGATCCTTGGGGACACCCAGGGATCCTTGGAGACATCCAGGGGGTGACAGGGACACCCAGGGATCCTCGGGGACACCCAGGGATCCTTGGAGACATCCAGGGACCCTTGAGGACACCCAGGGGACACCGAGGGTGACATCGGGGTCCCACCGACACCCAGGGGGTGACAGGGACACCCAGGGATCCTCGGGGACACCCAGGGGGTGACAGGGACACCCAGGGACCCTTAGGGACACCCAGGGATCCTTGGGGACACCCAGGGGACACCGAGGGTGACATCGGGGTCCCACCGACACCCAGGGGGTGACAGGGACACCCAGGGATCCTCGCGGACACCCAGGGGGTGACAGGGACATCCAGGGGACACCAACGGGGACATTGGGGTCCCACCAACACCCAGGGGGTGACAAGGACACCCAGGGACCCTTGGGGACACCCAGGGGGTGACAGGGACACCCAGGGATCCTTGGGGACACCCAGGGGACACCAACGGGGACATTGGGGTCCCACGGACACCCAGGGACACCCAGGGACCCCCAGGGACACCCAGAGGGACGTCGGGGTCCCACGGACACCCAGGGACCCTTGGGGACACCCAGGGGGTGACAGGGACCCCCCCAGGAGCCTTTGGGGACCCCCCCCAGGCCCCCTCAGCTGTCCCCAAACTGGGGCGGGGGGGTGTCCCCAGTACTGGGCTGGGGGTCCCCAGTACAGGTCCCAGTGCCCCCAGTTCCCATCCCAGTGCCCCCAGTTCCCCTCCCAGTGCCCCCAGTATCAGCTCTGGGTGGTCCCAGTGCCCTCAGTCCCCCTCCCAGTGCCCCCAGTGCCCTCCCAGTGCCCCCAATGCCCCTCCCAGTGTCCCCAGTCCCCCTTCCAATGCCCCCAGTTCCCCTCCCAGTGTCCCCAGTGCCCCCAGTTCCCCTCCCAGTGCCCCCAATGCCCCTCCCAGTGCCCCCAGTGCCCCCACTTCCCCTCCCAGTGCCCCCAGTTCCCATCCCAGTGCCCCCAATGCCCCTCCCAGTGTCCCCAGTCCCCCTTCCAATGCCCCCAGTCCCCCTCCCAGTGCCCCCAGTACCCCCAATGCCCCTCCCAGTACCCCCAGTTCCCCTCCCAGTACCCCCAATGCCCCTCCCAGTGCCCCCAGTCCCCCTCCCAGTGCCCCCACTTCCCCTCCCAGTCCCCCAGCCCCCTCCCAGTGCCCCCACTTCCCCTCCCAGTCCCCCCAGTCCCCTCCCAGTGCCCCCAGTGCCCCCACTTCCCCTCCCAGTGCCCCCAATGCCCCTCCCAGTGTCCCCAGTCCCCCTCCCAGTACCCCCAGTCCCCCTTCCAATGCCCCCAGTTCCCCTCCCAGTGTCCCCAGTATCCCCAATGCCCCTCCCAGTACCCCCAGTCCCCCTCCCAGTACCCCCAATGCCCCTCCCAGTACCCCCAGTCCCCCTCCCAGTGCCCCCACTTCCCCTCCCAGTCCCCCCAGTTCCCCTCCCAGTACCCCCAGTTCCCCTCCCAGTGCCCCCAGTCCCTTCCCAGTGCCCCCACTTCCCCTCCCAGTCCCCCCAGTCCCCCTCCCAGTACCCCCAGTTCCCATCCCAGTGCCCCCAATGCCCCTCCCAGTGTCCCCAGTCCCCCTTCCAATGCCCCCAGTCCCCCTCCCAGTGCCCCCAGTCCCTTCCCAGTGCCCCCACTTCCCCTCCCAGTCCCCCCAGTCCCCCTCCCAGTACCCCCAGTTCCCATCCCAGTGCCCCCAATGCCCCTCCCAGTGTCCCCAGTCCCCCTTCCAATGCCCCCAGTCCCCCTCCCAGTGTCCCCAGTGCCCCCACTTCCCATCCCAGTGCCCCCACTTCCCCTCCCAGTGCCCCCAGTCCCCCTCCCAGTGTCCCCAGTACCCCCAGTCCCCCTCCCAGTGTCCCCAGTACCCCCAATGCCCCTCCCAGTACCCCCAATGCCCCTCCCAGTACCCCCAGTCCCCCTCCCAGTACCCCCAATGCCCCTCCCAGTACCCCCAGTCCCCCTCCCAGTACCCCCAATGCCCCTCCCAGTGCCCCCAATCCCCCTCCCAGTACCCCCACTTCCCCTCCCAGTACCCCCAGTTCCCCTCCCAGTGTCCCCAGTACCCCCAGTCCCCCTCCCAGTGCCCCCACTTCCCCTCCCAGTACCCCCACTTCCCATCCCAGTGCCCCCAGTCCCCCTCCCAGTGCCCTCCCAGTGCCCCCAGTGCCCTCCCAGTACCCCCAATGCCCCTCCCAGTACCCCCACTTCCCCTCCCAGTACCCCCAGTCCCCCTCCCAGTGTCCCCAGTGCCCCCAGTCCCCCTCCCAGTACCCCCAATGCCCCTCCCAGTACCCCCACTTCCCCTCCCAGTACCCCCAGTGCCCCTCCCAGTGCCCCCAGTTCCCCTCCCAGTGTCCCCAGTACCCCCAATGCCCCTCCCAGTACCCCCACTTCCCCTCCCAGTGCCCCCAATGCCCCTCCCAGTGCCCCCAGTGCCCCCACTTCCCCTCCCAGTGCCCCCAATGCCCCTCCCAGTGCCCCCAGTCCCCCTTCCAATGCCCCCAGCCCCCCTCCCAGTGCCCCCAGTGCCCCCAGTTCCCCTCCCAGTGTCCCCAGTACCCCCAGTCCCCCTCCCAGTACCCCCACTTCCCCTCCCAGTGCCCCCAGTCCCCCTCCCAGTGCCCCCACTTCCCCTCCCAGTGCCCCCAGTCCCCCTCCCGCTCTCCCCCTCCCCGTCCCGGTGCCGTCCCCCGCCCCCTCCCCGGTGCCCGCCCCCCTCTCCCGCCGCCCCGGCCGCCATTTCCTCCCAAGATGGCGCCAGCAGCGGCCCCAGCAGCCCCGGGAGCCGCCGGTGCCTCCCCGGTGCCCCCTCCGTGCCCCCGTCCCTCATGAGGGGCCGCGGCCGCCATACCTGCAGCTCGGCCCTCTCCGCTTCCCAGCGCCCTTTCTCGGCCTCGAAGCGCGCCCACTCGTGCTGGATGAAGTGCAGGATGCCCGGCAGGCTCAGCCCGGTTCGCCCGGGGGGTTCGGGGCCGGGCACGGCACCGGGAGCGGGGGGGGAAGGCGGAGGTTGGGCCCGGGCCGGCGGCGCCCGCTCGGCCGCCATGGCGGCTGCCACAAAGGGAGCCACGGCCGCGCCGCTTCCTGCCACAAACGGAGCCGGAAGGGGAGGGGGGAGAGGGGGCGGGGTCGAGAGGGGAAAGGGGGCGTGGCCACCAGGAAGGGGCGTGGTCACGGGGAAGGGGCGTGGCCAAGGGGAAGGGGCGTGGCCAAGGGGCGGTGCTGTTGCCGGGGCAACGGGGGGGGGGAGATTAGGGGGGGATTTGGGGGGATTTTTGGGGGGGTTAGAGGCGATTTTTGGGGGGATTTTGGGGGGTTATAGGTGATTTTGGGGGGACTTGGGGGGATTTGGGGGATTTTGGGGGGATTTGGGGGATTTTGGGGGGATTTTTGGGGGGTTAGAGGGGATTTTGGGGGGATTTTTGGGGATTTTCGGGGTGATTTGGGGGATTTTGGGGAGGATTTGGGGATTTTGGGGATTTTTGGGGGGTTAGAGGGGATTTGGGGGATTTTGGGGGGTTATAGGTGATTTTGGGGGGATTTGGGGGATTTTTGGGGGGTTAGAGGCGATTTTTGGGGGGATTTTGAGGGGTTATAGGTGATTTTGGGGGGATTTGGGGGATTTTGGGGGGGTTAGAGGGGATTTTGGGGGGACTTGGGGGGGATTTGGGGGATTTTGGGGGGATTTGGGGGATTTTGGGGGGGTTAGAGGGGATTTTGGGGGGTTAGACGGGATTTTGGGGAGATTTTTGGGGATTTTCGGGGTGATTTGGGGGATTTTGGGGGGGATTTGGGGGATTTTGGGGATTTTTGGGGGGTTAGAGGGGATTTGGGGGATTTTGGGGGGTTATAGGTGATTTTGGGGGGACTTGGGGGATTTTTGGGGGGTTAGAGGGGATTTTGGGGGGATTTTGGGGGGATTTTTGGGGGGTTAGAGGGGATTTTGGGGGGATTTGGGGGATTTTGGGGGATTTTTGGGGGGTTAGAGGGGATTTTGGGGGGATTTTGGAGGGGTTATAGGTGATTTGGGGGGGACTTGGGGGGGATTTGGGGGATTTTGGGGATTTTGGGGGGATTTTTGGGGGGTTAGAGGCGATTTTTGGGGGGATTTTGGGGGGTTATAGGTGATTTTGGGGGGATTTGGGGGATTTTGGGGGGGTTAGAGGGGATTTTGGGGGGTTAGACGGGATTTTGGGGAGATTTTTGGGGATTTTCGGGGTGATTTGGGGGATTTTTGGGGGGGATTTTGGGGGGATTTTTGAGGGGTTAGAGGGGATTTTGGGGGGATTTTGGGGGGGTTATAGGTGATTTGGGGGGGATTTGGGGGATTTTGGGGGGGTTAGAGGGGATTTTGGGGGGACTTGGGGGGGATTTGGGGGATTTTGGGGGGATTTGGGGGATTTTGGGGGGGTTAGAGGGGATTTTGGGGGGACTTGGGGGATTTTTGGGGATTCTTGGGGGGTTAGAGGGGATTTTGGGGTGATTTGGGGGATTTGGGGGGGATTTGGGGGATTTTGGGGATTTTTGGGGGGTTAGAGGGGATTTTTGGGGGGATTATGGGGGGGTTATAGGTGATTTGGGGGGGATTTGGGGGATTTTTGGGGAGTTAGAGGGGATTTTGGGGGGATTTTTGGGGATTTTAGGGGGGATTTTGGGGGGGATTTGGGGGATTTTGGGGGGATTTTTGGGGGGTTAGAGGGGATTTTGGGGGATTTTGGGGGCTTATAGGTGATTTTGGGGGGATTTGGGGGATTTTTGGGGGGATTTGGGGGATTTTTGGGATTTTTGGGGGGTTAGAGGGGATTTCTGGGGGGATTTTGGGGGGTTATAGGTGATTTTGGGGGGATTTGGGGGATTTTTGGGGGATTTTGGGGGTTATAAGTGATTTTGGGGGGACTTGGGGGATTTTTGGTGAATTTTGGGGGGTTAGAGGGGATTTTTGGGGGGATTTTGGGGGGTTATAGGTGGCTTTGGGGGATTTTTGGGGAATTTTGGGGGGTTTTTGGGGGTTATAGGGGATTTGGGTTTTTTTCCGGGGATTAGAGGGGATTTTGGGGGGATTTTTGGGGGGATTTGGGGGATTTTTGGGGGGTTAGAGGGGATTTTGGGGGGATTTCGGGGTTGTGAGGGATTTTCGGGGGGTTATAGGGGATTTTTAGGGGGATTTGGGGAATTTTGGTGAATTCGGGGGATTTTTAGGGGTTTTAGGGAGATTTTAGGGCGATTTGGGGGATTTTCAGGGGGTTATAGCGGATTTAGGCGGATTTGAGGGATTTTTAGGGGAATTTGGGGGATTTTTGGTGAATTTGGGGGATTTTTAGGGGTTATAGGGGGATTTTTGGGAGAGGGTTGGGGGAATAGAGGGGATTTTTAGGGGTTATAGGGGGAATTTTGGTGAATTCGGGGGATTTTTAGGGGTTTTAGGGGGATTTTAGGGCGATTTGGGGGATTTTCAGGGGGTTATAGCGGATTTAGGCGGATTTGAGGGATTTTTAGGGGGATTTGGGGGATTTTTGGTGAATTTGGGGGATTTTTAGGGGTTATAGGGGGATTTTTGGGAGAGGGTTGGGGGAATAGAGGGGATTTTTGGTGAATTTGGGGGATTTTTGGTGAATTTGGGGGATTTTTAGGGGTTGTAGGGGGATTTTTGGTGAATTCGGGGGATTTGTAGGGGTTTTAGGGGGATTTTAGGGCGATTTGGGGGATTTTTGGGGGGGTTATAGCGGATTTAGGCGGATTTGGGGGATTTTTAGGGGGATTTGGGGGATTTTTGGTGAATTCGTGGGATTTTTAGGGGTTTTAGGGGGATTTTAGGGCGATTTGGGGGATTTTTGGGGGGTTATAGCGGATTTAGGCGGATTTGAGGGATTTTTAGGGGAATTTGGGGGATTTTTGGTGAATTTGGGGGATTTTTAGGGGTTATAGGGGGATTTTTGGGGGAGGGTTGGGGGAATAGAGGGGATTTTAGGGGGATTTGGGGGATTTTTGGGGGGATTTTCGTGGGGTTCTAGGGGATTTTGGGGGGGATTTCGGGGTTGTGGGGGATTTTCGGGGGGTTAAAGGGGTTTTTTAGGGGAATTTGGGGAATTTTGGTGAATTCGGGGGATTTTTAGGGGTTTTAGGGGGATTTTAGGGCGATTTGGGGGATTTTTGTGGGCGTTATAGCGGATTTAGGCGGATTTGAGGGATTTTTCGGGAGGGTTCATCGGGGATTTTTGGCGGATTTTTGGGCGATTTTTGGGCTGCCGCTTTCCAGCCTCTCCCTGGCCGGCCTTAATTACCGCCGGCCTTAATTACCGCCGGCCTTAATTAGTGCCGCCCTTAATGAACCTTTCCTTAACGAGCCCTCCCCCCGCTCCACAGCGCCACCGCGTGGCCACCGCGGGGACACCAACGGCAGCGCCCCAGAGCCGCGCGCTCCTCCGTTCATTACCCACCGCCTCATTACGCCCTTCCAACGCGCTGCCTCATTAACCAAGCGCCTAATTACCTCCTTAACCAAGCGCCGCCATGCGAATCACGCCCTGCCAGGCCGCCCTGGCCGCCGCCATCGCCCTCAACCTGCTGGTCCTGCTCTGCTCCCTCCTCGCCCCCACCGCGGCTCCTCCTTCCTCCTCCTCCTCCTCCTCCTCCTCCTCCTGCCGCCACCCCGCCGCCCTTCCCGGTGTCACCGTCATCCTCCGCGACTTCCCCGACGGCCCCAACCACGACGTGGCCGCCACCCGCCCGCTCCTTCTCCTCCTTGCCCGGCGTCCCCGTGCTGGTAGCCACCGAGGTCGCCCCTTACCCTCCCGTTCCTCTCCCTGCCGGTGTCACCGTGCTGCCGCTCCGGCCGCAGCCTCACCGTCCCCCTCCGCGGCCGGACTCGGCCGTTCGGACCCTTCACGTGGCTTTGGTGCCCGACGGTGCCCGCGCCGTGCCGGGGCTGCTGCGGCGCATGAGGGACGCGCTGGAAGCCTCCTCAGATGCCACCACCAAGGTGGTGGCGGCACCTGTGGGCACGCTGCGGCCGCGCTGCCTGGCCTTGGACGTGGACATCAAGGCGTGGACGGCTCGCTACGGCCACGCCGACCCCGGCGCCGCCACCTGCGGCGCGCTGGACGGAGCCCCGGCCGTGCTGCTGCTGCGGACGCGCGACCTCTTCTCCTTGCCCTTCCCCTTGACTCGCCCGGTGGCCACCTCGGTGTCCTTACAAGCCGCTCTCCGAGGCTGGCGGCTGCGCTTGTTGCCGGATTCTTTCCCGCTTGCCCCACGCCCTCCTTTGTCCCCTCACGAGCAGTGGAAGGCGCAGAATTCCCTGGAAAAGCAGCGCCGGACGCTGCTGGAGCTCTTCGGCATCAAGCTGGAGGTGCTCGCCGACGGCCAGCGGCGTTGGCACGGCTGCGCCAAGGACACCCCGCGCTGCTTCGGCACCATCCACGCCCAGACCCCGCAGTACCTCCTGGCCGGCCGCTGGACTCCCCCCTGCTGCCTCCGAGCCCTCCGAGCCACCGCCCGGCACGTGGTAGCCGAGCTGGAAGCGGCCGGAGTCCGCTACTGGCTGGAGGGGGGGTCCCTGCTGGGCGCCGTCCGCTTGGGCGACATCATCCCCTGGGACTACGACGTGGACCTGGGGCTCTACCGCGACGACTTGCCCAAATGCCGCTGGCTAGCGGCCGTGCTGGCCACCGGCCGCCCGCTGGAGGATCCCGAGGGCTTTTTTTGGGAGAAAGCGGCCGAGGGGGAGTTTTTCCGCGTCCACTTCAGCCGCACCAACCGGCTGCACGTGGACCTGTGGCCGTTCTACGCGCGGCCGGACGGGCTGATGACCAAGGACACGTGGCTGGGCCACCGGCAGGACGTGGAGTTCCCCGAGAGCTTCTTGGTGCCCTTGGTGCCCGTGGCTTTCGCCGGCATCGCCGCCAAAGCCCCCAACGACCCCCGCGCCTTCCTGGAGCTCAAATTCGGGCCCGGGGCCATCGAGAACCCCGAGTACCCCAACCCCGGCGTGCGGAGGTTGGCGCAGGACGCGCAGCGGGAGCCGCCCCGGTGACGCCGCTGGCACTCGGGGCGGGGGTTCTGGGTGGCAGCTTTGGGGGTTCTGGGTGGCACCTTTGGGGTTCCTGTGTCGCCTTTGGGGTTCCTGTGTCACCCTGATTGTCCCCCGGTGTCACCTTTGGGGTTCCTGTGTCACCCTGATTGTCCCCCGATGTCACCCTTGGGGTCCCTGTGCCACCCTGAGGGTCCCAGTGTCACCTTTGGGGTCCCTGTGTAACCTTTGGGGTTCCTGTGTCGCCTTTGGGGGTCCTGGGTGGCACCTTTGGGGGTCCTGGGTGGCACCTTTGGGGGTTCTGGGTGGCACTTTTGGGGTTCCTGTGTCGCCTTTGGGGTTCCTGTGTCACCCTGATTGTCCCCCGGTGTCACCCTTGGGGTCCCAGTGCCACCCTGAGGGTCCCTATGTCACCTTTGGGGTCCCTGTGTAACCTTTGGGGTCCCTGTGCCACCTTCGGGGTTCCTGTGTCACCCTGATTGTCCCCCGATGTCACCCTTGGGGTCCCTGTGCCACCCTGGGGGTCCCTGTGCCACCCTTGGGGTCCCTGTGCCACCCTTGGGGTCCCAGTGTCACCTTTGGGGTCCCTGTGCCACCTTTGAGTGTTTGTGTCACCCTTGGGGTCCCTGTGCCACCCTGGATGTCCTCAGTGTCACCTTTGGGGTTTTTGTGCCACCCTTGGGGTTCCTGTGTCACCTTTGGGGTCCCCAGTGCCCCCCTGGCTGTCCCCGGTGCCCCCCGGTGCCCCCCGGTGCCCCCTGGCTGTCCCCGGTGCCCCCCTGGCTGTCCCCGGTGCCCCCCTGTGCCCCCCGGTGCCCCCCGGTGCCCCCCTGGCTGTCCCCGGTGCCCCCCTGTGCCCCCCGGTGCCCCCCGGTGCCCCCCTGGCTGTCCCCGGTGCCCCCCGGTGCCCCCCTGGCTGTCCCCAGTGCCCCCCGGTGCCCCCCGGTGCCCCCCGGTGCCCCCCGGCTGTCCCCGGTGCCCCCCGGTGCCCCCCTGGCTGTCCCCAGTGCCCCCCTGGCTGTCCCCGGTGCCCCCCGGTGCCCCCCGGTGCCACCCTTGGGGTCCCAGTGCCCCCTGGCTGTCCCCAGAGCCCCCCGGTGCCCCCCAGTGCCCCCCGGTGCCCCCCTGTGCCCCCCGGTGCCCCCCGGCTGTCCCCGGTGCCCCCCCGGTGCCCCCCGGTGCCCCCTGGCTGTCCCCAGTGCCCCCCTGGCTGTCCCCGGTGCCCCCCTGGCTGTCCCCGGTGCCCCCCTGGCTGTCCCCGGTGCCCCCCGGTGCCCCCCTGGCTGTCCCCAGAGCCCCCCAGTGCCCCCCTGGCTGTCCCCGGTGCCCCCCGGTGCCCCCCGGTGCCCCCCTGGCTGTCCCCAGTGCCCCCCTGGCTGTCCCCAGTGCCCCCCGGTGCCCCCCAGTGCCCCCCCGGTGCCCCCCGGTGCCCCCCGGCTGTCCCCGGCTGTCCCCGGTGCCCCCCGGTGCCCGGGGGCTGGCGCAGGCCGTGTCCAATGAAGCCCCGCGGTGCCACCTCGGTGTGTCCCCAGTGCCAGCCTTGGTGTCCGTGTGTCATTTCGGGGGGTCCCCCGGGGCCCTGGGCCACCCTCCCTGTCCCCGGTGCCACCCTGGGGGTCCCAGTGTCACCTTTGGGGTCCCAGTTCCACCTTGGATGTCCCCAGTGCCACCCTCCCTGTCCCTGGTGCCACCCTTGGGGTCCCAGTGTCACCTTTGGGGTCCCAGTGCCACCCTGGGGGTCCCGGTGCCACCCTTGGGGTCCCGGTTCCACCTTGGATGTCCCCAGTGCCACCCTCCCTGTCCCCGGTGCCACCTTTGGGGTCCCGGTGCCACCCCGGTTCCCAGTTCCATCCCAGTCCAATCCCAGTTCCCATTCCCAGTTCCCATTCCCGGTTCCCAGTTCAATCCCGATTCCCATTCCCAGTTCCATCCCAGTTCCCATTCCCAGTTCCCATTCCCAGTTCCCATTCCCATTCCCAGTCCAATCCCAGTTCCCAATTCCCAGTTCAATCCCAGCTCCCATTCCCAATTTCCTGGGAATTCCCATTCCCATTCCCAGTCCAATCCCAGTTCCCAGCCCCAATTCCCAGTTCAATCCCAGTTCCCATTCCCAGTTTCCCAGGAATTCCCATTCCCAGTCCAATCCCAGTTCCCAATTCCCATTCTCAGCCTCATTTCCCGGGAATTCCCATTCCCAGTTCAATCCCAGTTCCCATTCCCAATTTCCCGGGAATTCCCATTCCCATTCCCATTCCCAGTCCAATCCCAGTTCCCATTCCCAATTTCCCGGGAATTCCCATTCCCAGTTCCCAGTTCCCATTCCCAATTTCCTGAGAATTCCTGTTCCCAATCCCAGTTCCCATTCCCAGTCCAATTCCAGGTCCCAGTTCCCAATTCCCAGTTCAATCCCAGTTCCCATTCCCAATTTCCCGGGAATTCCCATTCCCAGTTCCCATTCCCAGTCCAATCCCAGTTCCCATTCCCAATTTCCTGGGGATTCCCATTCCCATTCCCATTCCCAGTTCAATCCCAGTTCCCATTCCCAGTTTCCCGGGAATTCCTGTTCCCATTCCCGTTCCCAATTCCCAATTCAATCCCAGTTCCTATTCCCAATTTCCCAGGAATTCCCATTCCCAGTTCCCATTCCCAGTCCAATCCCAGTTCCCATTCCCAGTTCCCATTCCCAATTTCCCGGGAATTCCCATTCCCAGTTCCCATTCCCAATTTCCTGGGAATTCCCGTTCAAATTCCCAGTTCCGAGCCCCAGTTCCCAGTTCAATCCCAGTTCCCATTCCCAATTTCCCGGGAATTCCCATTCCCATTCCCAGTTCAATCCCAATTCCCATTCCCAATCCCAGTTCCCAGTTCAATCCCAGTTCCCATTCCCCGTTCCCAGTTCCCATTCCCAATTTCCTGGGAATTCCCGTTCCCAGTTCCCAGTTCCCAGCCCCAGTTCAATCCCAGTTCCCATTCCCAATTTCCCGGGAATTCCCATTCCCAATCCCAGTTCCCAGTTCAATCCCAGTTCCCATTCCCAGGTCCCAGTTCCCATTCCCAGTTCAATCCCAGTTCCCATTCCCAATTTCCCAGGAATTCCCATTCCCATTCCCAGTTCCCATTCCCAGTCCAATCCCAGTTCCCATTCCCAGTTCCCATTCCCAATTTCCCGGGAATTCCCATTCCCAGTTCCCATTCCCAATTTCCTGGGAATTCTGATTCCCATTCCCAGTCCAATCCCAGTTTCCATTCCCAGTTCCCATTCCCAATTTCCTGGGAATTCCCGTTCAAATTCCCAGTTCCGAGCCCCAGTTCCCAGTTCAATCCCAGTTCCCATTCCCAATTTCCCGGGAATTCCCATTCCCATTCCCAATCCCAGTTCCCAGTTCAATCCCAGTTCCCATTCCCCGTTCCCAGTTCCCATTCCCAGTCCATTCCCAGTTCCCATTCCCAATTTCCCAGGAATTCCCATTCCCAGTTCCCAGTTCCCATTCCCAGTTCCCAATTCCCAGTTCCCATTCCCAGTCCAATCCCAGTTCCCATTCCCAATTTCCCGGGAATTCCCATTCCCAATCCCAGTTGCCAGTTCAATCCCAGGTCCCAATTCCCATTCCCAGTTCCCAGTTCCCATTCCCAGTTCCCATTCCCAATTTCCCGGGAATTCCCATTCCCAGTTCCCAGTTCCCATTCCCAGTTCCCAGTTCCCATTCCCAGTTCAATCCCAGGTCCCAATTCCCATTCCCCGTTCCCAGTTCCCATTCCCAGTCCAATCCCAGTTCCCATTCCCAATTTCCCGGGAATTCCCATTCCCAGTTCCCATTCCCAGTCCAATCCCAGTTCCCATTCCCAATTTCCCGGGGATTCCCATTCCCATTCCCATTCCCAGTTCAATCCCAGTTCCCATTCCCAATTTCCCGGGAATTCCCATTCCCATTCCCAATCCCAGTTCCCAGTTCAATCCCAGTTCCCATTCCCAATCCCAATTTCCCAGGAATTCCCATTCCCCGTTCCCAGTTCCCATTCCCAGTTCACATTCCCAATTTCCCAGGAATTCCCATTCCCAGTTCCCAGTTCAATCCCAGTTCCCATTCCCAGTCCAATCCCAGTTCCCACTCCCAATTTCCCGGGAATTCCCATTCCCAGTTCCCATTCCCAGTTCCCATTCCCAATTTCCTGGGAATTCCCATTCCCAGTTCCCAGTTCCCATTCCCAGTTCCCAATTCCCAGTTCCCATTCCCAGTCCAATCCCAGTTCCCATTCCCAGTTCCCATTCCCAATTTCCCGGGAATTCCCATTCCCAATCCCAGTTCCCATTCCCCGTTCCCAGTTCCCATTCCCAGTCCAATCCCAGTTCCCATTCCCAATTTCCCGGGAATTCCCATTCCCAGTTCCCATTCCCAGTTCCCATTCCCAATTTCCTGGGAATTCCCATTCCCAGTTCCCAGTTCCCATTCCCAGTTCCCAATTCCCAGTTCCCATTCCCAGTCCAATCCCAGTTCCCATTCCCAGTTCCCATTCCCAATTTCCCGGGAATTCCCATTCCCAATCCCAGTTCCCATTCCCCGTTCCCAGTTCCCATTCCCAGTCCAATCCCAGTTCCCATTCCCAATTTCCCGGGAATTCCCATTCCCAAGGAAATTCTCCGCAGCCGCCTCCGTTCGATTCCTTTTTTTTTTTTTGGGTCATTTTTCCTTTTTTTTGTTGTTTCTTTTCCCCCTTTTTTTTTTTCCCCCCTTTTTCCCCCCGGGAATTTCCAGAACTTTCCTCATGCACCAAAATTCCCGGAAAAAAATAAAAACCGGGAAAAAGGGAGGGGAAAAAAAAAAAAAAGGAACAAAATTCCCACCGAAAACATCCAAAAAAAGGCAACGGCTCTCTGCAGAAATTGCTGTTTTTGTTAACGGGGGGGGGGGGGGGGGGGGGGGGGGTGGTCCAGGCCCTGAAATCCCCAAAATTCCCCCTTTTGGAGATCCCAAAATCCCGGATTTTCGCGGCGCGGTGGCTCCTGGAAGGAATTCCCGCGGATTTTCGGGGAATTCTGGGCTGGTTTGGGGTTTTTTTTTTGGGGTTCTTTCACCTTTTTTTATTATTTCAACAATAACTTACGGCGCCTCCAAAATTCCACCCGGGGGGTTTTTTTTTTTTTTTTGGGGGGGGGGTTTCCATCCATTTCCAAGGGTTTATCCCAAAAAAAAAAAACCCAAACAACCCCAACCCATAAAAAGCAGGGAAAAAAGGGAAAAATTCCTATTTGGAAAAAAAAAACCTCAAAAAAACCAAAAAAAAACCCAAAAAAAAGGGAGAAAAAAAACCCCCAAAAAAAGGGAGAAAAAGGGTGAAAAAAAACCCCAAAAAAAACCCCCCAAAATTCAGGAATTCCGGCCCAAAACTCGGGAATGTGGCGGGGAAAAAAAAAGAGGGTGAACGGATCCGGGCGGTTTTTTTTTCCCGTTTTTCCCATTTTTTCCAGGAGAAGCAGCGACGCCTCCGGCCCCAAATTCCCCAATTTTTGATGGATTTGGGTTTTTTTTTTAAAATTTTTTTTCCCTTCCTTTTCCCACCTCCGGCGCCAAAAAAAAACCCCAAAAACCCCCAAAAAACTCCCCGGAAAGGCTCCTCCGGCTGTGCCAAAATTCCCATTTTTCCATGGAAAAAAAAAACCCCACCAAAATCCTTTTTTTTTATTTTTTGGGGTGTGGGGGGGAGAATTTTCCCGATTTTTTTCTTTTTTTTCTGTAAAAAAATCCCCCCAAAAATGGGAAAATTCAGGAAAAAAAATGGGAAAATTCAGGAAAAAAATTGGGAAAATTCAGGAAAAAAAAATGGGAAAATTCAGGAAAAAAAAAGGGAAAATTCAGGAAAAAAATGGGAAAATTCAGGAAAAAAAATGGGAAAATTCAGGAAAAAATTGGGAAATTTTGGGGATGGGAGCCCTTAATTTATTTATTTTTTTGGGGTTTTTTTTTTTTGGGTTTTTTTTGGGGGGGGGGAGGGGAGGGATTTTCGTGCCTGGGGGTGGGGGAGGGGCGGTGGGGGAGGGGCTTTGGGGTGGGGGAGGGGGCGTCTTAAAGTGCGAAGAGACCCGGGAGGGTCCCAGTGGTACCATGAAAACTCCAGTTCCGCCCAGTCCGGCACTGGGAGGGGCTCCAGACCCCTCCCCCCACCCCCCCCCCCCCCCCCCCAAAAAATCCACGCCCCTCCCCCCCCCATCCAAAAAAAAAAATCCCCCCCGGGATTCCCACGCCCCTCCCCCTCCCCTCCCCCCCCGGGAAAAAATGGAAAATTCCAGCGTTCCCGGATTTTGCCGGGAATGAGCCCAAAATCGGCACCAGGGGTTGGCGGGAAAAGGGGGAATTTGGGAATTTGGGGAGGGGGAGGGGGGGCGGCAGCTGAGGCCCCTCCCCCACCTTCCCCCCTCCCTCCCCATCCCGTAAGTGCTTTGGGGCGGAATCCCGGGATTTTGGGGGTCCGGAGGGGGCGGGGTGGCCGGCGGCCTTGGGTGGGGCTCGGATGGAGCTTGGGCCACCTCGGATGGAGCTTGGGCCACCTTGGATGGAGCTTGAGCCACCTTGGATGGACCTTGAGCCACCTGGGACCACCTGGGATGGACCTCGGGCCACCTTGGATGGACCTTGGGCCACCTGGGACCACCTTGGATGGACCTTGGGCCACCTTGGATGGACCCTGAGCCACCTTGGGCCACCTGGGATGGACCTTGGGCCACCTGGGACCACCTTGGATGGACCTCGGGCCACCTGGGATGGACCTTGGGCCCCCTCGGGCCACCTGGGATGGACCTCAGATGGACCTTAAGCCACCTTGGGCTGCCTTGGATGGACCTTGGGCCACCTCGGGCCACCTTGGATGGACCTTGAGCCACCTTGGAGGACCTTGGGCCACCTTGGATGTTGGCCACCTTGGATGGACCTTGAGCCACCTTGGATGGACCTTGGGCCACCCTGGATGGACACTGGATGTCCTTGGCTGAGCCTCAGATGACGCTGGATGACCTTGGATGGACACTGGGCCACCTTGAATGACCTCGGACCACCTCGGGTGACCCTCAGGCCCCACTGGACGAGCCTTGGACAACCTTGGATGGAGCTCGGCTGAGGTTGGAGCTCCTTGGATGAAACTTGAGCAACGCTGGATCCCCTCGGAAGGACCTTGGACCACCCTGGATGACCCCTGGACCACCCTGGATGACCCCTGGACCACCCTGGATGACCCTTGGACCACTCTGGATGGCCCTCAGGCCACCCTGGATGGCCCTCGGGCCACCCTGGATGACCCTCAGGCCACCCTGGATGACCCTCGGGCCACTCTGGATGGCCCTCAGGCCACCCTGGATGACCCTCGGGCCACCCTGGATGGTCCTCAGGCCACCCTGGATGACCCTCGGACCACCCTGGATGGTCCTCAGGCCACCCTGGATGACCCTCGGACCACCCTGGATGACCCTCAGGCCACCCTGGATGACCCTCGGGCCACCCTGGATGGCCCTCAGGCCACCCTGGATGACCCTTGGGCCACCCTGGGCCACCCTGGATGACCCTCAGGCCACCCTGGATGACCCTTGGGCCACCCTGGGCCACCCTGGATGACCCTCAGACCACCCTGGATGACCTTTGGACCACCCTGGATGACCCTCAGGCCACCCTGGACCACCCTGGATGAACCTTGGGCTACGCTGGACAACGTTGGATGGACCTTGAGCCACCCTGGACCACCCTGGATGACCCTTGGGCCACCCTGGACCACCCTGGATGACCCTGAGGCCACACTGGACAATGCTGGAAGTACCTCAGGTCCCACCGGACAAAACTTGGACAATGCTGGACCCCCCTGGATGACCCTCAAGCCACCCTGGACCACCCTGGATGACCCTCAGGCCACCCTGGACCATCCTGGATGACCCTGGACCACCCTGGATGACCCTCAGGCCACCCTGGACCCCCCTGGATGACCCTGGACCACCCCGGATGACCCTCAGGCCACCCTGGATGACCCTCAGGACACACTGGACCACAATGGACGAACCTTGGGCTACACTGGACAACGTTGGATGGACCTTGGTCAACGTTGGATGACCCTCAGGCCACCCTGGATGACCCTCGGGCCACACTGGACCCCCCTGGATGACCCTCGGGCCACCCTGGATGACCCTCGGGCCACACTGGACCCCCCTGGATGACCCTCGGGCCACCCTGGATGACCCTCGGGCCACACTGGACCCCCCCTGGATGACTCCCAAGCCACATTAGATGACCCTCAGGCCACCCTGGACCACCTTGGATGACCCTCGGGCCACCCTGGACCACCTTGCATGACCCTCAGGCCACCCCAGCCCATCTTGGATGACCCCCAGGCCACCCTGGACCACCTTGGATGACCCTCGGGCCACCCTGAACCACTTTGGATGACCCTCAGGCCACCCAAGCCCATCTTGGATGACCCCCAGGCCACCCAGGATCACACTGGATGACCCTCAGACCATACTGGACCACCTCGAATGACCCTCGGGCCACCTCCAATGACCCTCGGGCCACCTCGAATGACCCTCGGGCCACGCCGGACCCCTCTGGCCCACCTTGGATGACCCTCGGGCCACCTCCAATGACCCTCAGGCCCCCTCCAATGACCCTCGGGCCACCTCGAATGACCCTCGGGCCCCCTCGAATGACCCTCGGGCCACCTCGAATGACCCTCGGGCCACCTTGAATACCCTCAGGCCCCCTCCAATGACCCTTGGGCCACCTCGAATGACCCTCGGGCCACGCCGGACCCCTCTGGCCCACCTTGGATGACCCTCAGGCCCCCTCAAATGACCCTCAGGCCACCTCGAATGACCCTCGGGCCACGCCGGACCCCTCTGGCCCACCTTGGCTGACCCTCTCAGGCCCCACTGGCCAACCCTCACCCCTTTTCCAGCCCCTTGCAGGCCGCTCCGGCCTCTCGCCAGGCCCCGCCCCGCTGGCGTCCGTCCGGCCTGGCCAAAGTCTGCGAGCGTCCCCGGCAACGTCCGAACCCCCCTTGCGTCCACCCCTCCCCCGGCGCTCCGGGGGGCCGAATTCCGGCCGGACGCCGCGGCGGTCGCTCCCCCCCCCGATCCCCTCCCCTCCCCTCTCAGGGCTCCGACGGCTCCGGCGGCGGCGACGGCGTCCGGGGAGGGGACGGCGGCACCGGCGGCAGCGGGAAGGGCGCGGCGGCCGGAGCCGGGCCGGGCGAGCCGGGCGTGTCCGGAGGTGGCCGGACCGGGAAGAAGAAGGGGCACTGGTGGATGAAGAGTTCGATGATTGTCTGGTAGGTCCTGGTGGCCGTCAGCGCGTCCATCGTGCTGAAGTCCGGCCGCATCAGCGTGGGCCAGAAGCAGATGGACAGGTTCTCGCTGGTCATCAGGTTGACGCGGTGCTGCTGGCTCACCCTGCAGTGGGCGAGGCCAGAGTGACCAATCGGTGGTCAGCGAAGCCCAGAAATTCCCGAAATTGCCCAAATTCCCCCCAAAAATTGCCCCAAAAATTGCCCCGGGCCAGGCTGTCGCTGCCCATCAGGTTCCCGTGGTGCTGCTGGCTCACCCTGCGGTGGGCGAGGGCAGAGTGACCACGGGGTGGTCAGCGAAGCCCACAAATTCCCAAAAAAGCCCCCAAAAATACCCCCAAAAAACCCCAAAAAACCCCAAAGTTATGCAAAAAAATTCACCAAAAAATCCCCCCAAAATGGCCTAGAATCGTCAAAAGTTTGCCCAAAATATTGCCCAAAATTGCCCCAAAAATCCCCGAATTTTTCCCAAACTGCCCTCAAAAATCTGCCCCAAAACTCCAAATTTTCCCAAATTCCCCCCAAAAACTGCCCCAAAAATTGCCCTGGGCCAGGCTGTCGCTGCCCATCAGGTGCCCGCGGTGCTGCTGGCTCACCCTGCGCTGGGCGAGGGCAGAGTGACCACGGGGTGGTCAGCGAAGCCCAGAAATTCCCAAAAAAGCCCCCAAAAAACTCCCCAAAAAACCCCCCAAAAACTCCCCAAAAAACCCCCAAAAACCCCCCCAAAAAAACCCCAAAGTTATGCAAAAAAATTCACCAAAAAATCCCCCCAGAATGGCCTAGAATTGTCAAAAGTTTGCCCAAAATTGCCCCAAAAATTCCCCCCCAAACCCCCAAATTTTCCCAAATTCCCCCCAAAATTTGCCCCCAAAATCCCCCCCAGAACTCCAAATTTTCCCAAAATTTCCCCAAAAATCCCCCGTAAAACTCCAAATTTTCCCAAATTTTTCTCAAAATTTGCCCCAAAAATTCCCCCCAAAACTTCAAATTTTCCCCAAAAATTCTCCTCAAACCCCCAAATTTTTCCCAAATTCCCCTCAAAATTGCCCCAAAAATCCCCCCCGAAAACTCCAAATTTTCCCAAAATTTTCCCCAAAAATCCCCCCCCAAACTGCCCCCAAATTCCCCCCAAAATTGCCCCAAAAATTCCCCCCAAAACTCCAAATTTTCCCAAATTTTCTCAAAAATTGTCCCAAAAATCTGCCCCAAAACTCCAAATTTTCCCAAATTTTTCCTCAGAAATTACCCCAAAAATTGCCCCCCAAACTGCCCCAAAAATCCCCCCCAAAACTCCGAATTTTCCCAAATTTTCCGAAAATTTCCCCAAAAACTGCCCCAAAAATTGCCCCGGGCCAGGCTGTCGCTGCCCATCAGGTTGACGCGGTGCTGCCGGCTCACCCTGCGCTGGGCGAGGGCAGAGTGACCACGGGGTGCTCAGCAAAGCCCAGAAATTCCCAAAAAAGCCCCCAAAAAACTCCCCAAAAAACCCCCCAAAAACTCCCCAAAAAACCCCCCCAAAAAAACCCCAAAAACCCCAAAGTTATGCAAAAAAATTCACCAAAAAATCCCCCCAGAATGGCCTAGAATCGTCAAAAGTTTGCCCAAAATATTGTCCAAAATTACCCCAAAAATTCTCCCCAAATCCCCAAATTTTCCCAAATTCCCCCCAAAATTTGCCCCCAAAATCCCCCCCCAAAACTCCAAATTTTCCCAAATTTTTCCCAAATTCCCCCCAAAATTGCCCCAAAAATTTCCCCCAAAACTCCACATTTTCACCAAAAATTCCTCCCCAAACTGCCCCAAAATTCTCCTCAAATCCCCAAAATTTCCCCAAAAATCCCCCCAAAAAGTCCGTATTTTCCCAAATTTTCACCAAAAATTGCCACAAAAATCCCTCCCAAAACTCCAAATTTTCCCAAATTTTCTCCAAAATTGCCCCAAAAATTCCCCCCTAAATTGCCCCAAAAATTCTCCTCAAACCCCAAAATTACCCCCAAAATTGCCCCAAAATTCCCCCCAAAACTCCAAATTTTCCCAAATTTTTCTCAAAAATTGCCCCAAAAATCCCCCTGAAACTGCCCCAAAACTTCTCCTCAAACACCCAAATTTTTCCCAAATTCCCCTCAAAAATTGCCCCAAAAATCCCCCCAAAACTCCAAATTTTCCCCATTTTTCTCCAAAATTACCCCAAAAATTCCCCCCTAAATTGCCCCAAAAATTCACCCCAAAACTCCGAATTTTCCCAAATTTTTCTCAAAAATTGCCCCAAAAATCCCCCCCAAAAACTCCAAATTTTCCCAAATTTTTCTCAAAAATTGCCCCAAAAATCCCCCCCAAAAACTCCAAATTTTCCCAAATTTTCTCCAAAATTGCCCCAAAAATTCCCCCCTAAATTGCCCCAAAATTCTCCTCAAACCCCCAAATTTTTCCCAAATTCCCCTCAAAATTTGCCCCAAAAATCCCCCCCAAAACCCCAAATTTTCCCAAATTTTCTCCAAAATTCCCCCAAAAATTCCCCCCAAACCCCCAAAATTTTCCCAAAATCCCCCCCAAAAATTGCCCCAAAAATCCCCCCCAAAACTCCAAATTTTCCCTAAAAATTTCCCCAAATTTTTCCCAAAAATCACCCCAAAATTTCCCAAAATTGCCCCAAAAATTCTCAACCCCCTAAATTTTCCCAAAAATTGCCCCAAAATTTCCAAAATCTTGCCAAAGAATTCCCAAAAATTACCCAAAAATTCTCAAAAATTCCAAAACTTCCCCCTTAATTCCAAAAACTTGCCCAATTATTGCTCAAAAAATTGCCCAAAAGTTCCTCGAAATTCTCCAGAATTCTCCACAAATTCCCCCAAAAACTTCAGAGAAATCCCCCCAAATTTTCCCAAAATTAAAAAAAATTTGCCCAAAAATTGCCAAGAAATGGTCCCAAAAATTTCCAGAAATTGTCCAAATTCCCCCCAAAAATCCCCTAAATCCCCCAAAGTCACAGAAATTGTCAAAAACTCCCCCCAAATTGCCAAAAAATCCCCAAAATTGCCCAAAATTGGCAAAAAACTGCCCCAAAAACTTGCAAAAATTGCCAGAAAGTTTCCTAATAATCGGCCAAAAATTCCTCCAAAACTGCCCCAAAAATTCCACAAAATTCCCAAAAAATCATTCAAAATTCCCAAAAATTCCCCCCCAAATTTCCTTAAAAATACCCCCAAGTAGCCCAAAATTCCCCAAAAAATGCACCAAAATCAGCAAAAAAACCCCGCAAAAAGTTCCTCAAAATTCTCCCAAAATCCCCCAAAACCGGCAAGAAAGTCCCCAAAATCCTCAAAAAATTCCCCAAAAGTCTCGAAAAAAAGCTGCAAAAAATTCCCCGAAATTCCCCTGAAATCCGCAAAAAATTCCCCAAAATCTGCCAAAATTCTCAAAAAAAATCCCTGAAAATTCTCCCAAAATCATCAAAAAATGCCCCAAAATCTGCAAAAAAAACCCGAAAAGTCACCCAGAATTCTCCAAAAAAATCCCTGAAAATTCTCCCAAAATTCTCCCCAAAAAATCCCCAAAATTCCCAAAGAAAGACTAAAATTTGCCCAAAAAATGCAAAAAAATTGCCCCAAAATTTCCCAATACCACCTAAAAAATTTCCCAAAAATTTCCCCAAAATCCTCAAAAAAAATCTGCACAAAATTCCCCAAAATTCTCAAAAATCTGCAGAAAATCCCCTAAAATCCTCAAAAAACATAAAATCCAGGAAAAATTCCTCAAAAGTCTCCCAAAATTCTTTGAAAAAATCTCTGAAAATTCTCCCAAAATTCGCCAAAAAATTCCCCAAAATTCACAATAAAATGGCCAAAAAATGCCCAAAAATTGCCACAAAATTTCCCAACAATTCCCCAAAAAATTCCCAAAAATTCCCCCCAAATCCTCAAAAAAATTCGCCAAAAATTCCTCAAAATTCCCCCAAAATCTGCAAAAAAGTCCTCAAAATTCTCCCCATATTCCCTGAAAAAATGCTGAAATCCTCAAAAAATCCCCCAAAATTCTCTGAAAAAATCCCTGAAAATTCTCCCAAAATTCACCCCAAAAAAATCCCCAAAATCCGCAAAAAATCTCCCAAAAACCCCCAAAAAACCCGCCAAAAAATTCCTCCAAAATCTGCAAAAAATTCCCCAAAATCCTCAAAAAAAACCCGCCAAAAATTCCTCAAAATTCTCCAGAAAAAAAACCCAAAATTCACCAAAAACAGCCAAAAAATGCCTAAAAATTTGCAAAAATTGCCCCAAAATTTCCCAAAAATTTTCCCAAAATTCGCAAAAAATCTCCCAAGAATCTCAACAAAATCTCAAAAAATTCCTCAAAATCCGCAGAAAATTCCCCAAAATTCTCTGAAAAAATCCCTGAAATTTCTCTTAAAATTCCCCAAGAAAACGCCCAAAAATTCCTCAAAAAATTCCCAAAAAACCCCCCAAAATTCCCTAAAATAACCCCCAAAAATTCCCCAAAAAACCCCCCAAAAATTCCCAAAAAATCTCAAAAAATCCCCCCAAAAAATTCCCAAAAAAACCCCAAAAATTCCCCCCAAAAACTTGCAAAAATTCCCCCAAAAAATCCCCAAAAATTCCCCAAAACCCCCCCCAAAAAACCCCCAAAACCTCTTTAAAAAATGCAAAAAAAAACCCCAAAAATCCCCAAAAACCCCCCAAAATCCACAAAAAACCCCCCGAAACCCCTTTAAAAAATCCCCCAAAAAATCCCTTGAAACCTTCATCCCAAAAGATCCCCCAAAATTCCCCAAAAAACACCCAAAAATTTGCCCCCCAAAATTTGCAAAAATTCCCCAAAAAATCCCCAAAAATTCCCCAAAAAATCCCCAAAAATTCCCCAAAAATTCTCAAAAATATCCCCAAAAATTCCCCAAAAAACCCCCCAAAATTTCCCAAAAAATCTCAAAAAATCCCGCCAAAAAATTCCCAAAAATCCCCCAAAAATATGCAAAAAATACCCAAAAATTCCCCCCAAAACCCCCCCAAATGCACAAAAAACCCCCCGAAACCTCTTTAAAAAATCCCCAAAAAAATCCCTTGAAACCTTCATCCCAAAAAACTCCCCAAAATTCCCCAAAAAACACCCAAAAATTTGCCCCTAAATTTCCCAAAAAAATCTCAAAAAATTCCCCCCAAAAATTCCCAAAAAAAACCCCCCAAAAATTCCCAAAAAAAACCCCCAAAAATTCCCCAAAAAATCCCCCAAAAATTCTCAAAAATATCCCCAAAAATTCCCAAAAAAACCCCAAAAATTTCCCAAAAATTCCCCCCAAAAAAACCCCCAAAACCCCCAAAAATTCCCAAAACCCCCCCCAAAAATTCTCAAAAATATCCCCAAAAATTCCCCAAAAAAATCCCCAAAAATTCTCAAAAAAACCCTTAAAAAACCCCCCAAAATCCCCCAAAATCCACAAAACCCCCCCCGAAACCCCTTTAAAAAATCCCCAAAAAAATCCCTTGAAACCTTCATCCCAAAAAACTCCCCAAAATTGCCCAAAATCGCCCAAAATTGCCCAAATTCCCACCTGTTGAGGTGGCCGATGACGTATTTGAAGACCTCGTAGTTCTCCCGTGGGAATTTCCTCAGCACGTCCCGAAGCGCGAGGAGCTTCTGCTCCCGGTCGTTGATTTCTGGGAAAAACGGCAATTTTGGGCTCAAAAAATGGGAATTTTGCATTTTTGGGAATTGGGAATTTTGGGCTTGAAATGGTGGAAAATGGGAATTTTGGATTTCTGGGAAAACCGGGAATTTTGGGCTCAAAAAATGGGAATTTTGGGCTCGGAATGGTAAAAAAGGGAAATTTTGATTTCTGGGAAAACGGGAGTTTTGGGCTCGGAAAATGGGAATTTTTGAGTTTTGGAAATTGGGAATTTTGGGCTCGGAATGGTAAAAAAGGGAATTTTGGATTTCTGGGAAAACGGGAGTTTTGGGCTTGGAAAATGGGAATTTTGAATTTTTGGGAATTGGGAATTTTGGGCTCGGAATGGTGGAAAATGGGAATTTTTGATTTCTGGGAAAACCGGGAATTTTGGGCTCAAAAAATGGGAATTTTGGGCTCGGAATGGTAAAAAAGGGAATTTTTGATTTCTGGGAAAACGGGAGTTTTGGGCTCAAAAAATGGGAATTTTTGATCTCGGGGAGTTGGGAATTTTGGGCTCGGAAAATGGGAATTTTGGATTTTTGGAAATTGGGAATTTTGGGCTCGGAATGGTGGAAAATGGGAATTTTGGATTTCTGGGAAAACCGGGAATTTTGGGCTCAGAAAATGGGAATTTTGGAGTTTTGGGAATTGGGAATTTTGGGCTCGGAATGGTGGAAAATGGGAATTTTGGGCTCAAAAAATGGGAATTTTGGGCTCGGAATGGTAAAAAAGGGAATTTTGGATTTCTGGGAAAACCGGGAATTTTGGGCTCAGAAAATGGGAATTTTGGAGTTTTGGGAATTGGGAATTTTGGGCTCGGAATGGTAAAAATGGGAATTTTTAATTTCTGGGAAAACAGGAATTTTGGGCTCAAAAAATGGGAATTTTGCATTTTTGGGAATTGGGAATTTTGGGCTTGAAATGGTGGAAAATGGGAGAATTTTGGATTTCTGGGAAACCTGGAATTTTGGGGCTCAAAAAATGGGAATTTTGGGCTCGGAATGGTAAAAAAGGGAATTTTGGATTTCTGGGAAAACGGGAATTTTGGGCTCGGAAAACGGGAATTTTGAATTTTTGGGAATTGGGAATTTTGGGCTCGGAATGGTGGAAAAATGGGAATTTTGGATTTCTGGGAAAAACGGGAATTTTGGGCTCAAAAAATGGGAATTTTGGGCTCGGAATGGTAAAAAAGGGAATTTTGGATTTCTGGGAAAACCGGGAGTTTTGGGCTCGGAAAATGGGAATTTTGAATTTTTGGGAATTGGGAATTTTGGGCTCGGAATGGTGGAAAATGGGAATTTTTGATTTCTGGGAAAACAGGAATTTTGGGCTCGGAAAATGGGAATTTTGGATTTTTGGGAATTGGGAATTTTGGGCTCGGAATGGTAAAAATGGGAATTTTTAACTTCTGGAAAAACAGGAATTTTGGGCTCAAAAAATGACAATTTTTGATCTCGGGAAGAACCAGGAATTTTGGGCTTGGAATGGTAAAAATGGGAATTTTTTATTTTAGGGAAAAACGGGAATTTTGGGCTCAAAAAATGGGAATTTTTGATTTTTGGAAAACCGGGAATTTTGGGCTCGGAAAATGGGAATTTTGGATTTTTGGGAATTGGGAATTTTGGGCTCGGAATGGTGGAAATGGGAATTTTTGATTTCTGGAAAAAGTGGGAATTTTGGGCTAGGAAAATGGGAATTTTGGATTTTTGGAAAAGCAGGAATTTTGGGCTCAAAAAATGGGAATTTTGGATTTTTGGTAAACCGGGAATTTGGGCTTGAAATGGTAAAAATGGGAATTTTTGATTTTTGGAAATTGGGAATTTTGGGCTCAGAAAATGGGAATTTTTAATTTCAGAAAAATCTGGAATTTTGGGCTCAAAAAATGGGAATTTTTGAGTTTTGGAAATTGGGAATTTTGGGCTCGGAATGGTAAAAATGGGAATTTTTGATTTCTGGGAAAACTGGGAATTTTGGGCTCAAAAAATGGGAATTTTGGAGTTTTGGGAGTTGGGAATTTTGGGCTCGGAATGGTGGAAATGGGAATTTTTTTCTCCCCTGGGGTGGGAATTAATGAGGAGTTAGGGAGGGATAATGAGGGGTTCAGGAGGAAATTAGCAGGAATTAATGAGGAATTAATGAGAAAATGAAGAATTAAGAGAAATTAATGAGAAATGAAAGAGAAATTAATGAGCAATTAATGAGAAATTAATGAGAAATTAATGAGAATTCATGAGGAATTAAAGAGGAATTAGTGAGGATTTCAGGAGGAATTTATGAGTAATTAATGAGAAATTAATAAGGATTCATGAGAAATTAATGAGGAATCCAGGATGGATTTTGGGGCCTCGGAGTTGCCGGGAATTGTTTGGGAAGGGAGGGAACGAACGAGCCGGGCTGGGATCAATTAATCAGCAATTAATGAGGAATTAACGAGGAATCCATGAAGAATTTGGGAAGAATTAATGAGAAATTAATGAGGAATTAATGAGGAATCCAGGATGGATTTTGGGGCCTCGGTGTCGCTGGGGATGGTTTGGGAAGGGCGGGAATGAACGAGCTGGGCTGGGATCAATCAACCATCAATGAATCATCAATTAATGAGCAATTAACGAGGAACCCACGAAGAATTTGGGAAGAATGAATGAGGAATTAATGAGGAATTCCAGAGGAATCCAGGAGGGATTTTGGGGCCTCGGTGTCCCCAAAACAACCCCGGGAATGGTTTGGGAAGGGCGGGAACGAGAGAGGCGGGCCGGGATCAATCAACCATCAATGAACCACCAATAAATCACCAATCAACCATCAATGAACCACCAATGAACCATCAATCAACCACCAATGAACCATCAATGAACCACCAATGAACGATCAACGAACCATCAATCAACCATCAATCGACCACCAAGGAACCATCAATTAATGAGGAATTAATGAGGAATCCATGAAGAATTTGGGAGGAATTAATGAGGAATTCCAGAGGAATTCCAGAGGAATCCAGGATGGAATCTGTGACCTTGATGTCCCCAAAACAACCCCGGGAATTGTTTGGGAATGGCGGGAACGAGCGAGCTGGGCCGGGATCAATGAACCATCAATGAACCACCAATGAACCATCAATGACCCACCAATCAACCATCAATGAACCATCAATCAACCATCAATCAGCCACCAATGAACCATCAATCAATCATCAATCAACCATCAATCAACCATCAATCAACCATCAATGAACCACCAATCAACCATCAATCAACCATCAATGAACCACCAATCAACCATCAACGAACCATCAATGAACCACCAATCAACCATCAATGAAGCATCAACCATCAATGAACCATCAATGAACCGTCAATGAACCGTCAATGAACCATCAATGAACCACCAATCAACCATCAATGAAGCATCAACCATCAATGAACCGTCAATGAACCGTCAATGAACCGTCAATCAACCATCAATGAACCACCAATGAACCACCAATGAACCACCAATCAACCACCAATCAACCATCAATCAACCACCAATGAACCATCAATCAACCATCAATCAACCACCAATGAACCGTCAATGAACCGTCAATGAACCGTCAATCAACCATCAATGAACCATCAATGAACCACCAATCAACCATCAATCAACCATCAATGAACGATCAATCAACCATCAATCAACCATCAATCAACCACCCATGAACCACCAATCAACCATCAATCAACCATCAATCAACAAGCAATTAATGAGGAACCCATGCAGAATTTGGGAAGAATTAATGAGGAATTAATGAGGAACCCATGAAGAATTTGGGAAGAATTTGGGAAGAATTAGGGAAGAATTAATGAGGAATTAATGAGGAATTCCAGAGGAGTCCAGGATGGATTTTGGGGCTTCGATGTCACCGGGAATGGTTTGGGAAGGGCGGGAACGAGCGAGCCGGGCCGGAATCAATCACCCATCAATGAACCACCAACGAACCATCAATGAACCGTCAAAGAACCATCAATCAACCATCAATGAACCACCAATCAACCGTCAATGAACCATCAATCAACCACCAATGAACCATCAATGAACCATCAATCAACCATCAATCAACCACCAATCAACCATCAATGAACCACCAATGAACCATCAATCAACCATCAATGAACCATCAATTAATGAGGAATTAACGAGGAACCCATGAAGAATTTGGGAAGAATTAATGAGGAATTAATGAGGAATTCCAGAGGAATCCAGGATGGATTTTGGGGCTTCGATGTCCCCAAAACAACCCTGGGAATGGTTTGGGAAGGGAGGAATGGGATCAATCAACCATCAATGAACCATCAACGAACCATCAATTAACGAGGAACCCATGAAGAATTTGGGAAGAATTAATGAGAAATTAATGAGGAATTAATGAGGAATTAATGAGGAATTCCAGAGGAGTCCAGGATGGATTTTGGGGCTTCGATGTCACCGGGAATGGTTTGGGAAGGGCGGGAACGAGCGAGCCGGGCCGGAATCAATCACCCATCAATGAAACACCAACGAACCATCAATGAACCATCAAAGAACCATCAATCAACCATCAATGAACCACCAATGAACCATCAATGACCCACCAATCAACCATCAATCAACCACCAATCAACCATCAATGAACCATCAATGAACCACCAATGAACCATCAATGACCCACCAATCAACCATCAACGAACCATCAATGAACCACCAATCAACCATCAATGAACCATCAATGAACCATCAATGAACCACCAATCAACCATCAATGAACCACCAATGAACCATCAATCAACCACCAATCAACCATCAATCAACAAGCAATTAACGAGGAACCCATGCAGAATTTGGGAAAAATTAATGACGAATTAATAAGGAATCCATGAAGAATTTGGGAAGAATTTGGGAAGAATTAATGAGGAATTAATGAGGAATTCCAGAGGAGTCCAGGATGGATTTTGGGGCTTCGATGTCACCGGGAATGGTTTGGGAATGGCGGGAACGAGCAAGCCGGGCCGGAATCAATCACCCATCAACGAACCATCAATGAACCACCAATCACCCATCAACGAACCATCAATGAACCACCAATCAACCACCAATGAACCATCAATGAACCATCAATCAACCATCAATGAACCACCAATCAACCATCAATGAACCACCAATGAACCATCAATCAACCACCAATCAACCGTCAATCAACAAGCAATTAATGAGGAACCCATGCAGAATTTGGGAAGAATTAATGAGGAATTAATGAGGAATCCATGAAGAATTTGGGAGGAATTAATGAGGAATTAATGAGGAATTCCAGAGGAGTCCAGGATGGATTTTGGGGCTTCGATGTCACCGGGAATGGTTTGGGAAGGGCGGGAACGAGCGAGCCGGGCCGGAATCAATCACCCATCAATGAACCACCAACGAACCATCAATGAACCATCAAAGAACCATCAATCAACCATCAATCAACCATCAATGAACCACCAATGAACCATCAATGACCCACCAATCAACCATCAATCAACCATCAATCAACCACCAATCAACCATCAATGAACCATCAATGAACCACCAATGAACCATCAATGACCCACCAATCAACCATCAATCAACCACCAATCAACCATCAATGAACCATCAATGAACCATCAATGACCCACCAATCAACCATCAATCAACCATCAATCAACCACCAATGAACCATCAATCAACCACCAATCAACCACCAATCAACAAGCAATTAATGAGGAACCCATGCAGAATTTGGGAAGAATTAATGAGGAATTAATGAGGAATCCATGAAGAATTTGGGAGGAATTAATGAAGAATTAATGAGGAATTCCAGAGGAGTCCAGGATGGATTTTGGGGCTTCGATGTCACCGGGAATGGTTTGGGAAGGGCGGGAACGAGCGAGCCGGGCCGGAATCAATCACCCATCAATCACCCATCAATTGACCACCAATTAACCCCCAATTAACGAGCAGCTGGGCGGAATTCCGTGGGAACGTGGCCCGGGAATTGGCGGGAACTCACTGTGGGCCTCCACCAGCTCCACCTGCATCGCGTAGGGCACCAGCGGCTCCGGCAGCTCCGAGAAGAAACTTTTCATGGCGCCCGCCACGGTGTTGACGGTGAAATCCTTCTCGGCCAGGTCCAGCCCGTGATCTGCCGGAAAAAAAACCCCATGGAATTCCCGTGGGATCGGCGCCGAGGAGATCCCAAATCCAACCCCGGCATCGCCAGGGAATGGGGGGAGGGGATTGGGGGAAATTCCCTGAAAAATATGGGGAGAAAAAGAAGGGAATTCCAGCCCCAAAATCCTGAATTCCAGCCCCAAAACTCCGAAGAGGCCAAGGAAAAATCCATAAAATCCATGGAATTCCCGTGGGATTGACGCCAAGGAGATCCCAAATCCATCCCTGGGATCACCAGGGAATGGGGGGGAAAAATGCCAGGAATTGGGGTAAAAATTTGGGAATTTCGCTGTTTCAAAGGGAATTCCAGCCCCAAAATCCCCCAAAAAAGGAGGAATTTGGGATGAGGGTGAAGCTTTTCCAAAGACAAATCCCATAAAATCTGTCCTGGAGGAACCTCCAAGAAATTGGGGTCGGGAATGGACGAAATGACCCAAAACCGCCGGGAATTGGGGCAAAAATTGGGAATTTTGTGGGTCCAGAGGGAATTCCAGCCCCAAAATCCTCCAAAAAAGGAGGAATTTGGGATGAGGGTGAAGCTTTTCCAAAGGGAAATCCCATAAAATCTGCCCTGGAGGAACCTCCAAGAAATTGGGGTCGGGAATGGATGAAATGACCCAAAATCGCCGGGAATTGGGGCAAAAAATTGGGAATTTTGAGGGTCCAGAAGGAATTCCAGCTCCAAATTCCTGAATTCCAGCCCCAAAACTCCAAAGATGCCAGGGAAAAATCCATAAAATCCATAAAATCCATGGAATTCCCGTGGGATCGGCGCCGAGGAGATCCCAAATCCAACCCCGGGATCGCCAGGGAATGGGGGGGGAAAAATTCCCGAAAAAATATCAGGAATTGGGGTGAAAAATTGGGAGTTTTGTGGGTCCAGAGGGAATTCCAGCCCCAAAATGCCCCAAAAACCGCCAAGGAAAAATCCATAAAAATCCATAAAATCCATGGAATTCCTGTGGGATTGGTGCCGAGGAGATCCCAAATCCAACCCCGGGATCACCAGGGAATGAGGGGCAAAAATGCCCCAAAAACCGCCGGGAATTGGGGCAAAAATTGGGAGTTTTGTGGGTCCAGAGGGAATTCCAGCCCCAAAATTCCTGAATTCCAGCCCCAAAATTCCGAAGATGCCAGGGAAAAATCCATAAAATCCATAAAATCCATGGAATTCCCGTGGAATCGGTGCCGAGGAGATCCCAAATCCAACCCCGGCATCGCCAGGGAATGGGGGGGGGAAAAATTCCCGAAAAAATATCAGGAATTGAGGTGAAAAATTGGGAATTTTGTGGGTCCAGAGAGAATTCCAGCCCCAAAATCCTAAAGATGCCGGGGAAAAATCCATAAAAATCCATGGAATTCCCGTGGGATCGGTGCTGAAGAGATCCCAAATCCAACCCCGGCATCGCCAGGGAATGGGGGGAGGGGATTGGGGGAAATTCCCTGAAAAATGTGGGGAGAAAAACAAGGGAATTCCAGCCCCAAAATCCTGAATCCCAGCCCCAAAATCCCAAAGATGCCAAGGAAAAATCCATAAAATCCATGGAATTCCCGTGGGATCGGCGCCGAGGAGATCCCAAATCCATCCCTGGGATCACCAGGGAATGGGGGGGAAAAATGCCAGGAATTGGGGTAAAAATTTGGGAATTTCGCTGTTTCAAAGGGAATTCCAGCCCCAAAATCCCCCAAAAAAGGAGGAATTTGGGATGAGGGTGAAGCTTTTCCAAAGACAAATCCCATAAAATCTGTCCTGGAGGAACCTCCAAGAAATTGGGGTCGGGAATGGACGAAATGACCCAAAACCGCCGGGAATTGGGGCAAAAATTGGGAATTTTGTGGGTCCAGAGGGAATTCCAGCCCCAAAATCCTAAAGATGCCAAGGAAAAATCCATAAAATCCATAAAATCCATGGAATTCCTGTGGGATCGGCGCCGAGGAGATCCCAAATCCATCCCCGGGATCACCAGGGAATGAGGGGCAAAAATGCCCCAAAAAACGCCGGGAATTGGGGCAAAAATTGGGAATTTTGTGGGTCCAGGGAGAATTCCAGCCCCAAAATTCCCCGAAAAAGGAGGAATTTGGGATGAGGGTGAAGCTTTTCCCAAGGGAAATCCCATAAAATCTACCCTGGAGGAACCTCCAAGAAATTGGGGTCAGGAATGGATGAAATGACCCAAAATCGCCGGGAATTGGGGAAAAAATTGGGAATTTTGTGGGTCCAGAGGGAATTCCAGCCCCAAAATCCTCCAAAAAAGGAGGAATTTGGGATGAGGGTGAAGCTTTTCCAAAGGGAAATCCCATAAAATCTGCCCTGGAGGAACCTCCAAGAAATTGGGGTCAGGAATGGATGAAATGACCCAAAATCGCCGGGAATTGGGGCAAAAAATTGGGAATTTTGTGGGTCCAGAAGGAATTCCAGCTCCAAATTCCTGAATTCCAGCCCCAAAACTCCGAAGATGCCAGGGAAAAATCCATAAAATCCATAAAATCCATGGAATTCCCGTGGGATCGGCGCCGAGGAGATCCCAAATCCAACCCCGGGATCACCAGGGAATGGGGGGAGGGGATTGGGGGAAATTCCCTGAAAAATGTGGGGAGAAAAAGAAGGGAATTCCAGCCCCAAAATCCTGAATCCCAGCCCCAAAATCCCAAAGATGCCAAGGAAAAATCCATAAAATCCATGGAATTCCCGTGGGATCGGCGCCGAGGAGATCCCAAATCCAACCCCGGGATCACCAGGAAATGAGGGGCAAAAATGCCCAAAAAAATATCAGGAATTGGGGTGAAAAATTGGGAATTTTGTGGGTCCAGAGGGAATTCCAGCCCCAAAATCCTGAATTCCAGCCCCAAAATCCCCCAAAAAAGGAGGAATTTGGGATGGGGGTGAAGCTTTTCCCAAGGGAAATCCCATAAAATCTGTCCTGGAGGAACCTCCAAGAAATTGGGGTCAGGAATGGATGAAATGACCCAAAATCGCCTGGAACTGGGCAAAAATTGGGAATTTTGTGGGTCCAGAAGGAATTCCAGCCCCAAATTCCTGAATTCCAGCCCCAAAACTCCGAAGATGCCAGGGAAAAATCCATAAAATCCATAAAATCCATGGAATTCCCGTGGGATCGGCGCCGAGGAGATCCCAAATCCAACCCCGGCATCGCCAGGGAATGGGGGGGGAAAAATGCCCCAAAAAACACCGGGAATTGGGGCAAAAATTGGGAATTTTGTGGGTCCAGAGGGAATTCCAGCCCCAAATTCCTGAATTCCAGCCCCAAAATTCCGAAGATGCCAGGGAAAAATCCATAAAATCCATAAAATCCATGGAATTCCCGTGGGATCGGCGCCGAGGAGATCCCAAATCCATCCCCGGGATCACCAGGAAATGGGGGGGGGAAATGCCAGGAATTGGGGTAAAAATTTGGGAATTTCGCTGTTTCAAAGGGAATTCCAGCCCCAAAATCCCCCAAAAAAGGAGGAATTTGGGATGAGGGTGAAGCTTTTCCCAAGGGAAATCCCATAAAATCTGTCCTGGAGGAACCTCCAAGGAAAAGGGGTCAGGAATGGATGAAATGACCCAAAATCGCCGGGAATTGGGGCAAAAATTGGGAATTTTGTGGGTCCAGAGGGAATTCCAGCCCCAAATTCCTGAATTCCAGCCCCAAAATTCCGAAGATGCCAGGGAAAAATCCATAAAATCCATAAAATCCATGGAATTCCCGTGGGATCGGCGCCGAGGAGATCCCAAATCCAACCCCGGCATCGCCAGGGAATGGGGGGGGAAAAATTCCCGAAAAAATATCAGGAATTGGGGCAAAAATTGGGAATTTTGTGGGTCCAGAGGGAATTCCAGCCCCAAATTCCCGAAGATGCCAAGGAAAAATCCATAAAATCCATAAAAATCCATGGAATTCCCGTGGGATTGGCGCCGAGGAGATCCCAAATCCAACCCCGGCATCGCCAGGGAATGGGGGGGGGAAAACGCTGGGAATTGGGGCAAAAATTTGGGAATTCCGCTGTTCCAGAGGGAATTCCAGCCCCAAATTCCTGAATTCCAGCCCCAAAATCCCAAAGATGCCGAGGAAAAATCCATAAAAACCCATGGAATTCCCGTGGGATCGGTGCCGAGGAGATCCCAAATCCATCCCTGGGATCACCAGGGAATGGGGGGGAAAAACGCCGGGAATTGGGGTAAAAATTTGGGAATTTCGCTGTTTCAAAGGGAATTCCAGCCCCAAAATCCCCCAAAAAAGGAGGAATTTGGGATGAGGGTGAAGCTTTTCCCAAGGGAAATCCCATAAAATCTGTCCTGGAGGAACCTCCAAGAAATTGGGGTCGGGAATGGACGAAATGACCCAAAACCGCCGGGAATTGGGGCAAAAATTGGGAATTTCGCCCTTCCAAAGGGAATTCCGGCTGGAGGGGGGGTTTGGGGTGGGGGTGGGGTTTTTCCTGGGATTTGGGGTGGGATTTGGGGTGGGATTTGGGGGGATTTGGGGTTACCCTGGTCGAACTGGCGCTGCAGGCTCTCCATCTCCGACTTGTTGCCGCTGACGCGATAAATCCCCTCCGTGCTCAGTCCTGCGGAAAAAGGGGGAAAACCCCGGATTTTTCCTTCTTTTCTCCTCATTCCCGCATTTTCCCGGGGTTCCTCTCCTGTTTGGGGGTTTTGGGGTTTTTTTGGGGTTTTTTTGGGGATTTTTGGGTGGTGATGGTGGAAAAAACGGGGAAGTTTTGGCGGCGTTGAGGATTCTTTCCGGGGTTTTTTTAGGGAAAAGTTCCAGGGGGGGATGAGGGATTTGGGGAATTTTGGGGATTTGTAGCCAAGGGAAAGGGGAGTAACCAAAAATCTGGGAGGAAACGGTCCCAAGTTTGTAAAAATAACCCTGAAAATCTAAAAAAACAACCCAAAAAACCCCCCCCAAATCGCTTTAAAAAAATCCTGAAAAATCCTGGAAAAAAAACGAAAAATCCCTAAAAAATTCCTGGAATTCCCCATCCCCAAAACCCCTATAAAACCCCCAGAGAGCCCTAAAAAAATGCCCCTGAAAATCCCAAAAAAACCCCAAAAAACCCCTAAAAATCCCCAAAAATTTCCTGGAATTCCCCACCCCCAAATCCCTAAAAACCCCCCTCCCCAAACCCCTAAAATCCCCCCAAAAACCCTAAAAAACCCCAAAAAATCCCAAAAAACCCCTTAAAACCCCCCCCCCCGAAAATCCCAAAAAAATCCAAAAAAAATCCCAAAAAACCCCTAAAAATCCCAAAAAAATTCCCGGAATTCCCCACCCCCATAATCCCTAACTCCCCCCCCCAACCCCCTAAAATCCCCCCAAAAACCCTAAAAAAACCCCCCAAAATCCCAAAAAACCCCTTAAAACCCCCCCCAAAAATCCCCAAAAACCCCCAAAATCCCCAAAAAATTCCCGGAATTCCCCACCCCCATAATCCCTAAACCCCCCCCGCCCCCCCCAGACCCCTAAAACCCCCCCAAATACCCTGAAAAAACCCCAGAAAATCCCAAAAAAACCCTTAAAAACCCCCCCAAAAAACCCCTTAAAAACCCCCCAAAAAATCCCAAAAAATTCCCAAATTCCCGAAATATTCCTGGAATTCCCCACCCCCAAAATCCCTAAAACTCCCCGCCCCAACCCCCTAAAAGCCCCCCAAAAACCCTAAAAAAAACCCAAAAATCCCCAAAAAACCCCATAAAAACCCCCCAAAAAATCCCAAAAAAATCCAAAAAAAATCCCAAAAAACCCGTAAAAATCCCCAAAAAATTCCCGGAATTCCCCACCCCCATAATCCCTAACCCCCCCCCCCCCAACCCCCTAAAATCCCCCCAAAAACCCTAAAAAAAACCCAAAAAATCCCAAAAAAACCCTTAAAAACCCCCCCAAAAAATCCCCAAAACCCCCCAAAATTCCCGAAATATTCCCAGAATTCCCCACCCCCATAATCCCTAACCCCCCCCAAACCCCTAAAACCCCCCCAAAAACCCTAAAAAAAACCCAAAAAATCCCAAAAAAACCCTTAAAAACCCCCCAAAAAATCCCAAAAAAACCCTTAAAAACCCCCCAAAAAATCCCAAAAAATTCCCAAATTCCCGAAATATTCCCGGAATTCCCCATCCCCAAAATCCCTAAAACTCCCCGCCCCAACCCCCTAAAACCCTCCCAAAAACCCTAAAAAACCCCTAAACCCCCCTAAAACACCCCCAAGAAATCCCAAAAAACTCCTAAAAACCCCCCAAAAATTCCCGGAATTCCCCACCCAAAATGCCTAAAAATTCCCCGCCCCAACTCCTAAATCCCCTCCAAAAACCCTAAAAAGACCCCTAAACCCCCCTAAAAAAAACCCCAAAAAATCCCAAAAAACCCCTTAAAAACCCCCCCCAAAAATCAAAAAAAAATCCCAAAAAAATCCCAAAAAATCCCCAAAAATCCCAAAAATCCCCCCAAAACCCCCTGGAACTCCCGGACTGACCGGTGGCCTCGATGTACTGGATGCAGCGCTCGATGAACACCGGGATCGGCCGCTCCGGGGTGACCACGCTGGCCAGGGGCACCCCGAAATAGCTGCTCTCCCACGGCGGCTTGGACAGCGACGGCCGCGCCTTGGCCTTTGGTTTCTGCGGGAAAAACGGGAAAATCCCGGAAAATCCCGGAAAATCCCGGAAAATCCGTCGGATTCGGGGAGTTACGGGCGGGGAGCGAGGAGGAAACGGCGGCGCCGGGGCGGAAAATTCCGGATTTGAGGGGCGAGGTTGGAGCTCGGGAGGGGAAAATTGTGGGGTTGAAACCAAAATTCTGCGGCCGAACGCGGAAATTCCGGTGCTGAACCGGAAAATTCCGGGTCTGAATCCAAAAATTCTGGTTCTGAACCTGAAAATTCTGGGTCTAAATCCAAAAATTCCAGTTCTGAACCCAAAAGTTTCAGTTTTGAGCCCAAAATTCCAGTTCTAAACTGGAAATTCTGGTTCTGAACCTGAAAATTCCAGTTCTGAACCTGAAAATTCCAGGTCTAAATCCAAGAATTCCAGTTCTGAATCCCAAAATTCCGGTTCTAAATCCAAAAAATTCTGTTTCTGAACCTGAAAATTCTGGTTTTAAATCCAAGAATTCCAGTTCTGAACCCCAAAATTCCGGGTCTCAGTCCAAAAAATTCCAGTTCTGAACCCAAAAGTTTCGGTTTTGAGCCTGAAAATTCCAGTTCTGAACTGAAAATTCCGGATTTGAGGGGCGAGATTGGAGCTCGGGAGGGGAAAATCGCGGGGTTGAGGCGGAAATTCTGCGGCCGAAGGCGGAAATTCCGGTGCTGAACCGGAAAATTCTGGTTCTGAACCTAAAAAGTCCGGGTCTAAATCCAAAAATTCCGGTTCTGAACCTGAAAATTCTGGGTCTAAATCCAAAAATTCCAGTTCTGAACCCAAAAGTTTCAGTTTTGAGCCCAAAATTCCAGTTCTAAACTGGAAATTCTGGTTCTGAACCTGAAAATTCCAGTTCTGAACCTGAAAATTCCGGGTCTAAATCCAAAAATTCTGGTTCTGAACCTGAAAATTCCAGTTCCAAACCTGAAAATTCCAGGTCTAAATCCAAGAATTCCAGTTCTGAATCCCAAAATTCCGGTTCTAAATCCAAAAAATTCTGGTTCTGAACCTGAAAATTCCAGGTCTAAATCCAAGAATTCCAGTTCTGAACCCCAAAATTCCGGTTCTACATCCAAGAATTCCGGTTCTGAACCTGAAAATTCTGGTTTTCAATCCAAGAATTCCAATTCTGAACCCCAAAAATCCGGTTCTACATCCAAGAATTCTGGTTCTGAGCCTGAAAATTCCGGTTCTGAACTCAAGGATTCCAGTTCTGAACCCAAATGTTCCAGTTTCGAGCCAAAAATTCCGGTTCTAAACCGAAAATTCCGGATTTGAGGGGCGAGGTTGGAGCTCGGGAGGGGAAAATCGCGGGGTTGAGGCGGAAATTCTGCGGCCGAAGGCGGAAATTCCGGTGCTGAACCGGAAAATTCTGGTTCTGAACCTAAAAAGTCCGGGTCTAAATCCAAAAATTCCGGTTCTGAACCTGAAAATTCTGGGTCTAAATCCAAAAATTCCAGTTCTGAACCCAAAAGTTTCAGTTTTGAGCCCAAAATTCCAGTTCTAAACTGGAAATTCTGGTTCTGAACCTGAAAATTCCAGTTCTGAACCTGAAAATTCCGGGTCTAAATCCAAAAATTCTGGTTCTGAACCTGAAAATTCCAGTTCCAAACCTGAAAATTCCAGGTCTAAATCCAAGAATTCCAGTTCTGAACCCCAAAATTCCGGTTCTACATCCAAGAATTCCGGTTCTGAACCTGAAAATTCTGGTTTTCAATCCAAGAATTCCAATTCTGAACCCCAAAAATCCGGTTCTACATCCAAGAATTCTGGTTCTGAGCCTGAAAATTCCGGTTCTGAACTCAAGGATTCCAGTTCTGAACCCAAATGTTCCAGTTTCGAGCCAAAAATTCCGGTTCTAAACCGAAAATTCCGGATTTGAGGGGCGAGGTTGGAGCTCGGGAGGGGAAAATCGCGGGGTTGAGGCGGAAATTCTGCGGCCGAACGCGGAAATTCTGGTGCTGAACCGGAAAATTCTGGTTCTGAACCTGAAAATTCCGGGTCTGAACCTGAAAATTCCGGGTCTAAATCCAAAAATTCTGGTTCTGAACCTGAAAATTCTGGGTCTAAATCCAAGAATTCCAGTTCTGAACCTGAAAATTCCGGTTCCAAACCTGAAAATTCCAGGTCTAAATCCAAGAATTCCGGTTCTGAACCTCAAAATTCTGGTTCTGAACCTGAAAATTCCGAGTCTAAATCCAAAAATTCCAGTTCTGAACCTCAAAATTCCGGTTCCAAACCTGAAAATTCCGGGTCTAAATCCAAAAATTCCAGTTCTGAACCTGAAAATTCCGGTTCCAAACCTGAAAATTCCGGGTCTAAATCCAAGAATTCCAGTTCTGAATCCCAAAATTCCGGTTCTAAATCCAAAAAATTCTGGTTCTGAACCTGAAAGTTCCAGGTCTAAATCCAAGAATTCCAATTCTGAACCCCAAAATTCCAGTTCTACATCCAAGAATTCTGGTTCTGAACCTGAAAATTCCGGTTCTGAACTCAAGGATTCCAGTTCTGAACCCAAAAGTTTCGGTTTTGAGCCAAAAATTCCAGTTCTGAACCGAAAATTCCGGATTTGAGGGGCGAGGTTGGAGCTCGGGAGGGGAAAATCGCGGGGTTGAGGCGGAAATTCTGCGGCCGAAGGCGGAAATTCCGGTGCTGAACCGGAAAATTCCGGTTCTGAACCTGAAAATTCCGGGTCTGAACCTGAAAATTCCGGTTCCGAGCCTGAAAATTCCGGGTCTAAATCCAGGAATTCCAGTCCTGAACCCAAAACTTTCCATTTTGAGCCTAAAATTCCATTTCTAAACCAGAAATTCCAGTTCTGAACCTGAAAATTCCAGTTCTGAACCTAAAAATTCCGGTTCTGAACCTGAAAATTCCGGGTCTAAATCCAAGAATTCCACTTCTGAACCCAAAAGTTTCGGTTTTGAGCCCAAAATTCCAGTTCTAAACCGGAAATTCCAGTTCTGAACCCCAAAATTCCGGTTCTAAATCCAAAACTTCCAGTTCTGAACCAAAACTTCCAGTTCTGAGCCCAAAAATTCCAGATCCTGACTAAAGGCACTGACCAGAACCTGGCCAAGCGCTGACCACTGGGATGGCCACTGCGATGGCCACTGCGATGGCCACCGGGATAGCCACTGCGATGGCCACTGGGATGACCACTGCGATGGCCACCGGGATGGCCACTGCAATGGCCACTGGGATGACCACCGGGATGGCCACTGCGATGGCCACTGCGATGGCCACTGCGATGGCCACCGGGATGGCCACTGCGATGGCCACTGCGATGGTCACTGCGATGGCCACTGGAATGACCACCGGGATGGCCACTGGGATGACCACCGGGATGACCACCGGGATGGCCACTGCAATGACCACTGCGATGGCCACTGGGATGGCCACTGGGATGGCCACTGCAATGGTCACTGCAATGACCACTGGGATGACCACTGCAATGGTCACTGGAATGACCACCGGGATGACCACCGGGATGACCACTGCAATGGCCACTGCGATGGCCACCGGGATGACCACCGGGATGGCCACTGCGATGGCCACTGCGATGGTCACTGCAATGGTCACTGCAATGGTCACTGCAATGACCACTGGGATGACCACTGCGATGGCCACTGCAATGGTCACTGCAATGACCACTGGGATGGCCACTGGGATGGCCACCGGGATGGCCACTGCAATGACCACTGCGATGGCCACTGGAATGACCACCGGGATGGCCACTGCGATGGCCACTGGGATGGCCACTGGGATGGCCACTGGGATGGTCACTGCAATGGTCACTGCAATGACCACTGGGATGACCACTGCGATAGCCACTGGGATGACCACTGCGATGGCCACTGCGATGACCACCGGGATGGCCACTGCGATGGCCACTGGGATGACCACCGTGATGGCCACTGCAATGGCCACTGGGATGACCACTGCGATGGTCACTGCAATGACCACTGCGATGACCACCGGGATGGCCACTGGGATGACCACTGCAATGGCCACCACAATGGCCACCGTGATGAGCCCTCACTCCCACCCCTGAGCTTGACCACCAGCTCAGAGTGACCACTCCAGGCCACCTCCAAGCCCCCCAACCTTCAGCCCACCTTGGTCATCCTCCTCCTGGGATCCTCCACTGACCAGGACCTGGCCAAGCACTGACCACCGGGATGAGCCCTCACTCCCACCCCTGAGCTTGACCACCAGCCCAGAGTGACCACTCCAACCTTCATCCCACCTTGGTCATCCTCCTCAGGATGTTCCTCATCCTGGGATCCTCAACAAAGCCACTGACCAGGACCTGGCCAAGCACTGACCACTGGGATGACCACCAGGATGACCCCTCACTCCCACCCCTCCCTGAGCTTGACCACCAGCCCAGAGTGACCACTCCAGGCCACCTCCAAGCTCCCCAACCTTCATCCCACCTTGGTCATCCTCCTCAGGATGTTCCTCCTCCTGGGATCCTCAACGAAGACATTGACCAAGACTTTGGCCACTGACCACCGGGATGAGCCCTCACTCCCACCCCTCCCCGTGCTTGACCACCAGCCCAGAGTGACCACTCCAACCCCCCCCTCCCCCACCCCACCTTGGTGGTCCTCCTGAGGATGTTCCTCCTGCGGGGGTCCTCAACAAAGCCACTGACCAGGACCTGGCCCAGCACTGACCACTGGGATGACCCCTCACTCCCACCCCTGAGCTTGACCACCAGCCCAGAGTGACCACTCCAACCTTCATCCCACCTTGGTCATCCTCCTCAGGATGTTCCTCCTCCTGGGATCCTCAACAAAGACATTGACCGAGACTTTGGCCACTGACCACCGGGATGAGCCCTCACTCCCACCCCTCCCCGAGCTTGACCACCAGCCCAGAGTGACCACTCCAACCTTCATCCCACCTTGGTCATCCTCCTCCCGGGATCCTCCACTGACCAGGACCTGGCCAAGCACTGACCACTGGGATGACCCCTCACTCCCACCCCTCCCTGAGCTTGACCACCAGCCCAGAGTGACCACTCCAACCTTCATCCCACCTTGGTCACCCTCCTCAGGATGTTCCTCCTCCTGGGATTGATCCTCCACTGACCAGGACCTGGCCAAGCACTGACCACCGGGATGACCACCAGGATGACCCCTCACTCCCACCCCTCCCCGTGCTTGACCACCAGCCCAGAGTGACCACCTCCAACCCCCCCCTCCCCCACCCCACCTTGGTGGTCCTCCTGAGGCTCCTGAGGATGTTCCTCCTGCGGGGGTCCTCTCCGTCGGCCGTCTCGTAGGCGATGACCGCGTTGTCCCCCTTGTAGCCGCCCTGCGAGCCCGGCTCCTCGTCCTTCTTCCGGCCGGGCCCCAACTCGTCGTCGCTGCCCACGCTCAGGCCGGGCCGGTAGCTGGCGAAGCGGCCGAGCCGCGCGCACCGCGCCCGGTACAGCACCGGCTTGGTGACGGCCGGCACCTTGCGGCCGCGCTCCAAGGAGCTGGTGTCCATCTCGCTGTCCGAGCCGTTGCCGCTGCCGTTGGACTGCGCCTTGTTGATGTTGCGGATGGTGATGATCTTGCCCTGGGTGCTGTCGTGCGGCACCGAGTAGATGTTCTCCTCCTCGGCGCGCGGCTTCACCACCGCGTCCATGGGCTCGGCGTAGTCGGACGGGTCGAAGCAGTCGGGCGGCAGCCACGCCGACGACACCGAGCGCCGCTGGCCGTCGCGGTGGCCTCCTTGCTCCAGGTAGGCCAGGTCGCCCTTGATGTCGAAGTGCACCGGCGGCTTCGGCTTGACCGGCGGCGGGACCTTGTTGTTGAGCTTGCTCTCGAAGCTGCTCATGACCGAGATGAAGGACAGGCCGTCGTTGCCCTCCAGCTCCATGGACAGCTTGGAGTGGTCCTTGGGCAGCGCGGGCACGGCCGGCTCCTCGCGGAAGGGGCTGTAGCCGGGCAGCGGCTCGGCGTCCTCCTCGGAGTCGGGCAGGTTGGAGTTGCAGAGCGGCGAGCCGGCGCGCGGCGAGTTGAAGACGTCCTCGCCGGTGCTGCAGGCCTCGGCGGCGTTGTCGTACATGTGGGTGGCCTCGATGATGTTCTTCTTGTCCAGCGCGTCCTTGAAGAAGGGCTGGAAGACGTCCAGCTTGGGCTGGGGCTGCCCGCAGGGCAGGGCGGCGAAGCGGCCCTCGATCTCCTGCGCGATCTCCTCGCCCTCGCCCAGCTGCTCGCGGCTCACGTCGTTGTCCAGCAGGTCGGCCGAGCCGTCGGCCAAGGCCACCAGCTGCACGGGCACGATGTCCTGCACGTCGCCCAGGAAGGCCCTGAGGGTGGCCAGCGACGCCTTGCGCTTGGCCGCGTAGAAGACGATGTAGCCGTGCACCAGGCGGCTCTTGCGCAGCCCGAAGGACGCGTGGTAGGACAGCAGCGACAGCTCCACGCGCCGCCGCTGCGGCCCCACGCTCAGCTCCAGCAGCACCGCGCCCGCGCCGCCCGCCGCCGGCCGGCACGTCTGCGCCTGCAGGATGGGCAGCAGCACGTCGTCGGCGCTCACCGGGTCGCCGCACATCAGGCACATGACGATGCGCAGGTCGGCGTCCGCCGCGTCCTTCAGGCCCGACGTGGAGCTGACCAGGTTGAGGTTGCGCTTGGAGTCCAGCAGCCCCTTGAGGACCTGGCTGATCTGCTTCTCGTTGATGTTGCGGCCGTAGCCGATGCCGGCCGAGGCCGGGTCCAGGAAGACGCACTGCAGCTTGCTGGCGATCTGCTGGCCCTGCTGGATGAGGCTCTGCAAGGTCTCGCCGCTGGCGTCGCCGCGCTTGTTGACCAGGATGAGGGTCAGCGGCAGCTGCGCCAGGTGGTTGTCGCGGCGGCCGATGGTGGACTCGCGGCTCTTCTCGATGCTCTCCACCACGTAGGACAAGGACTCCTTGGAGTTGTAGAGGCACAGGCAGCCGTGGGGCTGGAAGGTGGGCGTCTGGAAGGCGTTGACCGGCAGCCGCACGTTGCCCTCGATGGGCCGCAGCGACAGCTCGTACATCTTGCCCTCGATGACGTACTTGTCGTCGTTGGTGCACAGCGCCCGGATCTCGTTGGCCAGCTCGCGGGCCAGCCCGTCCTTGCCCAGGATGACCAGGTTGATGCGGTCGATGTTGGAATCCAGCAGAGGGTTCTTCTGGTGCCGCTCGGCCGGCCGGATGAAGCGCGAGCCCAGCAGCTGCTCCACGCGGGCGTCCACGCAGGCGGCGCAGCTGGGACACGTCTCCTTGGTGGGGTGGTAGACGAAGTGGATGTGCTTCAGGATGAGGGCGTCGCGCTCGGCCTGCAGCTTCTGCAGCGCCTTGAAGCGCTGCTCCTCGCCCAGCACCTCCTGGATGACGCCCATCTTCTCCTTGCTGGGCTTGGCGTCCAGCTCCAGCTCGTAGAAGAGCTCCGAGTACTCCAGCAGCAGCTCCTGGAAGTCCTCCTTGGCCTTGTCGATGAGCTGCTTCTGGTGCTTGCCGTAGATGTCCATGTAGACGGACTCCTCCAGCCACAGGTAGAAGTCCTCGTTCATGATGAAGCTCCGCGCCTCTTCCCAGGGCTTGCCGGGCGTGACGAAGGGCGACGTCTCCAGGTTCTCGCGGAACGCCCTCCTCATCTCCGCCCGCTTGCGCTCGTTGCGCAGCTTCTCCAGGTGGGCCTCGTAGAGCTGCTCGGCCGCCGGCGTCTCCAGCAGGTCGAAGGGGATGCGCTCGTTGTCCACGTTGTCCACGTGGCTCGTGGCGTCCCACGGCGTCTCCTCCAGCACCACGAACCACTTGAGGAAGTCGGGCTTGGCCTCCAGGAGCTTCTCGGCCTTGGCGCGGCTCAAGTGGTCGATCTCGTCCAGGTCGGGCACCAGAGCGTCCAGGGCCTGGGGCAGCAGGGCCAGGTACATCTTCCGCCGGCGCTCGATGTGCTCCTGCTTGAGGCGCTGCACGTGCTGCAGGAAGAGCTTCTTGGCCTTCTGCGTGCCCTCCAAGTAGACGTAGTCCTGGTACTCGGGCGCCGGCTGCATCTTGCGGCTGACGTTGGGCCACGCCTCGTTGTGGCTCTTGACGATGCGGCTGACGAGCCACTCGTACTTGTCCTTGGCGGCGGCGATCTGCTGGCTCTGCTGCTTGAGCGCCTCGAAGTAGGGGATGATCTTGGCCTTGCCCCGGCTCTTGTCCACCAGCTGCACCAAGGTGCTGAAGGCCAGGTCCACGTTGACGTTGGAGCGCGCCGACGTCTCCACCACCTGCAGGTTCTTCTTGCTGAGGGCGAAGGCGTGGGCGTCGCGGATGTAGCGCTCCACGCCCTCGTCGCACTTGGTCAGCACCACCACGATGGGCTTCTTGGTCTTGGCCAACTGGTTGTAGAGGTTGGACACGAACTTGAGCTGCTCGTCGAAGTTGCGGTTCATGCCGCGGCTGACGTCCACGCACAACAAGAAGCCGTCCACCGGCAGCTTCCCGTCCGGCATCTGCTTCTGCTCGAAGTCCTGCTCCAAGCCCAGCTGGTCGGTGCAGAAGTACATGAGCTTCTCGGCCGACGCCAGCTTGGTGGCCGCCGCCCTCTTGATGTAGGGCTGCAAGGCCGTGCTGCGGTGGGGCTGGAAGGTCTGGTCGTCGATGAACTCCGTCTGCTCCACCACGTGGATCTTGCACTCCACGCACTCCTCCAAGGGCCGCGCCACCTCCCCCCAGTAGAGGAAGTGGTCATTGTTGACCACCCTGCCCCCAAAGTCACTGGTGCTGAGGACGGACGTGTGGTCCAAGTGGAAGTCGTCGGCGCTGGGCCGCACGAAGCGGTTGCACAGGCAGGATTTGCCGATGCCGCACTGGCCCTTCTCCTTCTCGGTGCCGGACAGTCCCACCACGCTGACGTTGTAGGTGGGCGTGCGGCCATCTTGCTTGCGGGCCATCATCATTGTCCGAGCATGGTGGCCCGGGGCCGGGCGCGCGGCGAAGGGGCGAGGAGGGCGCGGCGGGCGCGGCGCGGGGCTGGGGGGGCTCTCAGGGCAGGCGCGGCGCCGGGGCGGGGCCGCTCGGCGTTCCCATGCCGCGGGTGCCGGCACAGCTTCAGGCCGTGGAGGGCGCCGGCGTCGGGTGGCCGACGAGTCCACCTGGAGAGGAGAGGAGGAGAAGGCGGCCGTTAGAAGGTGGGATTGGACGGAGAACGCCGGGCGCCGATGGAAGCGGGGGCACCGGGGCGGCGATGGGGAAGGGGGTGAGGTCGCCGGCGTCGGTTTCACCCCACCGGGAGGGCCGTGGTGGTGAGCGGGGCTCGGCCACCCAACCGAGGGTCGGTGTGGTGGACACAACTGCTTCACCCAACTAGAGATCCTCCATGATGGACACAACTGCTTCACCCAACTAAAGACCATCCATGATGGACACAACTGCTTCACCCAACTAACGATCCTCCATGATGGACACAAATGCTTCACCCAACTAAAGACCATCCACGATGGACACAAGTCCTCCACTCAACCGAGGGTCATCGTGGTGGACACAGCTGCTCCACCCAACTAGAGATCCTCCATGATGGACACAAATGCTTCACCCAACTAGAGATCCTCCATGATGGACACAAGTCCTCCACCCAACTAAAGACCATCCATGATGGACACAAGTCCTCCACTCAACCAAGGGTCATTGTGATGGACACAAGTCCTCCACTCAACTGAGGGTCACCATGATGGACACAACTGCTTCACCCAACTAAAGATCCTCCATGATGGACACAAGTCCTCCACCCAACTAAAGACCATCCATGATGGACACAAGTCCTCCACTCAACTGAGGGTCACCAAGATGGACACAACTGCTCCACCCAACCGAGGATCACCATGATGGACACAACTGCTTCACCCAACTAAAGACCATCCATGATGGACACAAGTCCTCCACTCAACCGAGGGTCATCGTGATGGACACAGCTGCTCCACCCAACTAAAGATCCTCCATGATGGACACAACTCCTCCACTCAACCAAGGGTTACCATGATGGACACAACTGCTTCACCCAACTAGAGATCCTCCATGATGGACACAAGTCCTCCACCCAACTAAAGACCATCCATGATGGACACAACTCCTCCACCCAACCGAGGGTCACCATGATGGACACAACTTCTCCACCCAACCGAGGGTCACCATGATGGACACAACTGCTTCACCCAACTAGAGACCATCCACGATGGACGCAACTTCTTCACTCAACTGAGGGTTACCATGATGGACACAACTGCTCCACCCAACTGGACACTCACGATGGACACAACTCCCCCACCCAACTAAAGACCATCCATGATGGACACAACTTCACCCAACTGGACACTCATGGTGGACCCAACTTCTCCACCATGATGGACCCAACTTCTCCACCCAACTGGACACTCATGGTGGACCCAACTTCTCCACCATGATGGACACAACTCCCCACCCAACTGGACGCTCATGGTGGACCCAACTTCTCCACCATGATGGACCCAACTTCGTCCAACTGGACACTCATGGTGGACCCAACTTCTCCACCCAACTGGACGCTCATGGTGGACACAACTGCTCCACCCAACTAAAGACCCTCCATGATGGACACAACTCCCCCACCCAACCAAGGGTCACCATGATGGACACAACTTCTCCACCCAACTGGACACTCATGGTGGACCCAACTTCTCCACCCAACTGGACACTCATGGTGGACCCAACTTCTCCACCCAACTGGACACTCATGGTGGACCCAACTTCTCCACCATGATGGACACAACTTCACCCAACCGGACACTCATGGTGGACCCAACTTCTCCACCATGATGGACACAACTTCACCCAACCGGACACTCATGGTGGACCCAACTTCTCCACCATGATGGACCCAACTTCACCCAACTGGACACTCATGGTGGACCCAACTTCTCCACCCAACTGGACACTCATGGTGGACCCACCTTCTCCACCATGATGGACCCAACTTCTCCACCCAACTGGACGCTCATGGTGGACCCAACTTCTCCACCCACCATGGTGGACACTCCCATTCTCCACCTCTTCCCGCAGGACCAAGCCCAGCCCCGGCTCGACGCCGCTTTTCCCGGGATCCGACGTGACCGGAGAACTTCCCGGGACGTTCCCGCTCCGAGGGTTCCGAGCGGGTCCCGGGATGGCGCTCGCACAACGATCCCGCCGTGTTTTCCGACGGCAGCCGGGAATTCCACGTTTTGATGAAATCCCGTTAATTTTTAGGTGGATTCAACTAAAAAAATCCCGGCCCGGATCCACCTCCCGGGAATGTTTTTCCCGGGATCAACCGAGATCCGTAAAAAGGCGGGGACTCCCAGATCCGCAAGGAATTCCCGTTTTTTTTTAAATTTTGGTTTAATTTGGGATAAACCACCGGGAATTCGGGCGTTCCTGGGAGCCTCCTGAAAATTCCAGATCCCAAAACAAACCCTGGATTTGCCCACTTTGGATCTTCACAGAAAACCCCCGAATGGATCCTTTGGATCATCACAAAATTCCTGGAATTCCCTCCCTGGGGTGGGGGAGAGGGGGAGGGAATTTTTCCCGTTGATCCCAGGAATTTAAAAAAAAAAACCTTGGAATGGATCCTTCGGAGCTCCAAAAAAACCCCCCCAAGCCTGGAATTGGGGCTTTGGGATCTTCCCAGGGATCGGGTTAAGCTTTGCTCCATCTGGATCCCGGCCTAATCCCGGGCGGCCGATGGGATTATCCCGCGCCAATCCAAAGGGATTTTCCCAATTTTCTGCCAAAAATATTCCACCCCCCCCCCACCCCCAAATCCTGATCTGGAATCAAGGGAGAGGCCGGGCTGGGAATTCCCATGGAATTCAGGAGCTGGGAATGGAATTTGGTGAAAATCCGGGGGTTTTTTGGGTTTTTTTTTGGAGTCCTTTCGGAAGCTGAGAATTCCCAATTTTCCTCTCCCGCCCGCACTGGGGAAACGTTGGGAATTTTAGGATTTTGAGGGATTTTCCTGGAATTTTAGAATGGCCGCTCCCCAAAAAAATTCCCATTTCCTCCCCCGGCAATCCCGCGCTGAATTCCTCCGGAATTCCAGAGGGCGATTCCAGCTTTACCTCGACCCCGGGACAACCCCGACAACACCGAAACTCCCCCGAACGACAATTCCCAAAATTCCCGGCCGTCAACCCTCACCCGGATCGGCTGCGGAGCTGGAAAAATCCGGTTTGAATCCCCTGAGAATTCCCGGTGGGAATTTGGGGCCGGCGGCGGCGGCGGAGGCGGCGGGGGGGGGGGGTTCCCACCTCGTTCCCGCTGGCTTTCGCTTTTCCCTGGAATTCCCTGAGTCAGGAGTTACTGATTGACTCCAAAGTCCATCTGGGGAGGACCAGGAAGGAGGGAGCCGCTCCGTTAATTCCCACGGAATCCACGGGGGAGGGAATTTTTCTCCTTTCCCTTAGAAAAATCAAACCTGGAAACCCCCAAAAAATCCCCCCCAAAAAAATCCCCCCCCAAAAAATTCCCCCCAAAAAAATCCTCCAAACAAAAGGTGTTTTCCATGCCCTGATCCCGAAATTCCGGGCCCGGCTCCGGGTTGGGATTTGCCGGAGGGGAATGACCTCGGTGCCGAAGCTCTGCCCAGGTTTCATGGAATTCTCTTCCTGCTCCCGGCGTTCCCGGCCAGCGCAGGGATTTGGGAATCGCTGCCGCCGCCATTCCCGAGTTTTGGGGTGTCCCAGAGCCGCCATTCCCGAGTTTTGGGATGTCCTGGAGCTGTTCCCGAACCCTGGAGTACCTCAAAACCACCATTCCCAACTTTTGGGATGTCCCAGAGCTGCCATTCCCAACTTTTGGGGTGCCCTGGGACGCTTTTCCCAACTTTTGGGGTATCCTAAAACCACCATTCCCAACTTTTGGGATGTCCTGGAGCTGTTCCTGAACTCTGGAGTATCCCAAAGCTGCCATTCCCAACTTTTGGAGTGTCCTAAAACCACCATTCCCAACTTTTGGGGTATCCTAAAACCACCATTCCCAACTTTTGGGATGTCCTGGAGCTGTTCCCGAACTCTGGAGCATCCCAAAGCCGCCATTCCCAACTTTTGGGGTATCCTGGAACCGCCATTCCCAACTTTTAGGAAACCCTGGAGCTGCTCCCAAGTTTTGGGATGTCCCAGAGCCGCCATTCCCAACTTTTGGGGTGGCCTGGGATGCTTTTCCCAACTTTTGGGATGTCCCAAAACCACCATTCCCAACTTTTGGGATGTCCTGGAGCTGTTCCCCAACTCTGGAGCATCCCAGAGCTGCCATTCCCAACTTTTGGGGTATCCTGGAACCGCCATTCCCAACTTTTGGGATGTCCCAGAGCTGCCATTCCCAACTTTTGGGGTGTCCTAAAACCACCATTCCCAACTTTTGGGGTATCCTGGAGCCGCCATTCCCAACTTCTGGGAAACCCTGGAGCTGTTCCCGAACTCTGGGATGTCCTGGGATGCTTTTCCCAAGGTTTGGGGTGTCCCAAAACCACCATTCCCAACTTTTGGGATGTCCTGGAGCTGTTCCCAAACTCTGGAGCATCCCAGAGCTGCCATTCCCAAGTTCTGGGGTATCCTGGAGCCGCCATTCCCAACTTTTGGGGTATCCCAAAGCTCCCATTCCCAAGTTTTGGGTTGTCCTGGGATACTTTTCTCAAGTTTTGGGACATCCCAAAGCCGCCATTCCCAACTTTTGGGATGTCCCAGAGCTGCCATTCCCAACTTTTGGGGTGTCCTAAAACCACCATTCCCAACTTCTGGGGTATCCCAAAGCTCCCATTCCCAACTTTTAGGAAACCCTGGAGCTGCTCTCAAGTTTTGGGACATCCCAAAGCCGCCATTCCCAACTTTTGGGATTTCTTGGAGCTGTTCCTGAACTCTGGGATGTCCTGGAACTGCCATTCCCAACTTTTGGGACGTCCCAAAGCCGCCATTCCCAACTTTTGGGATTCCTGGGACATTTTTCCCAAACACTGGAGCATCCCAAAGCCGCCATTCCCAACTTTTGGGATGTCCTGGAGCTGTTCCCAAACTCTGGAGCATCCCAGAGCCGCCATTCCCAACTTTTGGGATTTCTTGGAGCTGTTCCTGAACTCTGGGTTGTCCTGGAGCCACCATTCCCAACTTTTGGGATGTCCCAAAGCCGCCATTCCCAACTTTTGGGACGTCCCAAAGCCGCCATTCCCAACTTTTGGGATTCCTGGGACGCTTTTCCCAAACACTGGAGCATCCCAAAGCTGCCATTCCCAACTTTTGGGATGTCCCAAAGCCGCCATTCCCAACTTTTGGGATTTCTTGGAGCTGTTTCCAAACTCTGGGATGTCCTGGAACCGCCATTCCCAACTTTTGGGATTTCTTGGAGCTGTTTCCAAACTCTGGGATGTCCTGGCGCTGCCATTCCCAACTTTTGGGTTGTCCTGGAACCGCCATTCCCAACTTTTGGGATGTCCCAAAGCCGCCATTCCCAACTTTTGGGATTCCTGGGACGCTTTTCCCAAACTCTGGAGCATCCCAGGAGCTCCCCCTGAGCCCCCAAAGCTCCGGAATGGCCGATCCTGCTCCGAATCCCACAAATCCCACGGGAAGCGGGAAAAGATTCCAGGAAATGGGGATAATCCCCCCCCCAAAAATATGGGAATAATCCCAAAAATCCCCCTGGCCCATCCCTAAAAATACCCCGGGTGGTTTTCCATGGAAAAACCCCGGAGGAGGATCCGGGATTCCCATCCCAGCTCCGGTTTTTTCCCGTCCCGACGTTCAGGAATTGTCCCGAAAAGGATGAAAAATCCGGGAATTCTGGGATGGAGGGGGAAGAATTTTGGGATTGGGGGGGATGGGAACGGCTCCAGGAGAATTTGGGATGGAGGGGGGGAGGAGGGGGGAATTTCCAATCCAACCAATTCCCACGCTCTGGAAAATTCCCACTTGGATAATTCCAGGGATTTTCTGGATTTCTCCTCCTAAAAATCCCCCAGAAATCTCCTTTTTTCTTCCCCCCTTATCCCGGAATTCCAGCTCTTTTCCAAAGGTTTCTTTTCCAGGTTCTTGGGATCAGGAATGGCCCCAAAAGGATGGGATTTTCCATGGATTTTCCATGGATTTTTCCATGGATTTTTCCACCTAAAAGCAGCTCCTCCTTCCCAGTGGCAACACAGGGAATTCTTTGGGATTTTCCCGCTGCTCCAAAGGGGGGAAACTCCCAGAACAACTCCCCCCCCCCTCCCAAATCTGGGAATATCCCAAATTTCTCCTCAAATCCCAATTTTGGGATAATCCATCAGGAATCGGGAAAATCAGGGCGGAAAAAAAGAGGGAAAAGTCAGAAAATCCAAGAGAAGATCCCGGTTTGGAGCTCCCAAACACCGGGAAAGTCCCAAAATTGGGAATTTTGGGCCGCTCGCATCCACAAGAGCCTCGGATTTGGGGAATTTGGGGAATTCTGGGGAATTTTTGGGAACTCCCGGAGGGAAAAGGGAGAAAAAAACCAGGAAAAACAACAGAATTCCACATTTTCCCCCTTAAAACCAGGAGCTTTTCCCAACTTTTCCCATCCCCCCCCCAAATCCCAAATCGCCGGAGAAAGGCGGGAATTCCCAAAAAAAAAAAAAAATTCGGGATGGAAACAGCGATTCCTAAAAATAAATAAATAAATAAATAAAAATCCTAAAAAAACCCACCAAAATTCCTCTGGAAAAAAAATCAGGAATGGGAATTCCTCCCCCCATTATCCCAAAAAAAATCCCAGGGAAAAAGGATCATTGTACGAGGCTTCGTCTCCCGCCGGGAATTTTTTTTGGGAATAAAAAGGAGCTTTTTTGGTGGCCGGAGCTGCTCCTGAAGCCGGAAAATCCCGGGAAAAAAATAAAAAAAAAGGGGGGTGGGGAAGAGATTTTGGGGATTTTTGGGATTGGGGGTGGGGGGGGGGGGGGGGGTCTTGGAGTTGCTGGAAAAATCCCAGATTTTTTTTTTTTTTTTACGAGAGGAAATTTAGGGATCAAAAGGAGAAAAAAAAAGGGAAAAGAAATCCCAGAGAGTTTTGGGACAGGGAAAGTTGGGGATGCTGAGAAGCCCCTCCCCCCCCCCCTTGGATAAAAAAAATCCAGGGATTTTCCCCATTCCTGATGGAATTTGGGGAGGGGGAGCCCCTCCCCCACCCTCCCCTCTCCTCCCCCCCCCAGAGCCAAATTTGGGGAGGGGGGGACCCCCCCCAAATATGAGGGAGAAGCCCCCAAGTCTTAATTAGGGGAGGGGTCTCCACTCCCCCCCCACCCCATGGGGGAGGGGCAGTGATGGAGGGGGATGGGGGAGGGGTCTCCCTGAGCCCCCCAAATTTGGGGAGGGGTCTCCCCTTCCTGACCGCCCCCCCCCCCTTCTTTAATTTGGGGTCTCCCCTCTTAGGACCCCTCCTCTAATTAGGGGGTGTTCCTGCTGCTAATTGGGGGGGGGTCTCTCTGTCTAATTAGCCCCCTAATTGGGGGGTCTGCCCCTTCCCTAATTAGGGGGTCTCCCCCTCCTCTAATTGGGGGGGGCATCCTCTAATTACCCCCCTAATTGGGGGGGTCTCCCCTCTAATTAGGGGGTCTCCCCCTCCTCTAATTGGGGGGGGTCTTCTCTAATTACCCCCCTAATTTGGGAGTCTCCCCCTCCTCTAATTGGGGGGGGGTCTCCTCTAATTACCCCCCTAATTGGGGGGGTCTCCCCCTCCTCTAATTGGGGGGTATCCCCTCTAATTAGGGGGTCTCCCCCTCCTCTAATTGGGGGGGTCTCCCCTCTAATTACCCCCCTAATTGGGGGGTCTCCCCCTCCTCTAATTGGGGGGTCTCCCCTCTAATTAGGGGGTCTCCCCCTCCTCTAATTGGGGGTTCTCCTCTAATTACCCCCCCTAATTTGGGAGTCTCCGCCTCCTCTAATTGGGGGGTCTCCCCTCTAATTACCCCCCTAATTGGGGGGGTGTCTCTCCTCCCAATACCCCTCCCCTAATTAGGGTGGTCTCCCCTCTAAGTACCCCCCTTAATTTGGGGGTCTCCCCTCCCTTAATTGGGGGGGGGGTCTCCCTTCCTGGTACCCCTCCCCTAATTAGAAGGGGGAGGGTCTCCCCTCTAGGTACTCCCCTAATTGGGGGGGGGGTCTCCCCTCCCAGTACCCCCCTAATTTGGGGGTTCCCCCTCCCCTAATTGGGGTTCCCCCCTCCCCTAATTTCGGGGTTCCCCCTCGCCTAATTGGGGTTCGCCCCTCCCCTAATTTGGGGCTCTCCCCTCCCCTAATTGGGGGTCCTGCCTTCCCTAACTGGGGGGTGCCCCCTCCCCTAATTGGGGGTCCCTCCTCCCCTAATTCGGCGCTCCCCCCTCCCCTAATTGGGGGGTTTCCCCTCCCCTAATTAGGCCTCCCCCCTCCCCTAATTGGGGGGTGCCCCCTCTCCCCCAGCCCCGGCCCTGCCCTCCCCCCCTCCCCTCCCGGGGGTCTCCCCCCTGCAGCCCCCCATGAATGGGCGGCGGGACCATTGAAAGCGGCCGGAGAAGGGGGGAGGGGGGGGGGAGAGAAGAGACCCCCCCCTCTCCCACACGGGGGGTGGTGTCTCCCGGCCCCCCCCTCACGGCCCGTCCCCCCCCCCCTCCCACCCCCCCCCGCGGGGGGCCATGGGCCGGCCCGGCGGGCGCGCGGCGGGCGGGGGTGGGGCGGCCCATTGTTCTTCTGGGGGGGGGGGGGGGGTTCAAGAGAAAGGCGGCGATGGTGGCGCTGAGGGTGAGGGAGGGTGTGTGTGTGGGGGGGCGGGGGGGGAGGAGGTTTCGTTCTTACCGGAGAAGCGGCGGCGGCGGCGGCATCGGGCCGGGCCGGGGGCGGCGGGAGGCGGCGGCAGCGCCATGTCCGCGCTCGGGGCGGCGGCGGCGGGCGGGGCGAGGGCGGCGGGGGCCGCCGGGGCGGGCTCGGCCTGTAATGGCGGCGGCGCCTTCCTCCTCCTCTCTCCCCCCCCCCCCCCACCCTCAGCCGCCTCCTCCTCCTCCTCCTCCTCCTCCTCCTCCTCCTCCTCCCTCCGCCTCCGCCTTCACGATCACGGGGGGGGGGGGGGAGCGTGCGCGGCGGGAGCCGCGGGAGGGGCGGGGCTAAAGGGAAAGGGGGGGCGGGGCTTGAGGGGAGGGGCTTGGAGGAGAGCCCCGGGAATTTGGGGAGAAAAGCGGGAATTTTGGGAGGGGCGAGCAGGAATTTTGGGGTGGGGGGACGGGAAGAGAGGTGGGGAAAGAATGGGAGGGACCGGGAAGAGCGGGAGGGGAAAGGGGGAGAGGCGGGAGTGGGCGTGGTAATGGAGGGGGGTGGGCGTGGTTTGGTGGGCGTGGCCTGGATGGGCGGTGGGATTTGGGGAGGGGGAGGGGGGAAAACCGGGATTTTGATATGGGGGGGGGGGGTGGTATGGGAGGAGGAGCGGGAATTTGGGGAGGGGGGAAAAGGGGGGCGTGGCTAAGGGCGGGGAATTTGAGGAGGGGGCCCCAGAAATCCTCCTCGGATCCCCGTTTTTCCCGGGGCAGAAATTTTGGGGGGGGGGGGGGGGAGCGATGGGAATTTTGGGGAGGGGGATCGGGAATTTGAGGGGAGGGGCGGGAAACGTGAGGGGGGGGGAAAAGGGCGGGAATGGGAGGTTCTGCGCAGGCGCAATGCGCGCCGCGCTGGGGCGCCCCCTGGCGGAGGCGGGAAGCGGCGGAGCCTCACCGTGAAGGAGGGGGGGGGGTGGCGGAACCGGGAACGGAACCGGGAACGGAACCGGGATCGGAACCGGGATCAGAACCGGAATCGGAACCGGGGGGGGGACCTCGGGCCGGCACCGCCATGGTGAGACCCCCTAAAAGCAGGGGACAAGCGGAGGGGAACGCGGGGACAGCGGAAATGGCGGGGTTCGGGAAGGGGGGGGTGTGGGGGGGGGGGAGCCTCGGGCCTGCGGCGTCGTGAGGGGAGAGGGGAGAGGGGGAGGGGAGAGGGATTTTGGGGGGTTTCGGGGCGGGGTTTCACCGTGGTGGGGTTTCTGTGAGGGGATTTGGGGGTGGTTTGGGGTTTTTCCACATTTTAGGGGGTGGTTTGGGGGGGTTTGAGGGGGGTGACTCCAATTTGGGGGCTGGTTTGGGGAGGGATTTTGGGGTGTTTGAGGGGGGGTCACGCCAAGTGTGGGGTCTCTATGAGGGGATTTGGGGGTGTTTGGGGGTTTTTCCTCATTTTAGGGTCTGTTTTGGGGTGTTTTGAGGGGGTCTCCCCCACTTTAGGGTCTCTGTGAGGGGATTTGGGGGTGTTTGGGGGCTTCCCCCCATTTTAGGCTCTGTTTTACGGGGATTTGGGGTGTTTGGGGGTTTTTCCCCATTTTAGGGTCTCTATGAGGGGATTTTGGGGTGTTTGGGGTTTTTCCCCATTTTAGGGTCTGTTTTGGGGTGTTTTGAGGGGTCTCCCCCACTTTACGGTCTCTATGAGGGGATTTGGGGCTGTTTGGGGGTTTTCCCCCCATTTTAGGCTCTGTTTTAGGGGGATTTTGGGGCTGTTTGGGGGTTTCCCCCCATTTTAGGGTCTCTAGGAGGGGATTTGGGGTGTTTGGGAGTTTTTCCCCATTTTAGGGTTTCTGTGAGGGGATTTGGGGGTGTTTTGGGGTTTTTCCCCATTTTAGGGGGTGGTTTGGGGGGGTTTGAGGGGGGTGACTGCAATTTGGGGTCTGGTTTGGGGAGGGATTTTGGGGTGTTTGAGGGGGGGTCACGCCAAGTGTGGGGTCTCTATGAGGGGATTTGGGGGTGTTTGGGGTTTTTCCCCATTTTAGGGTCTCTATGAGGGGATTTTGGGGGTGTTTGGGGGTTTTCCCCCCATTTTAGGGGGCGGTTTGGGGTGTTTTGAGGGGGGTGACTCCAATTTGGGGTCTGGTTTGGGGAGGGATTTTGGGGTGTTTGAGGGGGGTCACGCCAAGTGTGGGGTCTCTATGAGGGGATTTGGGGGTGTTTGGGGGTTTTTCCCCATTTTAGGGTCTGTTTTAGGGGGATTTTGGGGTGTTTGGGGGGTTTTCCCCATTTTAGGGTCTGTTTTAGGGGGATTTTGGGGTGTTTGGGGTTTTTTCCCCATTTTAGGGTCTGTTTTGGGGTGTTTTGAGGGGGTCTCCCCCACTTTAGGGTCTCTGTGAGGGGATTTGGGGGTGTTTGGGGGCTTCCCCCCATTTTAGGCTCTGTTTTACGGGGATTTGGGGTGTTTGGGGGTTTTTCCCCATTTTAGGGTCTCTATGAGGGGATTTGGGGGTGTTTGAAGGGGTCTCCCCCACTTTAGGGTCTCTATGAGGGGATTTGGGGGTGTTTGGGGGTTTCCCCCCATTTTAGGGTCTCTATGAGGGGATTTTGGGGTGTTTGAAGGGGTCTCCCCCACTTTAGGGTCTCTATGAGGGGATTTTGGGGTGTTTGGGGGTTTTTCCCCATTTTAGGGTCTCTATGAGGGGATTTTGGGGTGTTTGGGGTTTTTCCCCACTTTAGGGTCTCTATGAGGGGATTTGGGGGTGTTTGGGGTTTTCCCCTATTTTAGGGGCTGTTTTGGGGTGTTTTGAGGGGTCTCCCCCACTTTACGGTCTCTATGAGGGGATTTGGGGCTGTTTGGGGGTTTTCCCCCCATTTTAGGGTCTGTTTTAGGGGGATTTTGGGGCTGTTTTGGGGGTTTTCCCCATTTTAGGGTCTCTCTGAGGGGATTTGGGGGTGTTTTGGGGTTTTTCCACATTTTAGGGGCTGTTTTGGGGCGATTTTGGGGTGTTTGGGGGTTTTTCCCCATTTTAGGGTCTGTTTTACGGGGATTTGGGGTGTTTGGGGGTTTTCCCCCATTTTAGGGTCTGTTTTAGGGGGATTTTGGGGTGTTTGGGGTTTTTCCCCCCATTTTAGGGTCTGTTTTGGGGTGTTTTGAGGGGTCTCCCCCACTTTAGGGTCTCTATGACGGGATTTGAGGGGATTTCCCCATTTTAGGGTCTGTTTTGGGGTGATTTGAGTGATTTTGGGGTGAATTTGGGGTATTTTGGGGGTTTCTTTCACTGTAGGGTCTCTGTGAAGGGATTTTGTGGTGATTTGAGTGGTTTTGGGGTGATTTGAGTGATTTTGGGGTGAGTTTGGGGTATTTTGGGGGTTTCTTTCCCTGTAGGGTCTCTGTGAAGGGATTTTGTGGTGATTTGAGTGATTTTGGGGTGATTTGAGTGGTTTTGGGGTGAATTTGGGGTATTTTGGAGGTTTCCCTCATTGTAGGGTCTCTATGGAGGAATTTTGGGGTGATTTGAGGGGGGTCCCGATTTCTCCCCAATTTTTGAGGCTCCCAAATTCTCGTTTTTTCCCGGAATTCCGGTGCCGGATCCGCTTCATCCTGATCCAGAACCGGGCCGGGATCACTCCCCATTCCCAGCAATGACAAAATCCCAATTTCAGGGACCAAAAAACCCCAATTTCAATGACAAAAAATGGAAATTTCAATGATAAAAAAGGGAAATTTCAGGGTCAGAATTTTCCCGTTTCTCCCCAATTTTTGAAGCTCCCAAATTCCCGTTTTTTTCCCCGGAATTCCGGGGGCAGATCCGCTTCATCCTGATCCAGAACCGGGCCGGGAAGACGCGCCTGGCCAAGTGGTACCTGATTGATAAAACCCCAATTTCAGGGACCAAAAAACCCCAATTTCAGGGACCAAAAAATGGAAATTTCAGGGACGGAATTTTCCCGATTTCTCCCCAATTTTTGAGGCTCCCAAATTCCCGTTTTTTCCCAGAATTCCAGCCCAGATCCCCCTCATCCTAAGCCAGAACCGGGCCGGGATCACTCCCCATTCCCAGCAATGACAAAATCCCAATTTCAGGGACCAAAAAACCCCAATTTCAATGACAAAAATGGAAATTTCAATGATAAAAAATGGAAATTTCAGGGTCAGAATTTTCCCGTTTCTCCCCAATTTTTGAAGCTCCCAAATTCCCGTTTTTTTCCCGGAATTCCGGGGGCAGATCCGCTTCATCCTGATCCAGAACCGGGCCGGGAAGACGCGCCTGGCCAAGTGGTACCTGATTGATAAAACCCCAATTTCAGGGACCAAAAAATGGAAATTTCAGGGACCAAAAAATGGAAATTTCAGGGACCAAAAAATGGAAATTTCAAGGACAAAAAATGGAAATTTCAGAGACGGAATTTTCCCGATTCTCCCCAATTTTTGAGGCTCCCAAATTCCCGTTTTTTCCCGGAATTCCAGCCCAGATCCCCCTCATCCTGACCCAGAACCGGGCTGGGATCACTCCCAATTGATAATGGGGAGTTCCATTCCCCATTCCCAGTAATGATAAAATGGGAATTTCAGTGACCAAAAAATGGAAATTTCAAGGACGGAATTTTCCCGTTTCTCCCCAGTTTTTGGCGCTCCCAAATTCCCGTTTTTTTCCCGGAATTCCGGGGGCAGATCCGCTTCATCCTGATCCAGAACCGCGCCGGGAAGACGCGCCTGGCCAAGTGGTACCTGATTGATAAAACCCCAATTTCAGGGACCAAAAAACCCCAATTTCAGGGACCAAAAAATGGAAATTTCAATGATAAAAAAGGGAAATTTCAGGGTCAGAATTTTCCCGTTTCTCCCCAATTTTTGAGGCTCCCAAATTCCCGTTTTTTTTCCCGGAATTCCGGGGGCAGATCCGCTTCATCCTGATCCAGAACCGTGCCGGGAAGACGCGCCTGGCCAAGTGGTACCTGATTGATAAAACCCCAATTTCAGGGACCAAAAAACCCCAATTTCAGGGACCAAAAAATGGAAATTTCAGGGACCAAAAAATGGAAATTTCAGAGACTGAATTTTCCCGTTTCTCCCCAATTTTTGAGGATCCCAAATTCCCGTTTTTTCCTGGAATTCCAGCCCAGATCCCCCTCATCCTGACCCAGAACCGCGCCGGGATCACTCCCCATTCCCAGCAATGATAAAATGGGAATTTCGATGCTGATAAAAAATGGAAATTTCAGAGACGGAATTTTCCCGATTTCTCCCCAATTTTTGAGGCTCCCAAATTCCCGTTTTTTTTCCCGGAATTCTGGGGGCAGATCCGCTTCATCCTGATCCAGAACCGGGCCGGGAAGACGCGCCTGGCCAAGTGGTACCTGATTGATAAAACCCCAATTTCAGGGACCAAAAAACCCCAATTTCAGGGACCAAAAAATGGAAATTTCAGTGACCAAAAATGGAAATTTCAGTGACCAAAAATGGAAATTTCAGGGACCAAAAAATGGAAATTTCAGGGACCAAAAAATGGAAATTTCAGAGACGGAATTTTCCCGTTTCTCCCCAATTTTTGAGGCTCCCAAATTCCAGTTTTTTCCCGGAATTCCAGCCCAGATCCCCCTCATCCTGACCCAGAACCAGGCTGGGATCACTCCCAATTGATAATGGGGAGTTCCATTTCCCATTCCCAGCAATGACAAAATCCCCATTTCAATGACCAAAAAATGGAAATTTCAGGGTCAGAATTTTCCCGTTTCTCCCCAATTTTTGAAGCTCCCAAATTCCCGTTTTTTCCCGGAATTCCAGCCCAGATCCCCCTCATCCTGACCCAGAACCGGGCTGGGATCACTCCCAATTGATAATGGGGAGTTCCATTCCCCATTCCCAGCAATGACAAAATCCCCATTTCAATGACCAAAAAACGGAAACTTCAAGGACGGAATTTTCCCGTTTCTCCCCAATTTTTGAAGCTCCCAAATTCCCGTTTTTTTCCCCGGAATTCCGGGGGCAGATCCGCTTCATCCTGATCCAGAACCGCGCCGGGAAGACGCGCCTGGCCAAGTGGTACCTGATTGATAAAACCCCAATTTCAGGGACCAAAAAACCCCAATTTCAGGGACCAAAAAATGGAAATTTCAATGATAAAAAAGGGAAATTTCAGGGTCAGAATTTTCCCGTTTCTCCCCAATTTTTGAGGCTCCCAAATTCCCGTTTTTTTTCCCGGAATTCCGGGGGCAGATCCGCTTCATCCTGATCCAGAACCGTGCCGGGAAGACGCGCCTGGCCAAGTGGTACCTGATTGATAAAACCCCAATTTCAGGGACCAAAAAACCCCAATTTCAGGGACCAAAAAATGGAAATTTCAATGACCAAAAAATGGAAATTTCAGAGACGGAATTTTCCCGTTTCTCCCCAATTTTTGAGGCTCCCAAATTCCAGTTTTTTCCCGGAATTCCAGCCCAGATCCCCCTCATTCTGATCCAGAACCGGGCTGGGATCACTCCCAATTGATAATGGGGAGTTCCATTCCCCATTCCCAGTAATGATAAAATGGGAATTTCAAGGACAGAATTTTCCCGTTTCTCCCCAATTTTTGGCGCTCCCAAATTCCCGTTTTTTTTCCCGGAATTCCGGGGGCAGATCCGCTTCATCCTGATCCAGAACCGCGCCGGGAAGACGCGCCTGGCCAAGTGGTACCTGATTGATAAAACCCCAATTTCAGGGACCAAAAAATGGAAATTTCAATGACCAAAAAATGGAAATTTCAATGACCAAAAAATGGAAGTTTCAAGGACAGAATTTTCCCGATTTCTCCCCAATTTTTGGTGCTCCCAAATTCCCGTTTTTTCCCGGAATTCCAGCCCAGATCCCCCTCATCCTGATCCAGAACCGCGCCGGGATCACTCCCCATTGATCACTCCCCATTGATAATGGGGAGTTCCATTCCCCATTCCCAGTAATGATAAAATGGGAATTTCAAGGACAGAATTTTCCTGTTTCTCCCCAATTTTTGGCGCTCCCAAATTCCCGTTTTTTTTCCCGGAATTCCGGGGGCAGATCCGCTTCATCCTGATCCGGAACCGCGCCGGGAAGACGCGCCTGGCCAAGTGGTACCTGATTGATAAAACCCCAATTTCAGGGACCAAAAAACCCCAATTTCAGGGACCAAAAAATGGAAATTTCAATGACCAAAAATGGAAATTTCAGGGACGGAATTTTCCCGATTTCTCCCCAATTTTTGAGGCTCCCAAATTCCTGTTTTTTCCCGGAATTCCAGCCCAGATCCCCCTCATCCTGATCCAGAACCGGGCTGGGATAACTCCCAATTGATAATGGGGAGTTCCATTTCCCATTCCCAGCAATGACAAAATCCCCATTTCAATGACCAAAAAACGGAAACTTCAAGGACGGAATTTTCCCGATTTCTCCCCAATTTTTGAAGCTCCCAAATTCCCGTTTTTTTTCCCGGAATTCCGGGGGCAGATCCGCTTCATCCTGATCCAGAACCGTGCCGGGAAGACGCGCCTGGCCAAGTGGTACCTGATCGATAAAACCCCAATTTCAGGGACCAAAAAACCCCAATTTCGGTGACCAAAAAACAGAAATTTCAGGGCCAGAATTTTCCCGTTTCTCCCCAATTTTTGATGCTCCCAAATTCCCGTTTTTTTCCCGGAATTCCGGGGGCAGATCCGCTTCATCCTGATCCAGAACCGGGCCGGGAAGACGCGCCTGGCCAAGTGGTACCTGATTGATAAAACCCCAATTTCAGGGACCAAAAAATGGAAATTTCAGGGACCAAAAAATGGAAATTTCAGAGACGGAATTTTCCCGTTTCTCCCCCAATTTTTGAAGCTCCCAAATTCCCGTTTTTTCCCGGAATTCCAGCCCAGATCCCCCTCATCCTGATCCAGAACCGCGTGGCGATCACTCCCCATTCCCAGCAATGACAAAATCCCAATTTCAGGGACCAAAAAACCCCAATTTCAATGACAAAAATGGAAATTTCAATGATAAAAAATGGAAATTTCAGAGATGGAATTTTCCCGATTTCTCCCCAATTTTTGAAGCTCCCAAATTCCCGTTTTTTTTCCCGGAATTCCAGGGGCAGATCCGCTTCATCCTGATCCAGAACCGTGCCGGGAAGACGCGCCTGGCCAAGTGGTACCTGATCGATAAAACCCCAATTTCAGGGACCAAAAAATGGAAATTTCACTGACCAAAAAATGGAAGTTTCAAGGACGGAATTTTCCCGATTTCTCCCCAATTTTTGGCGCTCCCAAATTCCCGTTTTTTCCTGGAATTCCAGCCCAGATCCCCCTCATCCTGACCCAGAACCGGGCTGGGATCACTCCCCATTCCCAGCAATGATAAAATGGGAATTTCGATGCTGATAAAAAACGGAAATTTCAGGGCCAGAATTTTCCCATTTCTCCCCAATTTTTGAGGCTCCCAAATTCCCGTTTTTTCCCGGAATTCCAGCCCAGATCCCCCTCATCCTGACCCAGAACCGCGGCAGGATCACTCCCAATTGATAATGGGGAGTTCCATTCCCCATTCCCAGTAATGATAAAATGGGAATTTTGATGCTGATAAAAATTGGAATTTCAGGGCCAGAATTTTCCCGTTTCTCCCCAATTTTTGAGGCTCCCAAATTCCCGTTTTTTCCTGGAATTCCAGCCCAGATCCCCCTCATCCTGACCCAGAACCGCGCCGGGATCACTCCCCATTCCCAGCAATGTTAAAATCCCCATTTCAATGACCAAAAAACGGAAATTTCAAGGACGGAATTTTCCCGATTTCTCCCCAATTTTTGGCGCTCCCAAATTCCCGTTTTTTTCCCGGAATTCCGGGGGCAGATCCGCTTCATCCTGATCCAGAACCGGGCCGGGAAGACGCGCCTGGCCAAGTGGTACCTGATTGATAAAACCCCAATTTCAGGGACCAAAAATCCCCAATTTCAGGGACCAAAAAATGGAAATTTCAATGACCAAAAAATGGAAATTTCAGAGATGGAATTTTCCCGTTTCTCCCCCAATTTTTGAGGCTCCCAAATTCCCGTTTTTTCCTGGAATTCCAGCCCAGATCCCCCTCATCCTGACCCAGAACCGGGCTGGGATCACTCCCCATTGATAATGGGGAGTTCCATTTCCCATTCCCAGTAATGACAAAATGGAAATTTCAGTGACCAAAAAATGGAAATTTCAGAGACGGAATTTTCCCGTTTCTCCCCAATTTTTGAGGCTCCCAAATTCCCGTTTTTTCCTGGAATTCCAGCCCAGATCCCCCTCATCCTGACCCAGAACCGCGCCGGGATCACTCCCCATTCCCAGCAATGATAAAATGGGAATTTCGGTGACCAAAAAGTGGAAATTTCAATGACCAAAAAACGGAAATTTCAGAGACGGAATTTTCCCGATTTCTCCCCAATTTTTGGCGCTCCCAAATTCCCGTTTTTTTTCCCGGAATTCCGGGGGCAGATCCGCTTCATCCTGATCCAGAACCGTGCCGGGAAGACGCGCCTGGCCAAGTGGTACCTGATTGATAAAACCCCAATTTCAGGGACCAAAAAATGGAAATTTCAGGGACCAAAAAATGGAAATTTCAGGGACCAAAAAACGGAAATTTCAGAGACGGAATTTTCCCGTTTCTCCCCAATTTTTGAGGCTCCCAAATTCCTGTTTTTTCCCGGATTTCCAGCCCAGATCCCCCTCATCCTGATCCAGAACCGCGCCGGGATCACTCCCCATTCCCAGCAATGACAAAATCCCAATTTCAGGGACCAAAAAACTCCAATTTCAATGACAAAAAATGGAAATTTCAATGATAAAAAACGGAAATTTCAGGGACGGAATTTTCCCGTTTCTCCCCAATTTTTGGCGCTCCCAAATTCCCGTTTTTTTTCCCGGAATTCCGGGGGCAGATCCGCTTCATCCTGATCCAGAACCGCGCCGGGAAGACGCGCCTGGCCAAGTGGTACCTGATTGATAAAACCCCAATTTCAGGGACCAAAAAACCCCAATTTCGGTGACCAAAAAATGGAAATTTCAGGGACCAAAAAATGGAAATTTCAGGGACCAAAAAATGGAAATTTCTGAGACGGAATTTTCCCAGTTTCTCCCCAATTTTTGAGGCTCCCAAATTCCCGTTTTTTCCCGGAATTCCAGCCCAGATCCCCCTCATCCTGACCCAGAACCGGGCTGGGATCACTCCCCATTGATAATGGGGAGTTCCATTCCCCATTCCCAGCAATGACAAAATCCCCATTTCAATGACCAAAAAACGGACATTTCAGAGACGGAATTTTCCCGATTTCTCCCCAATTTTTGGCGCTCCCAAATTCCCGTTTTTTTTCCCGGAATTCCGGGGGCAGATCCGCTTCATCCTGATCCAGAACCGCGCCGGGAAGACGCGCCTGGCCAAGTGGTACCTGATTGATAAAACCCCAATTTCAGGGACCAAAAATCCCCAATTTCAGGGACCAAAAAATGGAAATTTCAATGACCAAAAAATGGAAATTTCAGAGACGGAATTTTCCCGTTTCTCCCCAATTTTTGAGGCTCCCAAATTCCCGTTTTTTCCCGGAATTCCAGCCCAGATCCCCCTCGTCCTGACCCAGAACCGGGCCGGGATCACTCCCAATTGATAATGGGGAGTTCCATTCCCCATTCTCAGTAATGATAAAATGGGAATTTCAGTGACCAAAAAACGGAAATTTCAGAGACGGAATTTTCCCGATTTCTCCCCAATTTTTGGCGCTCCCAAATTCCCGTTTTTTTCCCCGGAATTCCGGGGGCAGATCCGCTTCATCCTGATCCAGAACCGGGCCGGGAAGACGCGCCTGGCCAAGTGGTACCTGATTGATAAAACCCCAATTTCAGGGACCAAAAAACCCCAATTTCAGGGACCAAAAAATGGAAATTTCAATGACCAAAAAATGGAAATTTCAATGACCAAAAAATGGAAATTTCAGGGTCAGAATTTTCCCGTTTCTCCCCAATTTTTGGCGCTCCCAAATTCCCGTTTTTTTTCCCGGAATTCCGGGGGCAGATCCGCTTCATCCTGATCCAGAACCGGGCCGGGAAGACGCGCCTGGCCAAGTGGTACCTGATTGATAAAACCCCAATTTCAGGGACCAAAAAACCCCAATTTCAGGGACCAAAAAATGGAAATTTCAGTGACCAAAAATGGAAATTTCAGGGACCAAAAATGGAAATTTCAGGGACCAAAAAATGGAAATTTCAGAGACGGAATTCTCCCGATTTCTCCCCAATTTTTGAGGCTCCCAAATTCCGGTTTTTTCCCGGAATTCCAGCCCAGATCCCCCTCATCCTGACCCAGAACCGCGCCGGGATCACTCCCCATTCCCAGCAATGATAAAATGGGAATTTCGGTGACCAAAAAGTGGAAATTTCAGGGACCAAAAAATGGAAATTTCAGAGACGGAATTTTCCCGTTTCTCCCCAATTTTTGAAGCTCCCAAATTCCCATTTTTTCCCGGAATTCCAGCCCAGATCCCCCTCATCCTGACCCAGAACCGGGCTGGGATCACTCCCAATTGATAATGGGGAGTTCCATTTCCCATTCCCAGCAATGACAAAATCCCCATTTCAATGACCAAAAAACGGAAATTTCAGGGACGGAATTTTCCCGATTTCTCCCCAATTTTTGGCACTCCCAAATTCCCGTTTTTTTTCCCGGAATTCCGGGGGCAGATCCGCTTCATCCTGATCCAGAACCGCGCCGGGATCACTCCCCATTGATCACTCCCCATTGATAATGGGGAGTTCCATTCCCCATTCCCAGTAATGATAAAATGGGAATTTCGAGGACAGAATTTTCCCGTTTCTCCCCCAATTTTTGAGGCTCCCAAATTCCCGTTTTTTTTCCCGGAATTCCGGGGGCAGATCCGCTTCATCCTGATCCAGAACCGCGCCGGGAAGACGCGCCTGGCCAAGTGGTACATGCAGTTTGACGACGACGAGAAGCAGAAGCTCATCGAGGAGGTTCACGCCGTGGTCACCGTCAGGGACGCCAAACACACCAATTTCGTCGAGGTAAAAGAAATTGAAAAAGCCCCAAATTCCGCCTTTTTCCACCCAAAAAATCCCCGGCTCGGAGCTGGGGATCGGCCGGGAGGGAATTCCGGGGGGGGGGTTGGAGAAGGGGGGGAAAGGGGGGAAAAGGGGGGGAAGGGGAAGGGTTGTTGGGGGATGTTGTGGGGTGGTTCAGGGCTGTTCCAGTGCGTCCCAGTTGCTCCCAGTTGCTCCCAGGGGGTCTCCCAGTACGTCCCAGTTGCTCCCAGGGGTCTCCCAGTTGCTCCCAGGGGTGTCCCAGTGCGTCCCAGTGCGTCCCAGTTGTCTCCCAGTGCATCCCAGGGGTCTCCCAGTACGTCCCAGTTGCTCCCAGTTGCTCCCAGGGGGTCTCCCAGTACGTCCCAGTTGCTCCCAGGGGTCTCCCAGTTGCTCCCAGGGGTGTCCCAGTGGGTCCCAGTTGCTCCCAGTTGCTCCCAGGGGTCTCCCAGTTGCTCCCAGTTGCTCCCAGGGGGTCTCCCAGTACGTCCCAGTTGCTCGCAGTGGTCTCCCAGTTGCTCCCAGGGGTGTCCCAGTGGGTCCCAGTGCGTCCCAGTTGCTCCCAGGGGTCTCCCAGTGGGTCCCAGTGCGTCCCAGTTGCTCCCAGGGGTGTCCCAGTTGCTCCCAGGGGTGTCCCAGTGGGTCCCAGGGGTCTCCCAGTACATCCCAGTTGCTCCCAGGGGTGTCCCAGTGGGTCCCAGGGGTCTCCCAGTACATCCCAGTTGCTCCCAGGGGTCTCCCAGTTGCTCCCAGGAGTCTCCCAGTTGCTCCCAGTGCGTCCCAGGGGTCTCCCAGTGCATCCCAGGGGTATCCCAGTTGCTCCCAGTTGCTCCCAGGGGTGTCCCAGTTGCTCCCAGGGGTCTCCCAGTACGTCCCAGTTGCTCCCAGGAGTCTCCCAGTTGCTCCCAGGGGTGTCCCAGTGGGTCCCAGTGCGTCCCAGTTGCTCCCAGTTGCTCCCAGGGGTGTCCCAGTTGCTCCCAGGGGTCTCCCAGTACGTCCCAGTTGCTCCCAGGAGTCTCCCAGTTGCTCCCAGGGGTCTCCCAGTACGTCCCAGTTGCTCCCAGGGGTCTCCCAGTTGCTCCCAGGGGTGTCCCAGTGGGTCCCAGTGGTCTCCCAGTTGCTCCCAGGGGTCTCCCAGTTGCACCCAGGGGTGTCCCAGTTGCTCCCAGTGCGTCCCAGTTGCTCCCAGGGGTCTCCCAGTTGCACCCAGGGGTGTCCCAGTGGGTCCCAGTGGTCTCCCAGTTGCTCCCAGTGGTCTCCCAGTTGCTCCCAGTGGTCTCCCAGTACATCCCAGTTGCTCCCAGGGGTGTCCCAGTGGGTCCCAGGGGTCTCCCAGTACATCCCAGTTGCTCCCAGGGGTCTCCCAGTTGCTCCCAGGAGTCTCCCAGTTGGTCCCAGTGTGTCCCAGTGGTCTCCCAGTGCATCCCAGGGGTCTCCCAGTTGCTCCCAGGGGGTCTCCCAGTACGTCCCAGTTGCTCGCAGGGGTCTCCCAGTTGCTCCCAGGGGTGTCCCAGTGGGTCCCAGTGCGTCCCAGTTGCTCCCAGGGGTCTCCCAGTTGCTCCCAGTTGCTCCCAGGGGGTCTCCCAGTGCGTCCCAGTTGCTCCCAGGGGGTCTCCCAGTATGTCCCAGTTGCTCCCAGGGGTGTCCCAGTTGCTCCCAGGGGCGTCCCAGTGGGTCCCAGTTCATCCCAGTGCGTCCCAGTTGCTCCCAGGGGTCTCCCAGTACATCCCAGTTGCTCCCAGGGGTGTCCCAGTGGGTCCCAGGGGTTTCCCAGTACATCCCAGTTGCTCCCAGGGGTCTCCCAGTTGCTCCCAGGGGTGTCCCAGTTGCTCCCAGGGGTGTCCCAGTTGCTCCCAGTTGCTCCCAGGGGGTCTCCCAGTACGTCCCAGTTGCTCGCAGGGGTCTCCCAGTTGCTCCCAGGGGTGTCCCAGTGGCTCCCAGTGCGTCCCAGTTGCTCCCAGGGGTCTCCCAGTGCGTCCCAGTGCATCCCAGGGGTCTCCCAGTACATGCCAGTTGCTCCCAGGGGTGTCCCAGTGGGTCCCAGGGGTCTCCCAGTGCATCCCAGTGCGTCCCAGTTGCTCCCAGGGGTCTCCCAGTACATCCCAGTTGCTCCCAGGGGTCTCCCAGTGCATCCCAGGGGTCTCCCAGTGCATCCCAGTGCATCCCAGTGGTCTCCCAGTTGCTCCCAGTGGTCTCCCAGTTGCTCCCAGGGGTCTCCCAGTACATCCCAGTTGCTCCCAGGGGTCTCCCAGTTGCTCCCAGTGCATCCCAGGGGTCCCCAGTTGCTCCCAGGGGTGTCCCAGTGGGTCCCAGTGTGTCCCAGTTGCTCCCAGTTGCTCCCAGGGGTCTCCCAGTACATCCCAGTTGCTCCCAGGGGTGTCCCAGTTGCTCCCAGTGCCTCCCAGTGCCCTCCCAGTCCCTCCCAGTGCCCTCCCAGTCCCTCCCAGTGCCCTCCCAGTGCCCTCCCAGTGCCTCCCAGTCCCTCCCAGTGCCCTCCCAGTCCCTCCCAGTCCCTCCCAGTGTCTCCCACTGTTCCCAGTTCAGGAACTTTAAGATCATTTACCGCCGCTATGCCGGGCCCCAGTGCTCCCAGTGCTCCCAGTGCTCCCAGTGCCCTCCCAGTGCCCTCCCAGTGCCCTCCCAGTCCCTCCCAGTCCCTCCCAGTGCCTCCCAGTGCCCTCCTAGTGCCTCCCAGTGCCCTCCCAGTCCCTCCCAGTCCCTCCCAGTCCCTCCCAGTGCCCTCCCAGTGCCTCCCAGTCCCTCCCAGTGCCCTCCCAGTGCCCTCCCAGTCCCTCCCAGTGCCCTCCCAGTGCCTCCCAGTCCCTCCCAGTCCCTCCCAGTGCCCTCCCAGTGCCTCCCAGTGCCCTCCCAGTCCCTCCCAGTCCCTCCCAGTGTCTCCCACTGTTCCCAGTTCAGGAACTTTAAGATCATTTACCGCCGCTATGCCGGGCCCCAGTGCTCCCAGTGCTCCCAGTGCTCCCAGTGCCCTCCCAGTCCCTCCCAGTCCCTCCCAGTGCCTCCCACTGTTCCCAGTTCCGGAACTTTAAGATCATTTACCGCCGCTATGCCGGGCCCCAGTGCTCCCAGTGCGCTCCCAGTGCCCTCCCAGTCCCTCCCAGTGCTCCCAGTCCCTCCCAGTGCTCCCAGTCCCTCCCAGTCCCTCCCAGTGCCCTCCCAGTGCCCTCCCAGTGCCCTCCCAGTCCCTCCCACTGTTCCCAGTTCAGGAACTTTAAGATCATTTACCGCCGCTATGCCGGGCCCCAGTGCTCCCAGTGCCCTCCCAGTGCCCCCAGTGCCCTCCCAGTGGCCTCCCAGTGCCTCCCAGTGCCCTCCCAGTCCCTCCCAGTCCCTCCCAATCCCCTCCCAGTGCCCTCCCAGTCCCTCCCAGTGTCTCCCACTGTTCCCAGTTCAGGAACTTTAAGATCATTTACCGCCGCTATGCCGGGCCCCAGTGCTCCCAGTGCCCTCCCAGTGCTCCCAGTGCCCTCCCAGTGCCCTCCCAGTGCCCTCCCAGTCCCTCCCAGTGCCCTCCCAGTGCCCTCCCAGTGGCCTCCCAGTGCCTCCCAGTGCCCTCCCAGTGCTCCCAGTGCCCTCCCAGTCCCTCCCAGTCCCTCCCAGTGTCTCCCACTGTTCCCAGTTCAGGAACTTTAAGATCATTTACCGCCGCTATGCCGGGCCCCAGTGCTCCCAGTGCCCCCAGTGCCCTCCCAGTCCCTCCCAGTCCCTCCCAGTGCCTCCCAGTGCCCTCCCAGTGCCCTCCCAGTGCCCTCCCAGTCCCTCCCAGTGTCTCCCACTGTTCCCAGTTCAGGAACTTTAAGATCATTTACCGCCGCTATGCCGGGCCCCAGTGCTCCCAGTGCCCTCCCAGTGCCCTCCCAGTGCCCTCCCAGTGCCCTCCCAGTCCCTCCCAGTCCCTCCCAATCCCCTCCCAGTCCCTCCCAGTCCCTCCCAGTGTCTCCCACTGTTCCCAGTTCAGGAACTTTAAGATCATTTACCGCCGCTATGCCGGGCCCCAGTGCTCCCAGTGCCCTCCCAGTCCCTCCCAGTGCCCTCCCAGTCCCTCCCAGTCCCTCCCAGTGCCTCCCACTGTTCCCAGTTCAGGAACTTTAAGATCATTTACCGCCGCTATGCCGGGCCCCAGTGCTCCCAGTGCCCTCCCAGTGCTCCCATTGCTCCCAGTCCCTCCCAGTCCCTCCCAGCCCCTCCCAGTGCCCTCCCAGTGCCCTCCCAGTCCCTCCCAGTGCCTCCCACTGTTCCCAGTTCAGGAACTTTAAGATCATTTACCGCCGCTATGCCGGGCCCCAGTGCTCCCAGTGCCCTCCCAGTGCCCCCAGTGCCCTCCCAGTGGCCTCCCAGTGCCTCCCAGTGCCCTCCCAGTCCCTCCCAGTCCCTCCCAATCCCCTCCCAGTGCCCTCCCAGTCCCTCCCAGTGTCTCCCACTGTTCCCAGTTCAGGAACTTTAAGATCATTTACCGCCGCTATGCCGGGCCCCAGTGCTCCCAGTGCCCTCCCAGTGCTCCCAGTGCCCTCCCAGTGCCCTCCCAGTGCCCTCCCAGTCCCTCCCAGTGCCCTCCCAGTGCCCTCCCAGTGGCCTCCCAGTGCCTCCCAGTGCCCTCCCAGTGCTCCCAGTGCCCTCCCAGTCCCTCCCAGTCCCTCCCAGTGTCTCCCACTGTTCCCAGTTCAGGAACTTTAAGATCATTTACCGCCGCTATGCCGGGCCCCAGTGCTCCCAGTGCCCCCAGTGCCCTCCCAGTCCCTCCCAGTCCCTCCCAGTGCCTCCCAGTGCCCTCCCAGTGCCCTCCCAGTGCCCTCCCAGTCCCTCCCAGTGTCTCCCACTGTTCCCAGTTCAGGAACTTTAAGATCATTTACCGCCGCTATGCCGGGCCCCAGTGCTCCCAGTGCCCTCCCAGTGCCCTCCCAGTGCCCTCCCAGTGCCCTCCCAGTCCCTCCCAGTCCCTCCCAATCCCCTCCCAGTCCCTCCCAGTCCCTCCCAGTGTCTCCCACTGTTCCCAGTTCAGGAACTTTAAGATCATTTACCGCCGCTATGCCGGGCCCCAGTGCTCCCAGTGCCCTCCCAGTCCCTCCCAGTGCCCTCCCAGTCCCTCCCAGTGCCCTCCCAGTGCCCTCCCAGTCCCTCCCAGTCCCTCCCAGTGCCTCCCACTGTTCCCAGTTCAGGAACTTTAAGATCATTTACCGCCGCTATGCCGGGCCCCAGTGCTCCCAGTGCTCCCAGTGCCCTCCCAGTGCCCTCCCAGTGCCCTCCCAGTCCCTCCCAGTCCCTCCCAGTGCCTCCCACTGTTCCCAGTTCAGGAACTTTAAGATCATTTACCGCCGCTATGCCGGGCCCCAGTGCTCCCAGTGCCCTCCCAGTGCTCCCATTGCTCCCAGTCCCTCCCAGTCCCTCCCAGCCCCTCCCAGTGCCCTCCCAGTGCCCTCCCAGTCCCTCCCAGTGCCTCCCACTGTTCCCAGTTCAGGAACTTTAAGATCATTTACCGCCGCTATGCCGGGCCCCAGTGCTCCCAGTGCCCTCCCAGTGCCCTCCCAGTGCCCTCCCAGTGCCCTCCCAGTCCCTCCCAGTGCCCTCCCAGTGCCCTCCCAGTCCCTCCCAGTCCCTCCCAGCCCCTCCCAGTGCCCTCCCAGTGCCCTCCCAGTCCCTCCCAGTGCCTCCCACTGTTCCCAGTTCAGGAACTTTAAGATCATTTACCGCCGCTATGCCGGGCTCTATTTCTGCATCTGCGTCGACGTCACCGACAACAACCTGGCCTACCTGGAGGCCATCCACAACTTCGTGGAGGTGCGGGAGCCTCGTTAATTAACGCCCCTCCCCTTAATTAACCCCCCCCGGCGGGTCACGGACACGGCCCCGGGGTTAATGAGCCCTAATTAGGGGTCGTTAATTGCCTCGCCAGGTGCTCAATGAGTATTTCCACAACGTCTGCGAGCTCGACCTCGTCTTCAACTTCTACAAGGTCTGGGGGGGGGGGTTTTAATTTGGGGAGGGGTCCTGGGGGATCCTGGGGGGGTCCTGAGGGGATTCTGGGGGGTTTTTAATTTGGGGAGGGGTCCTGGGGGGTCCTGGGGGGGTCCTGAGGGGATTCTGGGGGGGGCTTTTAATTTGGGGAGGGGTCCTGGGGGGCCTCTGGAGGAGTCCTGGGGGGTCCTGGGGGGGTCCTGAGGGGATTCTGGGGGGAGTCTTTAATTTGGGGAGGGGTCCTGGGGGCTCTGGGGGGTCTTTGATTTGGGGAGGGGTCCTGGGGTGTTCTAGGGGCTCGTGGGGGGGTCCTGAAGGGATTCTGGGGGGGTCTTTAATTTGGGGAGGGGTCCTGGGGGCTCTGGGGGGTCCTGAGGGGATTCTGGGGGGGTCTTTAATTTGGGGAGGGGTCCTGAGGGGTCCTGGGGGGGGGGTTTAATTTGGGGAGGGGTCCTGGGGGGTTCTGGGGGAGTCCTGGGGGGATTCTGGGGGATCATGAGGGGGTCCTGAGGGGATTCTGGGGGGGGCTTTTAATTTGGGGAGGGGTCCTGGGGGGCCTCTGGAGGAGTCCTGGGGGGTCCTAGGGGGGTTCTGGGGGGTCCTGAGGTGTCCTGGGGGGGGTCTTTAATTTGGGGAGGGGTCCTGGGGGGTTCTGGGGGATCCTGAGGGGGTCCTGAGGGGATTCTGGGGGGAGTCTTTAATTTGGGGAGGGGTCCTGGGGGGTCCTGGGGGGGTCTTTGAATTGGGGAGGGGTCCTGGGGGGTTCTGGGGGAGTCCTGGGGGGGTCCTGAGGGGATTCTGGGGGGGTCTTTAATTTGAGGAGGGGTCCTGGGGGGGGTCTGGAGGGGCTTTTAATTTGGGGAGGCGTCCTGGGGGGGCTTTTAATTTGGGGAGGGGTCCTGGGGGGGTCTTTGATTTGGGGAGGGGTCCTGGGGTGTTCTAGGGGATCCTGGGGGGGTCCTGAAGGGATTCTGGGGGGGTCTTTAATTTGGGGAGGGGTCCTGGGGGGTCCTGAGGGGGTCTTTAATTTGGGGAGGGGTCCTGGGGGGTTCTGGGGGAGTCCTGGGGGGGTCCTGAGGGGTCCTGGGGGGGGGGGTTTAATTTGGGGAGGGGTCCTGGGGGGTCCTGGGGGGGTCTTTAATTTGGGGAGGGATCCTGGGGGGTCCTGGGGGGGGTTTTAATTTGGGGAGGGGTCCTGGGGGGTTCTGGGGGATCCTGGGGGGGTCTTTAATTTGGGGAGGGGTCCTGGGGGGGCTTTTAATTTGGGGAGGGGTCCTGGGGGGTCCTGGGGGGGTCCTGAGGGGATTCTGGGGGGGGTCTTTGATTTGAGGAGGGGTCCTGGGGTGTTCTAGGGGATCCTGAGGGGGTCCTGGGGGGATTCTGGGGGGGGCTTTTAATTTGGGGAGGGGTCCTGGGGGGTCCTGGGGGGGTCCTGAGGGGATTCTGGGGGGTTTTTAATTTGGGGAGGGGTCCTGGGGAGTCCTGGGGGGGTCTTTGATTTGGGGAGGGGTCCTGGGGGGGTTCTGGGGGATCCTGGGGGGGTCCTGAGGGGATTCTGGGGGGAGTCTTTAATTTGGGGAGGGGTCCTGGGGGGCCTCTGGAGGAGTCCTGGGGGGTCCTAGGGGGGTTCTGGGGGGTCCTGAGGTGTCCTGGGGGGGGTCTTTAATTTGGGGAGGGGTCCTGGGGGGTCCTGGGGGGGTCTTTGATTTGGGGAGGGGTCCTGGGGGGTTCTGGGGGAGTCCTGGGGGGGTCCTGAGGGGATTCTGGGGGGGGGTCTTTAATTTGGGGAGGGGTCCTGGGGGGGGTCTGGAGGGGCTTTTAATTTGGGGAGGGGTCCTGGGGGGTCCTGGGGGGGTCTTTGATTTGGGGAGGGGTCCTGAGGGGATTCTGGGGGGGTCTTTAATTTGGGGAGGGGTCCTGGGGGGCCTCTGGAGGGGTCCTGAGGGGATTCTGGGGAGGTCTTTAATTTGGGGAGGGGTCTTGGGGGGTCCTGGGGGGGTCCTGAGGGGATTCTGGGGGGGGTCTTTGATTTGAGGAGGGGTCCTGGGGTGTTCTAGGGGATCCTGGGGGGGTCCTGAGGGGATTCTGGGGGGGTCTTTAATTTGGGGAGGGGTCCTGGGGGCTCTGGGGGGTCCTGAGGGGATTCTGGAGGGGTCTTTAATTTGGGGAGGGGTCCTGAGGGGTCCTGGGGGGGGGGTTTAATTTGGGGAGGGGTCCTGGGGGGTTCTGGGGGAGTCCTGGGGGGGTTCTGGGGGATCCTGGGGGGGTCCTGAGGGGATTCTGGGGGGGGGTCTTTAATTTGGGGAGGGGTCCTGGGGGGTCCTGAGGGGGCTCTGGGGGGTCCTGGGGGGCCTCTGGAGGAGTCCGGGGGGGTTCTGGGGGGGTCTTTAATTTGAGGAGGGGTCCTGGGGGGTCCTGGGGGCTCTGGGGCATCCTGAGGGGGTCCTGGGGGGGTCCTGAGAGGATTCTGGGGGGTCTTTAATTTGGGGAGGGGTCCTGGGGGGCTCCTGGGTGGCCTCTGGAGGAGTCCTTGGGGGGTTCTGGGGGGGTCCTGCGGGGGTCCTGGGGGGGTCTCTGGAGGGTCCTGAGGGGGCCCTGGGGGGTCCTGGGGGGGTCGTGAATTTGGGGAGGGGTCCTGGGGGCTCCTGAGGGGGCTCTGGGGGGTCCTGGGGGGACTCTGGAGGGGTCCTGGGGGTCCTGGGGGGGTCTTTAATTTGGGGAGGGGTCCTGTGAGGTCCTGGGGTGTCCAGGGAGGGGCTCTGGGGGGTCCTTGGGGGGCGTCCCTGAGGGTCCTGAGGGGCTCTGGGGGGTCCTGAGGGGTCCTGGGGGGGGTCTTTAATTTGAGGAGGGGTCCTGGGGGGGTCCTGAGGGGGCCCTAGGGGGCTCTGGGGGGGTCTGTGGGGGTCCTGAGGGGTCCTGGGGGGGGTCTTTAATTTGAGGAGGGGTCCTGGGGGGTCCTGAGGGGGCTCTGGGGGGTCCTGGGGGGCCTCTGGAAGAGTCCGGGGGGGTTCTGGGGGGGTCCTGGGGGGGGGTCTTTAATTTGGGGAGGGGTCCTGGGGGCTCTGGGGGGTCCTGAGGGGATTCTGGGGGGATCTTTAATTTGGGGAGTGGTCCTGGGGGGTCCTGAGGGGGCCCTGGAGGAGTCCTGGGGGGGTCCTGGGGGGGTCTGTGGGGGTCCTGAGGGGGTCTTTAATTTGGGGAGGGGTCCTGGGGGGTTCTGGGGGAGTCCTGGGGGGGTCCTGAGGGGTCCTGGGGGGGGGTTTTAATTTGGGGAGGGGTCCTGGGGGGTCCTGGGGGGGTCTTTGATTTGGGGAGGGGTCCGGGGGGGTTCTGGGGGAGTCCTGGGGGGGTCCTGAGGGGATTCTGGGGGGGTCTTTACTTTTGAGGAGGGGTCCTGGGGGGCTCCTGTGGGGCCGCTGGGGGATCCTGAGGGGGTCCTGGGGGGTCTTTAATTTGGGGAGGGGTCCTGGGGGGTCCTGAGGGGGCTCTGGGGGGACTCTGGAGGGGTCCTGGGGGTCCTGGGGGGGGTCTTTAATTTGAGGAGGGGTCCTGGGGGGTCCTGAGGGGGCTCTGGGGGCTCCTGGGGGGGCTCTGGGGGCTCCTGGGGGGGCTCTTTAATTTGGGGAGGGGTCCCAGGGGGAAGTTGAGTGGTTTTGGGGCGGTTTGGGGTGATTTCAGGTGTACACGGTGGTTTTGGGGTGATTTTAGGGTGATTTTAGGTGATTTTGGGGCGATTTTGGGTGATTTCAGGTGATTTTGGGGTGATTTTAGGTGATTTTGGGGCGGTTTGGGCTCATTTTGGGGTGATTTTGGGGTGATTTGGGTGGTTCCAGGTGTACACGGTGGTTTTGGGGTGATTTTAGGTGATTTTGGGGTGATTTTAGGTGATTTTGGGGCGATTTTGGGTGATTTCAGGTGATTTTAGGGTGATTTTAGGGCGGTTTGGGCTGATTTTGGGGTGATTTTGGGGTGTTTTGGGGTGATTTCAGGTGATTTTAGGTGGTTTCAGGTGATTTTAGGTGATTTCAGGTGATTTTGGGGTGTTTTGGGGTGATTTTGGGGCGATTTTGGGTGATTTCAGGTGATTTTAGGTGATTTTGGGGTGATTTTAGGTGATTTTGGGGCGGTTTGGGCTGATTTTGGGCTGATTTTGGGGTGTTTTGGGGTGATTTTGGGGCGATTTTGGGTGATTTCAGGTGATTTTAGGTGATTTTGGGGTGATTTTAGGTGATTTTGGGGCGGTTTGGGCTGATTTTGGGGTGATTTTGGGGTGATTTGGGTGGTTCCAGGTGTACACGGTGGTTTTGGGGTGATTTTAGGGTGATTTTAGGTGATTTTAGGGTGATTTTAGGTGATTTTGGGGCGGTTTGGGCTGATTTTGGGGTGATTTTGGGGTGATTTGGGTGGTTCCAGGTGTACACGGTGGTGGACGAGATGTTCCTGGCGGGGGAGATCCGCGAGACGAGCCAGACCAAGGTGCTGAAGCAGCTGCTGATGTTGCAGTCCCTGGAGTGACCCCAAACCCGCCCAAAATCACCCCAAAAAATCCCCCAAGTGGGGGGGGGGAGCCTCCCCCACCCTTCAGTGTTATCGTGGCGTGCAGAAAATGTGAATTATTGTCCATTAAAGTGACCAAAATGTGACCAAAAATGGGGCAAAGTCAGCGGAAAATGAGCAGAAATGGGATAAAGTGAATGGAAAATGAGCAAAAATGGGATAAAGTGAATAAAAAATGAGCAAAAATGGAATAAAGTGAGTGAAAAATGCCCAAAAATGGGATAAAGTGAATGAAAAATGAGCAAAAATGGGATAAAGTGAATGAAAAATGAGCAAAAATGGAATAAATTGAGTGAAAAATGGGCAAAAATGGGATAAAGTAAAGAAAAGGCACCAAAAATGGAATAAAGTGAGTGAAAAATGAGCAAAAATGGAATAAAGTGAGTGAAAAATGGGCAAAAATGGAATAAAGGGAGTGGAAAATGAGCAAAAATGGAATAAAGTGAGTGAAAAATGAGCAAAAATGGGATAAAGTAAAGAAAAGGCACCAAAAATGGGATAAAGTGAATGAAAAATAAGCAAAAATGAGGCAAAGTGAGTGAAAATGAGCAAAAACGGAATAAAATGAGTGGAAAATGAGCAAAAATGGGACAAAGTGAGTGAAAAATGCCCAAAAATGCAATAAAATGAGTGGAAAATGAGCAAAAATGGGACAAAGTGAATGAAAAATGAGCAAAAATTGAATGAGTGGAAAATGGGCAAAAATGGAATAAAATGAATGAAAAATAACCCAGAAATGGAATAAAGTGAGTAGAAAATGACCAGAAATGGAATAAAGTGAGTGAAAAACGAGCAAAAATGGGATAAAATTGATGAAAAATGACCAAAAATGGGACAAAGTGAGTGGAAAATGAGCAAAAATGGGATAAAATGAATGAAAAATGAGCAAAAATGGAATAAAATGAATGAAAAATGACCAAAAATGGGACAAAGTGAGTAGAAAATGGGCAAAAATGAAATAAAATAAGTGGAAAATGAGCAAAAATGGGATAAAATGAATGAAAAATGGGCAAAAACGAAATAAGGTGAAGAAAAGGCACCAAAAATGGGACAAAGTGAGTGGAAAATGGGCAAAAATTGAATAAAATGAGTGAAAAATGACTAAAAATGGAATAAAGTCAGTGAAAAATGACCAGAAATTGAATAAAATGAATGAAAAATGACCAAAAATGGAATAAAGTGGATGGAAAAAGAGCAAAAATGGGACAAAAAGAGTGAAAAATGAGCAAAAGTGGAATAAAGTGATTGAAAAACGTGAGCAAAGTGTGAATAAAGTGAATTAAATGAATTAAAAAGTGGCCAAAAGTGAATAAAAGGGACAGAAATGAGAATAAAATGAATTAAAAAGTGACCAAAAATGGAATAAAATGAAGAAAAGGCACCAGAAATGGGATAAAATGAATGAAAAATGAGCAAAATTGGGATAAAAGGGAATAAATGTGAATCAAAAGCTGAATAAAAGTGATTGAAATGTGAATTAAAAAGGGACCGAAAAGGGAATAAAAGTGGATGAAAAAAGTGATGAAAAAGTGAAAAAAGTGATTTAAAAATGAGTTAAAAAACGATTAAAAAGTGACTGAAAAAGGGAAGAAATGAAATTAAAAATGATAAAAAAGTGAATGAATGGAAACAAAAAAGTGACAAAAATTCAGAGAGAACAAAGTAAAGAAAAAGAGGAATAAAGCAGAAAAAAGTGAATTAAAAAGTGAATAAAAAAGGGAATAAAAAAGTGAATAAAAAAGTGGCAAAAAGGGAATAAAGTGAAGGCAAAAGTGGCCAAAAAGGGACCGAAATGGGAATAAAAAGGACAAAAAGTGAACAAAACCAACAGAAATCAATTAAAAACGATGGAAAAGCGAAGAAAGGGGAATAAAAAAGGGAATAAAGGAAAAAAGAAGCAAAAATTGACTTAGAAAAATAAAAGTTAACTGAAAAATGGTGAAAAAAGCAAAAAAATGGGAATTAACAAAGGAAAAAAATGACTAAAAATGGGAAAAAAGGCCCTTTTGGGGTGGCCACGCCCCTCATTTGCATAACCACGCCCACCCACAACACCCATTGGTCCATTGCTGCCAGGCCCCGCCCCTTCCCCGGCCCTTAACCACGCCCCCTCTGCGCTCTCATTGGCCGAGCCACCCATCCATCAGCGCCGCCCCCGCCCCTCCCCTCAGAGCCCGCATGCTGATTGGCCAGCGCACCGGAGCTCACACTCTGATTGGCCAGCGCACCGGAGCCCACGCTCTGATTGGCCAGCACACCGGAGCCCACGCTCTGATTGGCCAGCGCACCGGAAGCGCCGCCATTTCCCCACTGCCCTCAAGAAAAAGCTCCAAAATTCCACTTTTTCACCTCAAAACGCCATTTTTGGGGTGGGGGAGGGGCCAGAAAGGGGCGGGGCTCACCCGCGAGTTGACCACGCCCCTTTACCCGCCCCTGTGTGGGGCGTGGCCAGTGAGGAGCTCTCTGATTGGTTGACCTCAGCGGCCACGCCCCCTTTGGCGCCCAACGCGGGGCATTTGTGGCGCCCAACGCGGGGCATTTTTGGGGCCCCGGGGAGATTTTTGGGGCTCCCGGGGCAGAATTTTGGGCTCCTCCGGGGGGAATTTGGGGTCCCTCATCCTTGAGGACCCCCCGGGACGTGAGAACCCCCAAACCCAACAAAAACGGCGCCGTTCGGGGCCGCTTTTCCCGCCCAAAACGGAGGTGAAAAAAACGGCGATTTCGGGGCCGCTTTTTTCCCCCCCAAAAAATTCTGAAAAAAAATCTAAAAAGAAAAAGAGAAAAAAAAGGCGGGAAAAAAGGGGGGATTTTGGGGCGATTCCGGGGGATTTTGGGGCCGTCCCCTCAGAGTTCGTCGGCCAGGCCGTCGTCCTCCTCCGGGAAGTCGCCGGCGGTGACGTTCTGGGGTTTGACGAAGGCGCCGTATTTGGGGGGGCACTCGAAGTAACGGCGGCCGCCCACGCTGGGGGAGGGGAGAGAGATAAGGGACGGGCACCGAGATAAGGGATGGGCACAGAGATAAGGGATTGGGGGGCTGATAACGGACTGGGGGGCTGATAAGGGATGGGCACCGAGATAAGGGATGGGCCCTGAGATAAGGGATTGGGGGCTGATAAGGGATTGAGAACTGATAAAGGATTGGGAAGCTGATAAGGGATTGAGAATTGATAAGGGATTGAAGGCTGATAAGGGATTGGGGGGTGATAAAGGACTGGGGGCTGATAAGGGATTGAGGGGCTGATAAGGGATTGGGGGGCTGATAAGGGATTGAGAAGCTGATAAGGGATTGAGAAGCTGATAAGGGATTGAGAGCTGATAAGGGATTGGGAAACTGATAAGGGATTGAGAGCTGATAAGGGATTGAGAGCTGATAAGGGATTGGGGGCTGATAAGGGATTGGGGGCTGATAAAGGATTGGGGGCTGATAAGGGATTGGGGGGTGATAAGGGATTGGGGGCTGATAAAGGATTGGGGGCTGATAAGGGATTGGGGGGTGATAAGGGATTGGGGAGGTGATAAGGGATTGGGGGGGTGATAACGGATTGGGGGCTGATAAGGGATTGGGGGGGGGGATAAATCCCCCCAGGACCTTCCAAAACCCCCTTTAAATTCCCCAACCCCTCCCCAGACACCCGCCAGGACCCCCCAAAACCCCTCCAGATTCCCCTAAGCCACCCCTAAATCCCCTCAGGATCCCCTCAGACCCCCTCCCCCCCAAATTGCTGCCAGGACCTCCCAAACCCCCCCAAAACCTCCCCAGAACCCCCCAAATCCCCCCAGGACCCCCCAGAACTCCCTTCAAATTCCCCCAAACCACCCCAAAATCCTCCCAGGCTCCTTAAAGATCCCCCCAACCCCCCCAAATCCCCCCAGGACCCCCTTCAAATTCCCCAAAACCACCCCAAAATCCTCTCAGGGTCCCCACAGATCCCCCAACACCCCCCCCAAACCTCCCCAGAATCCCCCAAATCCCCCCAGGACCCCCTTCAAATTCCCCAAAACCACCCCAAAATCCCCTCAGATCCCCCAACACTGCCCCCAAAACCTCCCCAGAATCCCCCAAATCCCTCCAGGACCCCCCAGAACTCCCTTCAAATTCCCCCAAACCACCCCAAAATCCTCCCAGGCTCCTCAAAGATCCCCCCAACCCCCCCAAATCCCCCCAGGACCCCCTTCAAATTCCCCAAAACCACCCCAAAATCCCCTCAGGGTCCCCACAGATCCCCCAACACCCCCCCAAAACCTCCCCAGAACCCCCCAAATCCCCCCAGGACCCCCTTCAAATTCCCCCAAACCACCCCAAAATCCCCTCAGGGTCCCCACAGATCCCCCAACACCCCCCCAAAACCCCCCAGGACCCCCCAGAATCCCCTTCAAATTCCCCCAAACCACCCCAAAATCCTCCCAGGCTCCTCAAAGATCCCCCCAAACCCCCCCAATCCCCTCCAGGACCCCCCAAATCCCCCCCAAATCCCCCCAAGCCCCTCACCTCCCATCGTGCTTCCCCAGCGGTTCATCGTAGCGCACCCCCACCCAAAGGCCCGGCTTGAAATCCGTCTCTCCTTTTGGGGGAAAAAGGGGCGAAAACGGGAATTTCAGCACGAGAGGCGACAAAAAGGGGAGAGGGAGGGGAGAGGGACAGAAAGGGGAGAGGGAGGGGACAGGGAAAGGAACAGGGAGGGGACGGGGGGGACACGGAGGGGAGAGGGAGGGAATGGGGACAGGGAGGGGACACGGAGGGGACAGGAGGGGATGGGGAGGGGGCAGGGAGGGGAGAGGGAGGGGACAGGAGGGGACGGGGAAGGGAGAGGAGGGGAAAGGGAGGGGACAGGGAGGGGACGGGGAGGGGACGGGGAAGGGAAAGGACAAGGACGGGACGGGGAGGGGACGGGAGGGGACAGGGAGGGGACAGGGGAAGGGAGAGGGAAGGGATGGGGATGGGAGAGGGAGGGGACAGGACAGTACAGGGAGGGGACGGGAAGGGAGAGGGAGAGGGAGAGGATGGGGGGGACATGGAGGGGACACGGAGAGGACAGCGCTGGGGAGAGGGAAGGGACGGGGAAGGGACAGGGAGGGGATGGGGAGGGGACAGGGAAGGGACACAGAGGGGACAGGGAGGGGACGGGGAAGGGACAGGGAGGGGACAGGGCTGAGGACAGGAGGGGATGGGGAGGGGAGAAGGAGGGGACAAGGGAAGGGAGAGGAAGAGGACAAGGAGGGGACGGGGAGAGGACAGGGAAGGGACAGGAGAAGTGAGGGAGGGGACGGGGAGGGGACAGGGAGGAGAGAGGGAGGGAACGAGGACAGGGAGGGGACAGGGACAGGGAGGGGACACGGAGGGGATGGGGAGGGGAGAGGGGAGAGGAAGGGGAGAGGAGGGGATGGGGAGAGGACAGGAAGGGGACGGGGAAGGGACACGGAGGGGACGGGAAGGGGATGGGGAGGGGACAGGAAGGGAGGGGAGGGGACAGAGGGGACAGGAGGGGACAGGAGGGGACAGAGGGAACAGGAGGGGACAGGAGGGGACAGGAGGGGACAGGGAGGGAACAGGGAGGGAAGAGGGAGGAGACAGGAGGGGAGAGGGAGGGGACGGGGACGGAACAGGGACAGGAGGGGACGGGGAGGGGACAGGAGGGGACACAGAGGGGATGGGGAGGGGAGAGGGAGAGGAAGGGGAGAGGGAGGGGACGGGGACAGGACACGAAGGGGACGGGGAAGGGACACGGAGAGGACAGGGAAGGAACAGGACGGGACACGAAGGGGACACGGAGGGCACACGGAGGGCACACGGAGGGCACACGGAGGGGACACGGAGGGCACGCGAAGGGGACACGGAGGGGACACGGAGGGCACACGGAGGGGACACAGAGGGCACACGGAGGGCACAGGGAGGGCACACGGAGGGGACACGGAGGGGACACGGAGGGCACACGGAGGGCACACGGAGGGCACACGGAGGGGACACAGAAGGGACACGGAGGGCACGCGAAGGGGACACGGAGGGCACACGGAGGGCACACGGAGGGCACACGGAGGGGACACAGAGGGCACACGGAGGGCACAGGGAGGGCACACGGAGGGCACACGGAGGGGACACGGAGGGCACACGGAGAGGACACGGAGGGCACACGGAGGGGACACGGAGGGGACACGGAGGGCACACGGAGGGCACAGGGAGGGCACAGGGAGGGCACAGGGAGGGCACACGGAGGGGACACGGAGGGCACACGGAGGGGACACAGAGGGCACAGGGAGGGCACAGGGAGGGCACACGGAGGGGACACGGAGGGCACACGGAGGGGACACGGAGGGCACAGGGAGGGCACAGGGAGGGCACACGGAGGGCACAGGGAGGGCACACGGAGGGCACACGGAGGGCACACGGAGGGGACACGGAGGGCACACGGAGGGCACAGGGAGGGCACACGGAGGGGACACGGAGGGGACACGGAGGGGACACGGAGGGCACACGGAGGGCACAGGGAGGGCACACGGAGGGCACACGGAGGGCACACGGAGGGGACACGGAGGGGACACAGAAGGGACACGAAGGGCACAGGGAGGGCACACGGAGGGGACACGGAGGGCACACGGAGGGCACAGGGAGGGGACACGGAGGGCACACGGAGGGCACACGGAGGGGACACGGAGGGCACACGGAGGGCACAGGGAGGGCACACGGAGGGGACACGGAGGGCACACGGAGGGCACACGGAGGGGACACGGAGGGCACAGGGAGGGCACACGGAGCGCACACGGAGGGCACACGGACGGGACACGGAGGGGACACGGAGGGGACACAGAGGGCACACGGAGGGCACACGGAGGGCACACGGAGGGGACACGGAGGGGACACGGAGGGGACACAGAGGGCACACGGAGGGCACACGGAGGGCACACGGAGCGGACATGGAGGGGACAGGGAGGGCACAGGGAGGGCACACGGAAGGGACACGAAGGGGACACGGAGGGCACACGGAGGGCACACGGAGGGCACACGGAGGGCACACGGAGGGCACACGCACCCACGAAGGCGATGGTGGCCCTCCGGCAGGGCTGCCCGGGCACCCGCACCTCGCAGCGGGCACCGAGCGGCAGCGCGGCCGCCGCCGCCGCCTCCTGAGCCCGGCGCTGCTCCCGCTCCCGCTGCCGCTGCCGCTCCCGCTCCCGGTCCCAGCGGCCCCACGAGCGCTGGCGGAGGAAGGAGCGCACGGACTCTGCGGGGACGGCGAGGCCGCGCTGGCACCGCGGCGACAGCACGCGCTCGGCCCGCTCCCGGTGCCGGTCCTGATCCCGATCCCGGTCCTGAGCCCAATCCCGGTCCTGATCCCGATCCTGATCCCAATCCCGGTCCTGAGCCCAATCCCGGTCCTGATCCCGATCCCGGTCCTGATCCCAATCCCAGTCCTGATTCCAATCCCAGTCCTGATCCCGCTTCTGATACCGGTCCCAATCCTGGTCCTGATCCCAATCCCGATCCTGATCCCAATCCCGGTCCTGATCCCAATCCTGATCCCAATCCCGATCCCGGTCCTGATCCCGATCCCAGTCCTGATCCCGCTTCTGATCCCGGTCCTGATCCCAGTCCTGATCCCGCTCCTGAACCCAGTCCTGATCCCGGTCCTGGTCCTGATACCAGTCCTGATCCTGGTCCTGGTCCCAATCCCAGTCCTGATCCCGGTCCCGATCCCGGTCCTGATCCCAGTCCCGGTCCTGATCCCGGTCCTGATCCCGGTCCTGATCCCAGTCCCGATCCCAGTCCTGATCCCGGTCCTGATCCCAGTCCTGGTCCTGATCCTGCTTCTGATCCCGGTCCCAATCCCAGTCCTGATCCCAGTCCCAGTCCTGATCCCAGTCCCGATCCCAGTCCTGATCCCGGTCCCGATCCCAGTCCTGATCCCGGTCCCAGCCCTGGTCCTGATCCCGCTCCTGAACCCAGTCCTGATCCCGGTCCTAGTCCCAATCCCAGTCCTGATCCCGGTCCCGATCCCGGTCCTGATCCCAGTCCTGGTCCTGATCCCGGTCCTGATCCCAGTCCCGATCCCAGTCCTGATCCCAGTCCCGATCCCGGTCCTGATCCCAGTCCTGGTCCTGATTCTGCTTCTGATCCCGGTCCCAATCCCAGTCCTGATCCCGGTCCCAGTCCTGGTCCTGATCCTGCTCCTGAACCCAGTCCTGATCCCGCTCCTAGTCCTAATCCCAGTCCTGATCCTGGTCCTGATCCCTGTCCTGGTCCCATTCCTGATCCCAATCCCATTCCCGGTCCCGTTCCCATTCCCATTCCCGGTCCTATTCCTGATCCCAGTCCCGTTCCTGGCCCTGATCCCGGTCCCCAAATATCCCCGGATGTCCCCAAATATCCCCCGATGTCCCCAAATATCCCCCGGTGTCCCCAAATGTCCCCAACTCCCCCCCCCACTGTCCCCACTCCCCCCGATGTCCCCACCCCTCCCGATGTCCCCAACTCCCCCGATGTCCCCAAACCTCCCCCCAGTGTCCCCATTGTCCCCCCTGCTGTCCCCACCCTCCCCAGTGTCCCCAACCCCCCCCAATGTCCCCAACCCCCCCCCGGTGTCCCCAACCCCCCCAACTCCCCCCGATGTCCCCAACCCCCCCGATGTCCCCAATGTCCCCAACCCCCCCAATGTCCCCAACCCCCCCGATGTCCCCAACCCCCCCCGATGTCCCCAACCCCCGCAATGTCCCCCACTCCCCCCGATGTCCCCAACCCCCCCCATGTCCCCAACCCCCCCAGTGTCCCCAATGTCCCCACACCCCCCAATGTCCCCACTCCCCCCAATGTCCCCAACCCCCCCCAGTGTCCCCAACCCCCCCGATGTCCCCAACCCCCCCCAGTGTCCCCAACTCCCCCCGATGTCCCCAAACCTCCCCCAGTGTCCCCACTCCCCCCGATGTCTCCACCCCCCCCGGTGTCCCCAAACCTCCCCCCAGTGTCCCCATTGTCCCCCCTGCTGTCCCCACCCTCCCCAGTGTCCCCAACCCCCCCCAATGTCCCCAACCCCCCCAGTGTCCCCAACCCCCCCCAATGTCCCCAACCCCCCCGGTGTCCCCAACCCCCCCAACTCCCCCCCCCGGTGTCCCCACCCCCCCCTGATGTCCCCACCCCCCCCGGTGTCCCCAACCCCCCCAACTCCCCCCCGATGTCCCCAACCCCCCCCAGTGTCCCCAACCCCCCCGATGTCCCCAACCCCCCCGATGTCCCCAACTCCCCCCGATGTCCCCAAACCTCCCCCCAGTGTCCCCATTGTCCCCCCTGCTGTCCCCACCCTCCCCAGTGTCCCCAACCCCCCCCAATGTCCCCAACCCCCCCGGTGTCCCCAATGTCCCCAACCCCCCTCGATGTCCCCAATGTCCCCAACTCCCCCCAATGTCCCCACCCCTCCCGGTGTCCCCAACTCCCCCGATGTCCCCAAACCTCCCCCCAGTGTCCCCATTGTCCCCCCTGCTGTCCCCACCCTCCCCAGTGTCCCCAACCCCCCCGATGTCCCCAACCCCCCCAGTGTCCCCGATGTCCCCAACTCCCCCCAATGTCCCCAACCCCCCCCAGTGTCCCCAACCCCCCCCAATGTCCCCAACCCCCCCCAATGTCCCCAATGTCCCCAACCCCCCCGATGTCCCCAACCCCCCCCAATGTCCCCAACCCCCCCCCAGTGTCCCCAACCCCCCCAACTCCCCCCGATGTCCCCAACCCCCCCCAGTGTCCCCAACCCCCCCAATGTCCCCAACCCCCCCAATGTCCCCAATGTCCCCAACCCCCCCAATGTCCCCAATGTCCCCAACCCCCCCAATGTCCCCAACCCCCCCGATGTCCCCAACCCCCCCAGTGTCCCCAATGTCCCCAACTCCCCCCAATGTCCCCAACCCCCCCCAGTGTCCCCAACCCCCCCCAGTGTCCCCAACCCCCCCCGATGTCCCCCACTCCCCCCGATGTCCCCAACCCCCCCGGTGTCCCCAACCCCCCCCAGTGTCCCCACTCCCCCCGATGTCTCCACCCCCCCCAGTGTCCCCAACCCCCCCCAATGTCCCCAACCCCCCCCAATGTCCCCAATGTCCCCAACCCCCCCGATGTCCCCAACCCCCCCCCGGTGTCCCCACCCCCCGATGTCCCCAACCCCCCCCAATGTCCCCAACCCCCCCCCAGTGTCCCCAACCCCCCCAATGTCCCCAACCCCCCCGATGTCCCCACCTCCCCGGTGTCCCCAATGTCCCCAACTCCCCCCGATGTCCCCAACCCCCCCAGTGTCCCCAATGTCCCCAACTCCCCCCAATGTCCCCAACCCCCCCCAGTGTCCCCAACCCCCCCCGATGTCCCCCACTCCCCCCGATGTCCCCCACTCCCCCCGATGTCCCCAACCCCCCCGGTGTCCCCAATGTCCCCACTCCCCCCGATGTCTCCACCCCCCCCGGTGTCCACAAACCCCCCCAATGTCCCCACACCCCCCGATGTCCCCAACCCCCCCCCAGTGTCCCCAACCCCCCCCGATGTCCCCAGTGTCCCCAAATCCTCCCAGTGTCCCCAACTCCCCCCGATGTTCCCAAACCTCCCCCCCCAGTGTCCCCATTGTCCCCCCTGATGTCCCCACCCTCCCCAGTGTCCCCAATGTCCCCAACTCCCCCCAATGTCCCCAACTCCCCCCACTGTCCCCACTCCCCCTGGTGTCCCCACTGTCCCCACTCCCCCTGATGTCCCCGGTGTCCCCAAACCTCCCCCCAGTGTCCCCATTGTCCCCCCTGCTGTCCCCACCCTCCCCAGTGTCCCCAACCCCCCCCCAGTGTCCCCAACCCCCCCAGTGTCCCCAACCCCCCCCCCGGTGTCCCCAAACCCCCCCAACTCCCCCCGATGTCCCCACCCCCCCGATGTCCCCAACTCCCCCCAATGTCCCCAACCCCCCCGATGTCCCCAACCCCCCCAGTGTCCCCAATGTCCCCAACTCCCCCCAATGTCCCCAACCCCCCCCAGTGTCCCCAACCCCCCCCAGTGTCCCCAACCCCCCTCGATGTCCCCAATGTCCCCAACCCCCCCGGTGTCCCCATTCCCCCCGATGTCCCCAACCCCCCCGGTGTCCCCAATGTCCCCACACCCCCCGATGTCCCCAACCCCCCCCAGTGTCCCCACTCCCCCCGATGTCCCCACCCCTCCCGGTGTCCCCAACTCCCCCCGATGTCCCCAAACCTCCCCCCAGTGTCCCCATTGTCCCCCCTGCTGTCCCCACCCTCCCCAGTGTCCCCAACCCCCCCAGTGTCCCCAACCCCCCCAGTGTCCCCAGTGTCCCCAACCCCCCCGATGTCCCCAAACCCCCCCAGTGTCCCCAACCCCCCCAGTGTCCCCAATGTCCCCAACCCCCCCGATGTCCCCAACCCCCCCCAGTGTCCCCACTCCCCCCGATGTCCCCACCCCCCCCGGTGTCCCCAACCCCCCCCAATGTCCCCAAACCTCCCCCCAGTGTCCCCATTGTCCCCCCTGCTGTCCCCACCCTCCCCAGTGTCCCCAACCCCCCCCAGTGTCCCCAACCCCCCCCCGGTGTCCCCAACCCCCCCAACTCCCCCCGATGTCCCCACCCCCCCGATGTCCCCAACCCCCCCAGTGTCCCCAACCCCCCCCGGTGTCCCCACCCCCCCGCTGTCCCCGCAGCCACCTGGTCTCTTGTCGTAGTCGCTCTCGGCCATCTCGTACTTGGCCACCTGGGACACGTCCTCGAACTGCCCGGCGCGGGCCCCGCTGCGATCGGTCACCTGCGGGCACAGCGGGCGGTGCCAGAGCTCAGGTGTCACCCTCAGGTGTCACCCCTCAGGTGCCATCCCTCAGGTGTCATCGCTCAGGTGTCACCCCTCAGGTGTCACCCTCAGGTGCCATCCCTCAGGTGCCATCCCTCAGGTGTCACCCCTCAGGTGTCACCCTCAGGTGTCGCCCCTCAGGTGTCACCCTCAGGTGCCATCCCTCAGGTGTTACCCCTCAGGTGTCGCCCCTCAGGTGTTACCCCTCAGGTGTCACCCTCAGGTGTCGCCCCTCAGGTGTCGCCCCTCAGGTGTCACCCCTCAGGTGTCACCCTCAGGTGTCACCCTCAGGTGCCATCCCTCAGGTGTCACCCTCAGGTGTCGCCCCTCAGGTGCCATCCCTCAGGTGCCATCCCTCAGGTGCCACCCCTCACCAGGGCCGTCCCCACCCCTCTTGGGGACACCGAGGGACACCGGGGGACACTGAGGGGACACTGAGGGGACACTGGGGGGACACTGGGGGGACACTGGGGAGACATTGGGGGGCACCGAGGGACACTGAGGGGACACTGGGGGCCACTGAGGGGCCACAGGGGGGACACCAAGGGGACACCGAGGGACACTGGGGGCCACCGTGGGACACAAGGGGACACCGGGGGGACACACAGAGGACCTGGGGGACACTGAGGGGACACAGAGGGACACTGAGGGGACACCGGGGGGACACTGGGGGTCACTGGGGGACACTGAGGGGACAACAGGGGACACCAAGGGACACTGAGGGACACTGAGGGGACACGGAGGGACACCAAGAGGACACCGAAGGACACTGGGGAGACATTGAGGAGCACCGGGGGACACTGAGGGGACACTGGGGGGACACTGGGGGGACACCGAGGGGACACTGAGGGGACACTGAGGGGACACAAGGGGACACCGGGGGCCACTGGGGGACACAAGGGGACACTGAGGGGACATCGGGGGGACACTGAGGGACACTGGGGGACACCGGGGGGACACTGAGGGACACAAGGGGACACCGAAGAGCACTGGGGAGACATTGGGGAGCACTGGGGGACACCGAGGGACACTGGGGGGACATCGGGGGACACTGGGGGACACAAGGGGACATCGGGGGACACCGAGGGACACTGAGGGGACACTGAGGGGACACTGGGGGGACACCAAGAGGACACCAAAGGACACTGGGGAGACATTGAGGAGCACCGGGGGACACTGGGGGGACACCGGGGGACACTGGGGGGACACCAAGAGGACACTGAAGGACACTGGGGAGACATTGGGGAGCACTGGGGGACACCGAGGGGACACTGAGGGACACTGGGGGGACACCAAGGGGACACTGGGGGGACACACAGAGGACCTGGGGGACACTGGGGGGACACCAAGGGGATACCGGGGGACATCAAGGGACACTGGGGGGACACCGGGGGACACTGAGGGACACCGAGGGACACTGGGGAGACATTGGGGGGCACTGAGGGACACTGAGGGGACACCGGGGGGACACTGGGGGACACAAGGGGACACCGGGGGACACTGGGGGGACACTGGGGGGACACTGAGGGACACCAAGAGGACACTGAAGGACACTGGGGAGACATTGGGGAGCACCGGGGGACACTGAGGGGACATTGGGGGGACACTAAGGGGCCACTGGGGGGACACTGAGGGACACAAGGGGACACTGGGGGGACACAAGGGGACACCGGGGGCCACTGGGGGGACACAAGGGGACACTGAGGGGACATCGGGGGGACACTGGGGGGACACCGAGGGGACACCAAGGGACATCGGGGGACACCGAGGGACACCAGGGGCCACAGGGAGGACACTGGGGCGACACCGGGGGGGACTGGGGGACACAAGGGGACACTGGGGGGACACCGGGGGCCACAGGGGGGACACCGGGGGCCACCATGGGACACCAAGGGACACTGGGGGGACATCGGGGGGCACTGAGGGGACACTGAAGGACACTGGGGAGACATTGGGGAGCACTGGGGGACACTGAGGGGACATCGGGGGACACTGAGGGGACACTGGGGGGACACCAGGGGGACACAAGGGGGACACCAAGAGGACACCGAAGGACACTGGGGAGACATTGGGGAGCACCGGGGGACACTGGGGGGACACCGGGGGCCACAGGGGGGACACTGGGGGCCACCATGGGACACAAGGGGACACTGAAGGGACACCGAGGGGACACCGGGGGGCCACCAAGGGACATCGGGGGACACTGAGGGACACTGAAGGACACTGGGGAGACATTGGGGAGCACTGGGGGACACTGGGGGGACACCGAGGGACACCGGGGGGCCACCATGGGCCACCATGGGCCAGCGAGGGGCCAGCGGGGGGCGGGGTGGGACGCACGTGCACGCGGCAGCCGTCGGTGACCGGGTAGGAGCCCAGCAGCGCCGCGTCGCTGTCCAGCGGCCCCAGCGGCTCGTCCTGAGCGCCGAAAAGCTGCAGCTCCATGCACGAGGCCGGAGAGCCCACGACCAGCTCCAGTTTGCACTGGGAGGGAGAAACGGGGATACTGGGGATACTGGGAATACTGGGAGGGTCACTGAGATGTGGGACGCTCACAGGGAGCCCCGCAGTAACTCCCAGTTTGCACTGGGAGGGGATAATGGGGATACTGGGGATACTGGGAGGGTCAATGGGGATACTGGGGATACTGGGAGGGTCACAGGGAGCCCACGACCAGCTCCAGTTTGCACTGGGAGGGAGAAACGGGGATACTGGGGATACTGGGAACACTGGGAGGGTCATAGGGAGCCCACGACCAGCTCCAGTTTGCACTGGGAAGGGATAATGAGGATACTGGGGATACTGGGAAGGTCAATGGGGATACTGGGGATACTGGGAGGGTCACAGGGAGCCCACGACCAGCTCCAGTTTGCACTGGGAGGAGATAACGGGGATACTGGGAATACTGGGAATACTGGGAGGGTTACAGGGAGCCCACGACAACCTCCAGTTTGCACTGGGAGGGGATACTGGGGATACTGGGAGGGTCACAGGGAGCCCCCCAGTAACTCCCAGTTTGCACTGGGAAGGGATAACGGGGATACTGGGGATACTGGGAGGGTCACAGGGAGCCCCCCAGTAACTCCCAGTTTGCACTGGGAGGGGATAATGGGGATACTGGGGATACTGGGAGGGTCAATGGGGATACTGGGGATACTGGGAGGGTCATAGGGAGCCCACGACCAGCTCCAGTTTGCACTGGGAGGGGGTAATGGGGATACTGGGGATACTGGGAGGGTCACAGGGAGCCCACGACGAGCTCCAGTTTGCACTGGGAGGGGGTAATGGGGATACTGGGGATACTGGGAATACTGGGAGGGTCACAGGGAGTCCCCCAGTAACTCCCAGTTTGCACTGGGACGGAGAAACGGGGATACTGGGGATACTGGGGATACTGGGAGGGTCATAGGGAGCCCCCCAGTAACTCCCAGTTTGCACTGGGAGGGGATAATGGGGATACTGGGAGGGTCAATGGGGATACTGGGGATACTGGGAGGGTCACAGGGAGCCCACGACCAGCTCCAGTTTGCACTGGGAAGGGATAATGGGGATACTGGGAATACTGGGAGGGTCATAGGGAGCCCCCCAGTAACTCCCAGTTTGCACTGGGAAGGGATAATGGGGATACTGGGAATACTGGGAGGGTCAATGGGGATACTGGGGATACTGGGGATACTGGGAGGGTCATAGGGAGCCCCCCAGTAACTCCCAGTTTGCAGTGGGAAGGGATAATGGGGATACTGGGGATACTGGGGATACTGGGAGGGTCACAGGGAGCCCCCCAGTAACTCCCAGTTTGCACTGGGAGGGAGAAACGGGGATACTGGGGATACTGGGAGGGTCACAGGGAGCCCACGACCAGCTCCAGTTTGCACTGGGAAGGGATAATGGGGCATACTGGGGATACTGGGAGGGTCATAGGGAGCCCACGACCAGCTCCAGTTTGCACTGGGAAGGGATAACGGGGATACTGGGAATACTGGGGATACTGGGAGGGTCACAGGGAGCCCACGACCAGCTCCAGTTTGCACTGGGAGGGGATAATGGGGATACTGGGGATACTGGGAGGGTCACAGGGAGCCCACGACCAGCTCCAGTTTGCACTGGGAGGGGATAATGGGGATACTGGGGATACTGGGGATACTGGGAGGGTCACAGGGAGCCCCCCAGTAACTCCCAGTTTGCACTGGGAGGGGATAACGGGCATACTGGGGATACTGGGGATACTGGGAGGGTCATAGGGAGCCCCCCAGTAACTCCCAGTTTGCACTGGGAAGGGATAATGGGGATACTGGGGATACTGGGGATACTGGGAGGGTCACAGGGAGCCCACGACCAGCTCCAGTTTGCACTGGGAAGGGATAATGGGGCATACTGGGGATACTGGGGATACTGGGAGGGTCATAGGGAGCCCCCCAGTAACTCCCAGTTTGCACTGGGAGGGGATAATGGGGATACTGGGAGGGTCAGTGGGGATACTGGGGATACTGGGAGGGTCACAGGGAGCCCACGACGAGGTCCAGTTTGCACTGGGAGGGGATAACGGGGATACTGGGGATACTGGGAATACTGGGAGGGTCACAGGGAGCCCCGCAGTAACTCCCAGTTTGCACTGGGAAGGGATAATGGGGCATACTGGGGATACTGGGAATACTGGGAGGGTCACAGGGAGCCCACGACCAGCTCCAGTTTGCACTGGGAAGGGATAATGGGGATACTGGGGATACTGGGGATACTGGGAGGGTCACAGGGAGCCCCCCAGTAAACTCCCAGTTTGCACTGGGAGGGGATAATGGGGATACTGGGGATACTGGGGATACTGGGAGGGTCACAGGGAGCCCCCCAGTAACTCCCAGTTTGCACTGGGAGGGGATAATGGGGCATACGGGGGATACTGGGGATACTGGGAGGGTCATAGAGAGCCCCCCAGTAACTCCCAGTTTGCACTGGGAAGGGATAATGGGGATACTGGGAATACTGGGAGGGTCACAGGGAGCCCACGACCAGCTCCAGTTTGCACTGGGAAGGGAAAATGGGGCATACTGGGGATACTGGGGATACTGGGAGGGTCAATGGGGATATTGGGGATACTGGGAGGGTCATAGGGAGCCCCCCAGTAACTCCCAGTTTGCACTGGGAGGGGATAATGGGGATACTGGGGATACTGGGAGGGTCAATGGGGATACTGGGGATACTGGGAGGGTCACAGGGAGCCCACGACCAGCTCCAGTTTGCACTGGGAAGGGATAATGGGGATACTGGGAATACTGGGAGGGTCACAGGGAGCCCACGACCAGCTCCAGTTTGCACTGGGAGGGATAATGGGGATACTGGGGATACTGGGGATACTGGGAGAGTCACAGGGAGCCCACAACCAGCTCCAGTTTGCACTGGGAAGGGATAATGGGGATACTGGGGATACTGGGGATACTGGGAGGGAGAAACGGGGATACTGGGGATACTGGGAGGGTCACAGGGAGCCCACAACCAGCTCCAGTTTGCACTGGGAAGGGATAACGGGGATACTGGGGATACTGGGGATACTGGGAGGGTCACAGGGAGCCCACGACCAGCTCCAGTTTGCACTGGGAGGGATAATGGGGATACTGGGGATACTGGGGATACTGGGAGGGTCACAGGGAGCCCACAACCAGCTCCAGTTTGCACTGGGAAGGGATAATGGGGCATACTGGGGATACTGGGGATACTGGGAGGGTCAATGGGGATACTGGGGATACTGGGAGGGTCACAGGGAGCCCACGACCAGCTCCAGTTTGCACTGGGAAGGGATAATGGGGATACTGGGGATACTGGGAGGGTCACAGGGAGCCCACGACCAGCTCCAGTTTGCACTGGGAGGGAGAAACGGGGATACTGGGGATACTGGGAATACTGGGAGGGTCACTGAGATGTGGGACGCTCACAGGGAGCCCCGCAGTAACTCCCAGTTTGCACTGGGAAGGGATAGTGGGGATACTGGGAATACTGGGAGGGTCATAGGGAGCCCCCCAGTAACTCCCAGTTTACACTGGGAGGGGATAAGGGGGATACTGGGGATACTGGGAGGGTCAATGGGGATACTGGGGATACTGGGAGGGTCACAGGGAGCCCACGACCAGCTCCAGTTTGCACTGGGAGGGAGAAACGGGGATACTGGGGATACTGGGGATACTGGGAGGGTCATAGGGAGCCCCCCAGTAACTCCCAGTTTGCACTGGGAAGGGATAATGGGGATACTGGGAATACTGGGAGGGTCACAGGGAGCCCACGACGAGCTCCAGTTTGCACTGGGAGGGGGTAATGGGGATACTGGGGATACTGGGAATACTGGGAGGGTCATAGGGAGCCCACGACCAGCTCCAGTTTGCACTGGGAAGGGATAATGGGGATACTGGGGATACTGGGGATACTGGGAGGGTCACGGGGAGCCCACAACCAGCTCCAGTTTGCACTGGGAGGGGATAAGGGGGATACTGGGGATACTGGGAGGGTCAATGGGGATACTGGGGATACTGGGAGGGTCACAGGGAGCCCACGACCAGCTCCAGTTTGCACTGGGAGGGGGAAACGGGGATACTGGGAATACTGGGAGGGTTACAGGGAGCCCCTCAGTAACTCCCAGTTTGCACTGGGAGGGGATAATGGGGATACTGGGGATACTGGGAATACTGGGAGGGTCACAGGGAGCCCACGACCAGCTCCAGTTTGCACTGGGAGGGGATAACGGGGATACTGGGGATACTGGGGATACTGGGAGGGTCACAGGGAGCCCCCCAGTAACTCCCAGTTTGCACTGGGAGGGGACAGTAGAGAGTCCCGAGGGTCCCAGTTTGGGGTTTGAGGTTCCCAGTTTGGGGCTTGGGGGGTCCCAGTTTGGGGGGGGTCCCAGTCTGCGGTTTGGGATGTCCCAGTTTGGGGTTTGGGGGGTCCCAGTTTGGGGTTTGGGGGTCCCAGTTTGGGGCTCAGGCCCCAGTTTGGGTTCCCAGTTTGGGGGATCCCAGTTTGGGGGTCCCTATCGAGATTCAGGTCCCAGTCTGGGGCTTTGGGGGTCCCAGTTTGGGGTTCAGGTCCCAGTTTAGGATCCCAGTTTGGGGTTTGGGGGGTCCCAGTTTGGGGTTTGGGTCCCAGTTTGGGGTCCGAGTTTGAGGTTTGGGGGGTCCCAGTTTGGGGTTTGGGGGGTCCCAGTTTGGGGTTTGGGGGGTCCCAGTTTGGGGGTCCTTATCGGGGTTCAGGTCCCAGTTTGGGGTCCCAGTTTGGGGTTTGGGGGGTCCCAGTTTGGGGTTCAGGTCCCAGTTTGGGGTCCCAGTTTGGGGTTTTGGGGGTCCCAGTTCGGGGCACTGTTTGGGGTTTGGGGGGGTCTCAGCTTGGGGCTCATGTCCCAATTTGGGGCTCAGGTCCCAGTTTGGGGTCCCAGTTTGGGGTTCCCTATTGGGGTTCTGGTCCCAGTTTGGGGTTTGGGGGGTCCCAGTTTGGGGTTCCCTCTCCAGGATTTGGGGTTCCCGGTGCCGGTTCGGGGCTCCCTCCCTGGGTTTTGGGGGTTCCCGGTGCCGATTTGGGGGTTCCCGGTGCCGGTTCGGGGCTCCCTCTCTGGGTTTTGGGGGTTCCCGGTGCCGGATTTGGGGGTTCCCGGTGCCAGATTTGGGGGTTCCCGGTGCCGGTTCGGGGCTCCCTCTCGGGGTTTTGGGGGTTCCCGGTGCCGGATTTGGGGTTCCCGGTGCCGGTTCGGGGCTCCCTCTCTGGGTTTTGGGGGTTCCCGGTGCCGGATTTGGGGGTTCCCGGTGCCGGTTCGGGGCTCCCTCCCTGGGTTTTGGGGGTTCCCGGTGCCGGATTTGGGGTTCCCGGTGCCGGTTCGGGGTTCCCGGTGCCGGTTCGGGGCTCCCTCTCTGGGTTTTGGGGGTTCCCGGTGCCGGATTTGGGGGTTCCCGGTGCCGGATTTGGGGGTTCCCGGTGCCGGTTCGGGGCTCCCTCTCGGGGTTTTGGGGGTTCCCGGTGCCGGTTCGGGGTTCCCGGTGCCGGTTCGGGGCTCCCTCTCTGGGTTTTGGGGGTTCCCGGTGCCGGTTCGGGGTTCCCGGTGCCGGTTCGGGGCTCCCTCTCCGGTTCCCGTTATCCCGTGGGGCGGTGCCGGGGCGGTACCTTGAGCTCGGCGATGGTGAGCGCGGGCGAGAAGCGTTTGCAGGCGCGGAAAGCGTTCAGGGAGCTGCTCACCGCCAGCCACACCGGGCCCGGCCCGGCCCCGCCGCCGTTCATGGCTCCGGTACCGACCGGGCCCTCCCGGGACCGCCCGAACGCCACCACCGGCACCAGGGAATCGGGACTCCCGGGAGCCTCCGGGAGCTCTCCGAGCTCCTCCGGGAGCCTCCGGGAGCCTCCGGGCCCCCCGAACCGGGAGCCGCGATCGGTTCCGCTCCCTCCCGAACCGCGGCCGCTTCTGGAACCTTCACGGGCCGCCACAGCCGGGACCGGCGAGGGCGCGGCCAATCAGAGCTAGGAGATGATGTCACGTGACGCAAACAGCCAATAGGAAGCGAGAGGAGGCGGGACAAAGAAAAGAGTGACCAATAGGAGAATAATAGGCGGGACAAAGGAGGGTGGACCAATAGGAAGAGAGAAGGGGTGGGGAAAAGAGGGGCTCGGCCAATAAAAAGACGGAGAGGGCGTGTCAAAGTGAGAGCGGACCAATGAAAATAGCGAGGGAGCGGGACGAGAAGGCTCAGCCAATAAGAAGAGGGAAGAGGTGGGTTCAGGGGAGCGCCGACCAATGAGAAGAGGGAATGCGCGAGATTGACGGGTGGGTTGACCAATGGAGTGAGGGAGGAGGCGGAAGGGGCGTGTCGGCGCGGCAATGGACGGGGAGGGCGCGTACGAGCCCGGCTTTGTGGGGATCCGGTTTTGCCAGGAATGGTGAGGGAAAACACCGGGAAAAACCGGGAATTTAGGTGGAAAACCAGCGGGGATGAGCCGGGAATGTACCTGGGACACACGGAGGGGAGAGGGGGAGGCATGCGGGGTACAGCGAGGAATGGCGGGAATCGTGAGGGGAACAGCGCGAATTGTGAGGGGGGAAAGCGGGAACGGTGGGGGAAAAGTAGCGGGAATTGTGAGGGGGACAAGCGGGAACAGTGGGGGGGAAACAGCGGGAATTGTGAGGGGGAAAAGCGGGAACGGTGGGGGAAAACAGCGGGAGTCGTGAGGGAAAAAATACTGGGAATGGTGTGGGGGAAATGCCGGCAATGGTGAGGGAAAACACAGGGAATGGTGAGGGGAAAAAATATTTGGAATGGTGGGGGAAAAATATCGGAAATTGTAAGGGAAAAACACCGGGAAGGGTGAGAGAAAAACAATGGGAATTGTGATAGAAAAATATTGGGAATTGTGGGGGGAAAACACCAGGAATGGCGAGGGAAAAACATCGGGAATTGTGAGGAAAAAAAACCAGGAGTTGTGGGAGAAAAGAAATTAGGAATGGTGAGGGAAAAATATTGGGAATTGTGAAGGAGAAATATTGGGAATGGGGACGGGAAAACAGCGGGAATGGTGAGGGGAAAATATCGGGAATGGTGAGGGGAAAATCAGTAGGAATTGTGAGGAAAAAAACACTGGGAATAGTGAGGGGAAATCAGTGGGAATTGTGAGGGAAAAATATTGGGAATGGTGAAGGAAAAAGTACTGGGAATTGTGAGAGGAAAATCAGTGCGAAGTGTGAGGGGAAAACAGTGGGAACGGTGAAGGGAAAATTTTGGGAATGGTGAGGGGGAAACAGCAGGAATTGTGAGAGAAAAATGGGGAATTGTGAGGGGAAAAAAACATTGGGAATGGTGAGGGAAAAACTGGGAATTGGGAGGGGAAATCAATGGGAATTGTGAGGGGAAATAATGGGAATTGTGAGGGAAAAACTGGGAATTGTGGGGGGAAATCAATGGGAATTGTGAGGGGAAAACTGGGAATTGTGAGGGAAAAAACGGGAATTGTGAGGGGAAATCAATGGGAATGGTGAGAGAAAAATACTGGGAAGGGTGAGGGAAAAAAACGGGAATTGTGAGGGGAAATAATGGGAATGGTGAGGGGAAAACTGGGAATGGTGAGGGGAAAACTGGGAATTGTGAGGGGAAATTAATGGGAATTGTGAGGGAAAAATATTGGGAATGGTGAGGGGAAAAAAACGGGAATTGTGAGGGGAAATCAATGGGAATTGTGAGGGAAAATCAATGGGAATTGTGAGGGAAAAAGTGGGAATGGTGAAGGGAAAACTGAGAATTGTGAGGGGAAATTAATGGGAATTGTGAGGGAAAAATACTGGGAAGGGTGAGGGAAAAAACGGGAATTGTGAGGGGAAATCAATGGGAATTGTGAGGGAAAAACTGGGAATGGTGAGGGGAAATTAATGGGAATTGTGAGGGAAAAACTGGGAATTGTGGGGGAAAATCAATGGGAATTGTGAGGGGAAATCAATGGGAATTGTGAGGGGAAAACTGGGAATTGTGAGGGAAAAAAATGGGAATTGTGAGAGAAAAATACTGGGAAGGGTGAAGGAAAAAAACGGGAATTGTGAGGGGAAATCAATGGGAATTGTGAGGGAAAAATATTGGGAATGGTGAGGGAAAAAACAGGAATGGTGAGGGGAAATCAATGGGAATTGTGAGGGAAAAACTGGGAATGGTGGGGGAAAATCAATGGGAATTGTGAGGGAAAAACTGGGAATGGTGAGGGGAAAACTGGGAATGGTGAGGAAAAAAACCGGGAATGGTGGGGGAAAATAATGGGAATTGTGAGGGAAAATCAATGGGAATTGTGAGGGAAAAACTGGGAATGGTGAGGGGAAAACTGGGAATGGTGAGGGGAAATTAATGGGAATTGTGAGGGAAAAATATTGGGAATGGTGAGGGAAAAAACAGGAATGGTGAGGGGAAATCAATGGGAATTGTGAGGGAAAAACTGGGAATTGTGAGGGGAAATCAATGGGAATTGTGAGGGGAAAACTGGGAATGGTGAAGGGAAAACTGGGAATTGTGAGGGGAAAAACGGGAATTGTGAGGGGAAATTAATGGGAATTGTGAGGGAAAAACTGGGAATGGTGAGGGGAAAACTGGGAATGGTGAGGGGAAAACTGGGAATTGTGAGGGGAAATTAATGGGAATTGTGAGGGAAAAATATTGGGAATGGTGAGGGGAAAAAACGGGAATGGTGAGGGGAAATAATGGGAATTGTGAGGGAAAATCAATGGGAATTGTGAGGGAAAGATACTGGGAAGGGTGAGGGGAAAACTGGGAATTGTGAGGGGAAATTAATGGGAATTGTGAGGGAAAATCAATGGGAATTGTGAGGGAAAGTGGGAATGGTGAAGGGAAAACTGAGAATTGTGAGGGGAAATTAATGGGAATTGTGAGGGAAAATCAATGGGAATTGTGAGGGAAAAATATTGGGAATGGTGAGGGGGAAAAAACGGGAATTGTGAGGGGAATCAATGGGAATTGTGAGGGAAAAACTGGGAATTGTGAGGGAAAAAACGGGAATTGTGAGGGGAAATCAATGGGAATTGTGAGGGGAAAACTGGGAATTGTGAGGGAAAATCAATGGGAATTCTGAGGGAAAAATATTGGGAATGGTGAGGGAAAAAAACCGGGAATTGTGAGGGGAAATCAATGGGAATTGTGAGGGGAAATTAATGGGAATTGTGAGGGAAAAAGTGGGAATGGTGAGGGAAAAAAACCGAGAATTGTGAGGGGAAATCAATGGGAATGGTGAGGGGAAAACTGGGAATGGTGAGGGGAAAACTGGGAATGGTGAGGGAAAATCAATGGGAATTGTGAGGGAAAAAAAACGGGAATGGTGAGGGGAAATAATGGGAATTGTGAGGGAAAATCAATGGGAATTGTGAGGGAAAATCAATGGGAATTGTGGGGGAAAAACTGGGAATGGTGAGGGGAAATCAATGGGAATTGTGAGGGAAAAAAACGGGAATTGTGAGGGAAAAACTGGGAATGGTGAGGGGAAAACTGAGAATTGTGAGGGGAAATTAATGGGAATTGTGAGGGAAAAATATTGGGAAGGGTGAGGGGAAAACTGGGAATAGTGAGGGGAAATCAATGGGAATTGTGAGGGGAAAACTGGGAATTGTGAGGGGAAATTAATGGGAATTGTGAGGGAAAAACTGGGAATTGTGAGGGAAAAATATTGGGAATGGTGAGGGAAAAAAAACGGGAGTTGTGAGGGAAAAAAAAGGGAATTTGTGAGGGAAAAACCAGCAGGAAAACGAAGGGAAAGAGGCGGGAATTGTCCCCCGGAGCCTCCCAGTAACTCCCAGTATCCCCAGTAACAACATGCTGTACCCCAAGGAGGACAAGGAGAACCGGATCCTGCTCTACGCCGTGAGTGCCTCCAAACTGGGACCAGTTTGGCACTGGGACCGGTTCCTGGCTCCTCCCAGTTTGGTCCCACCCCCTTTCCAGTTTGGTACTGGGATCCTCTCCCAGTTTGGCACTGGGATCCTCTCCCAGTTTGGCACTGGGAGCGGTCCAAACACCCTCCCAGTTTGGTCCCAGTCCCTCCCAGTTTGGTGCCAGTCCCTCCCAGTTTGGTGCCAGTCCCTCCCAGTTTGGTCCCAGTCCCTCCCAGTTTGGTGCCAGTCCCTCCCAGTTTGGTGCCAGCCCCTCCCAGTTTGTCCCAGTCCCTCCCAGTTTGGTCCCAGTCCCTTCCAGTTTGTCCCAGTCCCTCCCAGTTTGGTCCCAGTCCCTCCCAGTTTGGTGCCAGCCCCTCCCAGTCTCTCCCAGTTTGGTGCCAGTGCCTCCCAGTTTGTCCCAGTCCCCTCCCAGTCCCTCCCAGTTTGTCCCAGTCCCTCCCAGTTTGGTGCCAGTCTCTCCCAGTTTGTCCCAGTCCCTCCCAGTTTGGTGCCAGCCCCTCCCAGTTTGGTGCCAGCCCCTCCCAGTCTCTCCCAGTTTGGTGCCAGTGCCTCCCAGTTTGTCCCAGTCCCCTCCCAGTTCCTCCCAGTTTGTCCCAGTCCTTCCCAGTTTGGTCCCAGTCCCTCCCAGTTTGGTCCCAGTCCCCTCCCAGTCCCTCCCAGTTTGTCCCAGTCCCTCCCAGTTTGTCCTAGTCCCCTCCCAGTCCCTCCCAGTTTGTCCCAGTCTCTCCCAGTTTGTCCCAGTCCCCTCCCAGTCCCTCCCAGTTTGTCCCAGTCCCTCCCAGCCCCCCCCCAATCCCATCCCAGTCCATCCCAGTTCCTCCCAGTCCCCTCCCAATCCCGTCCCAGTCCATCCCAGTTTCTTCCAGTCCCCCCCCAGTTTGTCCCAGTGCCTCCCAGCGCCCTCCCAGTGAATCCCAGTCTGTCCCAGTGCAGGAACTGTGATTACCCCAGCCCCTCCCAGTCCTTCCCAGTCCCTCCCAGTCCCTTCCAGTTCATCCCAGTTCCTTCCAGTCCTCTCCCAGTGCCCTCCCAGTGCCTCCCAGTCCCTCCCAGTGCCCTCCCAGTGCCTCCCAGTCCCTCCCAGTGCCCTCCCAGTCCCTCCCCAGTGCTTCCCAGTGCCTTCCCAGTGCCTCCCAGTGCCCTTCCAGTGCCCTCCCAGTCCCTCCCCAGTGCCTCCCAGTTCCTTCCCAGTCCTTCTCAGTGCCCTCCCAGTGCCCCCAGTGCCCTCCCAGTCCCTCCTAGTGCCCTCCCAGTCCCTCCCAGTGCCTCCCAGTTCCTTCCCAGTCCCTCCCAGTGCCCTCCCAGTCCCTCCCAGTGCCTCCCAGTGCCTCCCAGTCCCTCCCAGTGCCCTCCCAGTGCCTCCCAGTCCCTCCCAGTGCCCTCCCAGCGCCCTCCCTGTGCCTCCCAGTGCCCTCCCAGTCCCTCCCAGCGCCCTCTCAGTGCCTCCCAGTCCCTCCCAGTGACTCCCAGTCCATCCCAGTGCAGGAACTGCGATTACCAGCAGGAGGCCGACAACAGCTGCATTTACGTCAACAAAATCACCCACGAGGTCGAGTGAGTGCGGAACGGCCCCAAAGTGCCCCAAAACGGCCCCAAAATGGCCCCAAACTGCCCCAAAACGGCCCCAAAACGGCCCCAAACTGCCCCAAAACGGCCCCAAAATGGCCCCAAACTGCCCCAAAACGGCCCCAAAATGGCCCCAAACGGCCCCAAAACGGCCCCAAAACAGCCCCAAAACAGCCCCAAAGTGCCCCAAAACGGCCCCAAAATGGCCCCAAAGTGCCCCAAAACAGCCCCAAAATGGCCCAAAACTGCCCCAAAACAGCCCCAAAATGGCCCCAAAGTGCCCCAAACGGCCCCAAAATGGCCCCAAAGTGCCCCAAAACGGCCCCAAAGTGCCCCAAAGTGCCCCAAAACAGCCCCAAACTGCCCCAAAATGGCCCCAAAATGGCCCCAAACTGCCCCAAAACGGCCCCAAAATGGCCCCAAACTGCCCCAAACTGCCCCAAACCAGCCCCAAACGGCCCCAAAACAGCCCCAAACTGCCCCAAAACAGCCCCAAAATGGCCTAAAACAGCCCCAAACGGCCCCAAAACAGCCCCAAACTGCCCCAAAATGGCCCCAAACTGCCCCGAAACGGCCCAAAACAGCCCCAAAATGGCCCCAAAACAGCCCCAAAATGCCCCTAAAATGGCCCAAAGTGGCCCAAAACGACCCGAAAACGGCCCAAAACAGCCCCAAAATGGCCCTAAAATGGCCCCAAAATGCCCTAAAAGGGCCCAAAATGGCCCAAAACTACCTGAAAACGGCCCAAAACAGCCCCAAAACAGCCCCAAAACAGCCCCAAAATGGCCCCAAAACAGCCCCAAAATGGCCCCAAAATGCCCCAAAAGGGCCCCAAATGGCCCAAAACGACCCCAAAATGGCCCAAAAGGGCCCAAAACAGCCCCAAAATGGCTCAAAATGGCCCTTAAATGGCCGCAAAAGGGCCCAAAACAGCCCCAAAACGGCCCCAAAATGGCCCAAAACAGCCCCAAAATGGCCCGAAACAGCCCCAAAATGCCCCAAAATGGCCCGAAACAGCCCCAAAATGGCCCGAAACAGCCCCAAAATGTCCCCAAAACAGCCCCAAAATGGCCCGAAACAGCCCCAAAATGTCCCCAAAACAGCCCCAAAATGGCCCAAAATGCCCCAAAATGGCCTCAAAAGGGCCCAAAACAGCCCCAGAACGGCTCCACAATGGTCCAAAACAGCCCCAAAATGGCCCCAAAATGCCCCAAAATGGCCCAAAAGGGCCCAAAACAGCCCCAAAATGGCTCAAAATGGCCCTTAAATGGCTGCAAAAGGGCCCAAAACGGCCCCAAAATGGCCCAAAACAGCCCCAAAATGGCCCGAAACAGCCCCAAAATGCCCCAAAATGGCCCGAAACAGCCCCAAAATGGCCCGAAACAGCCCCAAAATGTCCCCAAAACAGCCCCAAAATGGCCCGAAACAGCCCCAAAATGTCCCCAAAACAGCCCCAAAATGGCCCGAAACAGCCCCAAAATGTCCCCAAAACAGCCCCAAAATGGCCCAAAATGCCCCAAAATGGCCTCAAAAGGGCCCAAAACAGCCCCAGAACGGCCCCACAATGGTCCAAAACAGCCCCAAAATGGCCCCAAAATGCCCCAAAATGGCCCCAAAATGGCCCAAAACAGCCCCAAAATGGCCCCAAAATGGCCCAAAATGGCCCCAAATGGCCCAAAACGGCCCCAAAATGGCCCCAAATACTCCCTAAAGTGGCCCAAAATGGCCCAAAACAGCCCCAAAATGGCCCCAAAATGGCCCCAAATGGTCACAAAACGGCCCCAAAAGGGCCCAAAATGGCCCCAAAATTGCCCCAGAAATGCCCAAAATGGCCCCAAAATGGCCCCAAATATCCAAAAAACCCCCAAAATGCCCCAAAATGTTCCCATAATGCCCCAAAATATTCCCAAAATACTCCCTAAAATATCGCAAAATGTTCCAAAATGTCCAGAAATGTCCCAAAATATTCCCAAAAATCCCAAAATATCCCAAAATATCTCTGGGAAGCCCCTTAGGACCCCCCCAGAAATTGGGGAATTTTGGGGGGATTTGGGGGAATTCCAGGGGATTTTTTGGGGGAATTTTGGGGGAATTTGGGGGGATTTGAGTGGAATTTTGGGGGGAATTCTGGGGGATTTTTTGGGAGAATTTGGGGGAATCTTGGGACAGTTTGGGGGGGATTTTAAGGGGAATTTTGGGAGAATTTGGGGGAATTTTGGGGGATACAGGGGGATTTTTGGGGGAAATTTGGGGTAATTTTAGGGAATTTTGGGACGGTTTGGGGGGAATTTTAAGGAGAATTTTAGGGAATTTTGGGGGGATTTTTGGGGGCAGTTTTCAGGGGGATTTTGGGAGAATTTTAGGGAATTTTGGGATGGTTTGGGGGGAATTTTAAGGGGAATTTTGGGGGAATTCATGGGAATTTTGGGGGGGAATTTTCAGGGGAATTTGGGAGAATTTTGGGGCAATTTTAGGGAATTTTGGGATGGTTTTGGGGGGATTTTCAGGGGAATTTTAAGGGGAATTTTGGGGGGATTTTGGGGGAATTCAGGGGGATTTTGGGGGAGAATTTTCAGGGGAATTTTGGGAGTATTTGGAGGGATTTGGGGGAAATTTGGGGAATTTTAGGGAATTTTGGGATGGTTTGGGGGGAATTTTAAGGGGAATTTTGGGGGAAATTTTCAGGGGAATTTTGGGAGAACTTGGGGGGGAATTTTGGGGGGATTGGGAGGGAATTTGGGGAGAATTTGGGGGGATTCTGGGGAATTTTAGGGAATTTTGGGAGGGTTTGGGGGGAATTTTAGGGGAGAATTTGGGGGAATTTTGGGAAAATTTTTGGGGATTCAGGGGGAATTTTGGGGGGGATTTGGGGGAATTCAGGGGGATTTTTGGGGGGAATTTTCAGGGGAATTTTGGGAGAATTTGGAGGGATTTGGGGGAAATTTGGGGGAATTTTAGGGAATTTTGGGATGGTTTGGGGGGAATTTTAAGGGGAATTTTAGGGAATTTTGAGGGGATTTTGGGGAGAAATTGAGGGAATTTGGGGGGACTTTGGGGGGAATTTTCAGGGGAATTTTCAGGGGAATTTTGGGAGAATTTTAGGGAATTTTGGGGGAATTTGGGGAAAATTTTTGGGGATTCAGGGGGAATTTTGGGGGGGATTTCTGGGGGAATTTTGGGAGAATTTGGGGGGGGGATTTCCAGAGGAATTCTGGGGGATTCAGGGGGAATTGGGGGGGGAATTTGGGGAAAACTTGGGGGGGAATTTTGGGAGAATTTGGGGGGATTCTGGGGGAATTTTGGGGGGAATTTTGGGGGGAATTTTCAGGGGAATTTTCCAAAGAATTCTAGAGAATTTTGGGGGAATTTTAGGGAATTTTGGGGGGATTTTGGGGGAATTTTGGGGGCATTCTGGGGGGGTTCTCCAGCATCTCACCACAGTGGGAATTTACCTGGATTCTTTGGCAATCCCAGCTGGATTTTCCGGGAATTCCAGCCCATTCCCGGTTTTTCCCGGCAGCTGACCCAGGAACATCCCGGGGAGGAATTTGGGGCAATTTGGGCAGATTTTGGTGCAATTTTTTGGGGTTTTTTTGGGGGAATTCTGGGTGGATTTTCCAGGAATTCCGGCCCTTTCCTGGTTTTTCCCAGCAGCTGACCCGGGAACATCCAGGGGGAGGAATTTGGGGCAATTTGGGCAGATTTTGGTGCAATTTTTGGGGTTTTTTTGGAGGAATTCCAGGTGGATTTTCCAGGAATTCCGGCCCATTCCCGGTTTTTCCCAGCAGCTGACCCAGGAACATCCGGGGGGAGGAATTTGGGGCAATTTGGGCAGATTTTGGTGCAATTTTTGGGTTTTTTTGGGGGGAATTCCGGGTGGATTTTCCAGGAATTCCGGCCCATTCCCGGTTTTTCCTGGCAGCTGACCCAGGAACATCCTGGGGGAGGAATTTGGGGCAATTTGGGCAGATTTTGGTGCAATTTTTGGGGTTTTTTTGGGGGAATTTCAGGTGGATTTCCCAGGAATTCCGGCCCATTCCCGGTTTTTCCCAGCAGCTGACCCAGGAACATCCAGGGGGGAGGAATTTGGGGCAATTTGGGCAGATTTTGGTGCAATTTTTGGGGTTTTTTTGGGGGAATTCCGGGTGGATTTCCCAGGAATTCCGGCCCATTCCCGGTTTTTCCCAGCAGCTGACCCAGGAACATCCGGGGGGAGGAATTTGGGGCAATTTGGGCAGATTTTGGTGCAATTTTTGGGGTTTTTTTGGGGGAATTCCGGGTGGATTTCCCAGGAATTCCGGCCCATTCCCGGTTTTTCCCAGCAGCTGACCCAGGAACATCCGGGGGGAGGAATTTGGGGCAATTTGAGCAGATTTTGGTGCAATTTTTGGGGTTTTTTGGGGGAATTCTGGGTGGATTTTCCAGGAATTCCAGCCCATTCCTGGTTTTTCCCAGCAGCTGACCCAGAGCAGGATCAGGAACATCTGGGGGGAGGAATTTGGGGCAATTTGGGCAGATTTTGGTGCAATTTTTGGGGTTTTTTTGGGGGAATCCCAGCTGGATTTTCCAGGAATTCCGGCCCATTCCCGGTTTTTCCCAGCAGCTGACCCAGGAACATCCAGGGGGGAGGAATTTGGGGCAATTTGGGCAGATTTTGGTGCAATTTTGGGGTTTTTTTTGGGGGAATTTCAGGTGGATTTTCCAGGAATTCCGGCCCATTCCCGGTTTTTCCCAGCAGCTGACCCAGGAACATCCGGGGGGGGGAATTTGGGGCAATTTGGGCAGATTTTGGTGCAATTTTTGGGGTTTTTTGGGGGAATTCTGGGTGGATTTCCCAGGAATTCCGGCCCATTCCCGGTTTTTCCCAGCAGCTGACCCAGGAACATCCCGGGGACGAATTTGGGGCAATTTGGGCAGATTTTGGTGCAATTTTTGGGGGGAATTCTGGGTGGATTTCCCAGGAATTCCGGCCCATTCCTGGTTTTTCCCGGCAGCTGACCCAGGAATATCCAGGGGGAGGAATTTGGGGCAATTTGGGCAGATTTTGGTGCAATTTTTGGGGTTTTTTTGGGGGAATTCCAGGTGGATTTCCCAGGAATTCCGGCCCATTCCCGGTTTTTCCCAGCAGCTGACCCAGAGCAGGATCAGGAACATCCAGGGGGGAGGAATTTGGGGCAATTTGGGCAGATTTTGGTGCAATTTTTTGGGGTTTTTTTGGGGGAATTCTGGGTGGATTTCCCGGGAATTCCGGCCCATTCCCGGTTTTTCCCAGCAGCTGACCCAGGAACATCCAGGGGGAGGAATTTGGGGCAATTTGGGCAGATTTTGGTGCAATTTTTGGGTTTTTTTTGGGGGGAATTCCAGGTGGATTTCCCAGGAATTCCGGCCCATTCCCGGTTTTTCCCAGCAGCTGACCCAGGAACATCCAGGGGGAGGAATTTGGGGCAATTTGGGCAGATTTTGGTGCAATTTTTGGGGGAATTCCGGGTGGATTTCCCAGGAATTCCGGCCCATTCCCGGTTTTTCCCAGCAGCTGACCCAGGAACATCCGGGGGGGAGGAATTTGGGGCAATTTGGGCAGATTCTGGTGCAATTTTTGGGTTTTTTTGGGGGGAATTTGGGTGGATTTTCCAGGAATTCCGGCCCATTCCCGATTTTTCCCAGCAGCTGACCCACGAACATCCGGGGGGAGGAATTTGGGGCAATTTGGGCAGATTTTGGTGCAATTTTTTGGGGTTTTTTTGGGGGAATTCCGGGTGGATTTTCCAGGAATTCCAGCCCATTCCCGGTTTTTCCCAGCAGCTGACCCAGGAACATCCAGGGGGAGGAATTTGGGGCAATTTGGGCAGATTTTGGTGCAATTTTTGGATTTTTTTGGGGGAATTCTGGGTGGATTTTCCAGGAATTCCGGCCCATTCCCGGTTTTTCCTGGCAGCTGACCCAGAGCAGGATCAGGAACATCTGGGGGGAGGAATTTGGGGCAATTTGGGCAGATTTTGGTGCAATTTTTGGGGTTTTTTTGGGGGGAATTCTGGGTGGATTTTCCAGGAATTCCGGCCCATTCCCGGTTTTTCCCGGCAGCTGACCCAGGAACATCCAGGGGGAGGAATTTGGGGCAATTTGGGCAGATTTTGGTGCAATTTTTGGGGGAATTCTGGGTGGATTTTCCAGGAATTCCGGCCCATTCCCGGTTTTTCCCAGCAGCTGACCCAGAGCAGGATCAGGAACATCCAGGGGGAGGAATTTGGGGCAATTTGGGCAGATTTTGGTGCAATTTTTGGGGTTTTTTGGGGGGAATTCCGGGTGGATTTTCCGGGAATTCCGGCCCATTCCCGGTTTTTCCCAGCAGCTGACCCAGGAACATCCAGGGGGGAGGAATTTGGGGCAATTTGGGCAGATTTTGGTGCTTTTTTTGGGGGAATTCCAGGTGGATTTCCCAGGAATTCCGGCCCATTCCCGGATTTTCCCAGCAGCTGACCCAGGAACATCCAGGGGGGAGGAATTTGGGGCAATTTGGGCAGATTTTGGTGCAATTTTTGGGGGAATTCTGGGTGGATTTTCCAGGAATTCCGGCCCATTCCCGGTTTTTCCCAGCAGCTGACCCAGGAACATCCGGGGGGAGGAATTTGGGGCAATTTGGGCAGATTTTGGTGCAATTTTGGGGTTTTTTTGGGGGGAATTCTGGGTGGATTTCCCAGGAATTCCAGCCCATTCCCGGTTTTTCCCAGCAGCTGACCCAGGAACATCCAGGGGGAGGAATTTGGGGCAACTTAGGCAGATTTTGGTGCAATTTTTGGGAGGTTTTTTGGGGGAATTTCAGGTGGATTTCCCAGGAATTCCGGCCCATTCCCGGTTTTTCCCGGCAGCTGACCCAGAGCAGGATCAGGAACATCCGGGGGGGGGAATTTGGGGCAATTTGGGCAGATTCTGGTGCAATTTTTGGGGGGATTTTCTGCGATTTCGTTGAGGGGGGTTTTTTGGGGGGGGAATTTGGGTGGATTTCCCGGGAATTCCGGCCCATTCCCGGATTTTCCCCGCAGTGAGCTGACCCAGATCATCGCCGACGTCTCCCAGGACCCGACCCTGCCCCGCACCGAGGACCACCCGTGCCAGAAGTGAGACCCCTCCCCAAATTAACCCCCCTGGGGACCCCTTGGGGACACCTTGGGGACATCAGAGACCCCCCAGGGACCCTTGGGGACCCCTTGGGGTATCTTGGGGACATCAGAGACCCCTTGGGGACACCTTGGGGACACCCTGAGGACATCAGAGACCCCCCCAGGGACCCTTGGGGACACCTTGGGGTATCTTGGGGACATCAGAGACCCCTTGGGGACACCTTGGGGACATTGGGACCCCCCCTTGGGGAAATGGGACCCCCCCCTTAGGGACACCAGAGCCCCCTGTGGGGACATCAGAGCCCCCCAGGGACCCTTGGGGACACCTTGGGGACATTGGGACCCCCCTTGGGGACATTTGAGCCCCCCCAGGGACCCTTGGGGACATTGGGACCCCCCCTTGGGGACACGGGACCCCCGCCAGGGACCCTTGGGGACATCAGAGACCCTTTGGGGACACACTGGGGATACTTTGGGGACATTGGGACCCCCCTTGGGGACATGTGACCCCCCCAGGACCCTTGGGGACATTGGGCCCCCTTTGGGGACACCTTGGGGACATCAGAGACCCCCCCCAGGGACCCTTGGGGGCAGCAGAGACCCTTTGGGGACACCTTGGGGACACCTTGGGGACATTGGGACCCCCCTTGGGGACATTTGAACCCCCCCAGGACCTTTGGGGACATCAGAGACCCTGCAGGGACCTTTGGGGACACCTTGGGGACATTGGGACCCCCCCCCCAGGGATCCTTGGGGACATCAGAGACCCCTCTGGGGACACCTTGGGGACATCAGAGACCCCCCCAGGGACCCTTGGGGACATTGGGACCCCCCCCCCTTGGGGACACCTTGGGGACATTGGGACCCTTCTTGGGGACATGGGAGACCCCCCAGGGACCCTTGGGGACATCAGAGACCCCTTTGGGGACACCCTGGGGACATGGGACCCCCCCAGGGACTGTTGAGGACACCTTGGGGTATCTTGGGGACATCAGAGACCCCTTGGGGACCCCTTGGGGACCCCTTGGGGACATCAGAGACCCCTTGGGGACACCTTGGGGACATCAGAGACCCCCCCCAGGAAGCTTTGGGGACATTGGGACCCCCCTTAGGGACATCAGAGCCCTCCCAGGGACCCTTGGGGACCCCTTGGGGACACCCTGGGGACACCTTGGGGACATCAGAGATTCCTTGGGGGACCCCCAGGGACCCTTGGGGACACCTTGGGGATATTGGGACCCCCTTGGGGATACCAGAGCCCCCCCAGGGACCCTTGGGGACACCTTGGGGACACTGGGACCCCACACTGGAGACACAGGACCCCCCCCCCCCACCTTGGGGACATCAGAGCCCCCCCAGGGATCCTTGGGGACATTGGGACCCCTTTGGGGACACCTTGAGGACATCAGAGCCCCCCCCCCCCCCCAGGGATCCTTGGGGACATCAGAGACCCCTTTGGGGACACCTTGGGGACACCCTGGGGACATTGGGACCCCCCTTGGGGACATGGGAGCCCCCCCAGGGACCCTTGGGGACATCAGAGACCCCTTGGGGACACCCTGGGGACATTGGGACCCCCCCTTGGGGACATCAGAGACCCCCCCTGGGAGCCTTGGGGACACCTTGGGGACATCAGAGACCCCTTGGGGACACCCTGGGGACAGGGGACCTCCCCAAGGACCCCTGGGGGCACCTTGGGGACATTGGGACCCCCCTTGGGGACACCAGAGCCCCCCTTGGGGACATCAGAGCCCCCCCAGGGACCCTTGGGGACATCAGAGACCCCTTTGGGGACACCTTGGGGACATGGGAACTCCCCTTGGGGACATCAGAATCCCCCAGGGACCCTTGGGGACACCTTGGGGACACCTTGGGGACATCAGAGACCCCTTTGGGGACACCTTGGGGACATCCTGGGGACATTGGGCCCCCCCTTGGGGACCCCTTGGGGACACTGGGCCCCCCCTTGGGGACATTTGTCCCCCGTTGGGGCTCCCTGGGGACGCCGTTGGTGTTCCGTGCCCAGGTGTGGCCACAAGGAGGCCGTGTTCTTCCAGTCCCACAGCGCCCGCGCCGAGGTGAGACCCGCCCCCTCCCCAAAAACCCCCAAATCCCTGAGAGCCCTCCCCCAAAAAACCCCAAATCCGCCCCAAAAGTCTGCTGGGAGCCCTCCCCCCAAAAAACCCCAAAATCCCTGAGAGCCCTCCCCCAAAAAACCCCAAATCTGCCCCAAAAGTCTTCTGGGAGATCCCCTGAAAAAAAACCCAAATCTGCCCCAAAAATCTGCTGGGAGATCCCCTGAAAAAAAACCCCAAATCTGCCCCAAAAATCTGCTGGGAGATCCCCTGAAAAAAACCCCAAATCTGCCCCAAAAATCTGCTGGGATCTCTCCCAGAAAAACCCGAAACTGCCCCAAAAATCTCCTGGGACCTCTCCCAAAAAAAACCCCAAAACTGCCCCAAAAATCTGCTGGAACCCTTCCCCAAAAAACCCCAAATCTGCCCCAAAAGTCTGCTGGGAGCCCTCCCCCCAAAAAACCCCAAAATCCCTGAGAGCCCTCCCCCAAAAAACCCCAAATCCGCCCCAAAAATCTGCTGGGACCCTCCCAAAAAAAACCCCAAATCCGCCCCAAAAATCTGCTGGGATCTCTCCCAAAAAACCCCAAATCCGCCCCAAAAATCTGCTGGGAGATCCCCTGAAAAAAACCCAGAACTGCTCCAAAAACCCCCTGGAACCCCCCAAAAACCCCAAAACCTCCCCAAACTGCCCCCAAAACCCCCTGCGACCCCCCAAAAAACCCCAAAGCCTCCTGGGAACTCTCCCCAAAAACCTCCTGGGACCCCTCCCCAAGAAACCCCAAAACCCCTTGGAAGCCCCCAGAAAACCCCAAAATCCCCCCAAAAAAGCCCCAAACTACCCCAAAAACCCCCTGGGACCCCTCCCCAAAAACCCCAAACCCCCTGGGACCCCCCAAAAAACCCCAAAACCCCCTGGGACCCCTCCCAAAAAACCCCCAAACCCCCTGGGACCCCTCCCAAAAAAACCCCCAAAAAAACCCCAAAATCCCCCCCAAAAAAACCCCAAATCCCCTGGGACCCCTCCCCAAAACCCCCCCAAAAAAACCCCACAATCCCCCCTAAAAAAACTCCAAAATCCCCCCCCAAAAAAACCCCAAACCCCCCGGGACCCCTCCCCCAAAACCCCCCAAAAAACCCCAAAATCCCCCCCAAAAAAACCCCAAAATCCCCCCCAAAAAAACCCCAAAATCCCCCCCCAAAAAAACCCCAAACCCCCCGGGACCCCTCCCCAAAACCCCCCCAAAAATACCCCAAAATCCCCCCCAAAAAAACCCCAAACCCCCGGGACCCCTCCCCAAAAAAACCCCAAACCCCCCGGAGATCCCTCCCCAAAAAACCCCAAACCCCCTGGGACCCCTCCCCAAAAACCCCAAACCCCCCGGGACCCCTCCCCAAAAAACCCCAAACCCCCCGGGACCCCCCCCCAAAAAACCCCAAACCCCCCGGGACCCCCCAAAAAAACCCCAAACCCCCCGGGACCCCTCCCCAAAAACCCCAAACCCCCTGGGACCCCCCAAAAAAACCCCAAACCCCCCGGGACCCCTCCCCAAAAAAACCCCAAACCCCCCCGGGACCCCTCCCCAAAAAAACCCCAAACCCCCCAGGACCCCTCCCCAAAAAAACCCCAAACCCCCCGGGACCCCTCCCCAAAAACCCCAAACCCCCTGGGACCCCCCAAAAAACCCCAAAACCCCCTGGGACCCCTCCCAAAAAAACCCCAAACCCCCTGGGACCCCTCCCAAAAAAACCCCCCTAAAAAAACCCCAAAATCCCCCCCCAAAAAAACCCCAAACCCCCTGGGACCCCTCCCCAAAACCCCCCCAAAAAAAACCCAAAATCCCCCCCCAAAAAACCCCAAAATCCCCCCCAAAAAAACCTCCAAACTCCCTGGGACCCCTCCCCAAAAACCCCCCAAAAAAAACCCACAATCCCCCCTAAAAAAACCCCAAAAACCCCCCAAAAAAACCCCAAAATCCCCCCCAAAAAAACCCCAAACCCCCTGAGACCCCTCCCCAAAAACCGCCCAAAAAAACCCCAAAATCCCCCCCAAAAAAACCCCAAACCCCCCGGGACCCCTCCCCAAAAACCCCCCAAAAAAACCCCAAAATCCCCCCCCAAAAAAACCCCAAACCCCCCGGGACCCCTCCCCACAAACCCCCCAAAAAACCCCAAAATCCCCCCCAAAAAAACCCCAAAATCCCCCCCAAAAAAACCCCAAAATCCCCCCCCAAAAAAACCCCAAACCCCCCGGGACCCCTCCCCAAAACCCCCCAAAAAACCCCAAAATCCCCCCCAAAAAAACCCCAAAATCCCCCCCAAAAAAACCCCAAAATCCCCCCCCAAAAAAACCCCAAACCCCCCGGGACCCCTCCCCAAAACCCCCCCAAAAATACCCCAAAATCCCCCCCAAAAAAACCCCAAACCCCCCGGGACCCCTCCCCAAAAAAACCCCAAACCCCCCGGGACCCCCCAAAAAAACCCCAAACTCCCTGGGACCCCTCCCCACAAACCCCCCAAAAAAACCCCAAAACCCCCCCCCAAAAAAAACCCAAATCCCCTGGGACCCCTCCCCAAACCCCCCCCAAAAATACCCCAAAATCCCCCCCAAAAAAATCCCAAACCCCCCGGGACCCCTCCCCAAAAAACCCCAAACCCCCCGGGACCCCTCCCCAAAAAAACCCCAAACCCCCGGGACCCCTCCCCAAAAAAACCCCAAACCCCCTGGGACCCCTCCCCAAAAAAAACCCCAAACCCCCTGGGACCCCCCAAAAAACCCCAAACCCCCCGGGACCCCTCCCCAAAAAAACCCCAAACCCCCCGGGACCCCTCCCCAAAAAACCCCAAACCCCCCGGGACCCCCCAAAAAACCCCAAACCCCCCGGGACCCCTCCCCAAAAACCCCAGACCCCCTGGGACCCCCCAAAAAACCCCAAACCCCCCGGGACCCCCCCCCAAAAAACCCCAAACCTCCCGGGACCCCTCCCCAAAAACCCCAAACCCCCTGGGACCCCCCAAAAAAACCCCAAACCCCCCGGGACCCCTCCCCAAAAAAACCCCAAACCCCCCGGGACCCCTCCCCAAAACCCCCCCAAAAATACCCCAAAATCCCCCCCAAAAAACCCCAAACCCCCTGGGACCCCCCAAAAAAACCCCAAACCCCCTGGGACCCCTCCCCAAAACCCCCCCAAAAATACCCCAAAATCCCCCCCCAAAAAACCCCAAACCCCCCGGGACCCCTCCCCACAATCCCCCCCAAAAAAAACCCCAAACCCCCCGGGACCCCTCCCCAAAAAACCCCAAACCCCCCGGGACCCCTCCCCAAAAAACCCCCAAACCCCCTGGGACCCCTCCCCAAAAACCCCCCAAAAAAACCCCAAAATCCCCCCCAAAAAAACCCCAAACCCCCCGGGACCCCTCCCCAAAAACCCCAACCCCCCGGGACCCCTCCCCAAAAACCCCAAACCCCCCGGGACCCCCCAAAAAAACCCCAAACTCCCCGGGACCCCTCCCCACAAACCCCCCAGAAAAACCCCAAAATCCCCCCCAAAAAAACCCCAAAATCCCCCCCCAAAATCCCCAAACCCCCCGGGACCCCCTCCCCACAATCCCCCCTAAAAAAACCCCGAAATCCCCCCCCAAAAAAAACCCCAAAATCCCCCCCCAAAAAAACCCCAAACCCCCCGGGACCCCTCCCCCAAAACCCCCCAAAAAACCCCAAAATCCCCCCCAAAAAAAACCCCAAACCCCCCGGGACCCCTCCCCAAAACCCCCCCAAAAATACCCCAAAATCCCCCCCAAAAAAACCCCAAACCCCCGGGACCCCTCCCCACAAACCCCCCAAAAAAACCCCAAAACCCCCCCCAAAAAAACCCCAAATCCCCTGGGACCCCTCCCCAAAAACCCCCCAAAAAAACCCAAAATCCCCCCCAAAAAAATCCCAAACCCCCCGGGACCCCTCCCCAAAAACCCCAAACCCCCCGGGACCCCTCCCCAAAAAAACCCCAAACCCCCCGGGACCCCTCCCCAAAAAACCCCAAACCCCCCGGGGACCCCCCAAAAAACCCCAAACCCCCCGGGACCCCTCCCCAAAAACCCCAAACCCCCTGGGACCCCCCAAAAAAACCCCAAACCCCCCAGGACCCCCCCCCAAAAAACCCCAAACCTCCCGGGACCCCTCCCCAAAAACCCCAAACCCCCCGGACCCCCTCCCCAAAACCCCCCAAAAATACCCCAAAATCCCCCCCAAAAAACCCCAAACCCCCTGGGACCCCCCAAAAAAAACCCCAAACCCCCTGGGACCCCTCCCCAAAACCCCCCCAAAAATACCCCAAAATCCCCCCCCAAAAAACCCCAAACCCCCGGGACCCCTCCCCAAAAAAACCCCAAACCCCCCGGGACCCCTCCCCAAAAAACCCCAAACCCCCTGGGACCCCTCCCCAAAAAACCCCAAACCCCCCGGGACCCCTCCCCACAATCCCCCCCAAAAAAACCCCAAACCCCCCGGGACCCCTCCCCAAAAAACCCCAAACCCCCCGGGACCCCTCCCCAAAAACCCCAAACCACCCGGGACCCCTCCCCAAAAAACCCCCAAACCCCCTGGGACCCCTCCCCAAAAACCCCCCAAAAAAACCCCAAAATCCCCCCCAAAAAAACCCCAAACCCCCCGGGACCCCTCCCCAAAAACCCCAAACCCCCCGGGACCCCTCCCCAAAAACCCCAAACCCCCCGGGACCCCCCAAAAAAACCCCAAACTCCCCGGGACCCCTCCCCACAAACCCCCCAGAAAAACCCCAAAATCCCCCCCAAAAAAACCCCAAAATCCCCCCCCAAAATCCCCAAACCCCCCGGGACCCCTCCCCACAATCCCCCCTAAAAAAACCCCGAAATCCCCCCCCAAAAAAACCCCCAAAATCCCCCCCCAAAAAAACCCCAAACCCCCCGGGACCCCTCCCCCAAAACCCCCCAAAAAACCCCAAAATCCCCCCCAAAAAAACCCCAAACCCCCCGGGACCCCTCCCCAAAACCCCCCCAAAAATACCCCAAAATCCCCCCCAAAAAAACCCCAAACCCCCGGGACCCCTCCCCACAAACCCCCCAAAAAAACCCCAAAACCCCCCCCAAAAAAACCCCAAATCCCCTGGGACCCCTCCCCAAAAACCCCCCAAAAAAACCCAAAATCCCCCCCAAAAAAAATCCCAAACCCCCCGGGACCCCTCCCCAAAAACCCCAAACCCCCCGGGACCCCTCCCCAAAAAAACCCCAAACCCCCCGGGACCCCTCCCCAAAAAACCCCAAACCCCCCGGGACCCCCCAAAAAACCCCAAACCCCCCGGGACCCCTCCCCAAAAACCCCAAACCCCCTGGGACCCCCCAAAAAACCCCAAACCCCCCAGGACCCCCCCCCAAAAAACCCCAAACCTCCCGGGACCCCTCCCCAAAAACCCCAAACCCCCCGGGACCCCTCCCCAAAACCCCCCCAAAAATACCCCAAAATCCCCCCCAAAAAACCCCAAACCCCCTGGGACCCCCCAAAAAAACCCCAAACCCCCTGGGACCCCTCCCCAAAACCCCCCCAAAAATACCCCAAAATCCCCCCCCAAAAAACCCCAAACCCCCGGGACCCCTCCCCAAAAAAACCCCAAACCCCCCGGGACCCCTCCCCAAAAAACCCCAAACCCCCTGGGACCCCTCCCCAAAAAAACCCCAAACCCCCCGGGACCCCTCCCCACAATCCCCCCCAAAAAAACCCCAAACCCCCCGGGACCTCTCCCCAAAAAACCCCAAACCCCCCGGGACCCCTCCCCAAAAACCCCAAACCACCCGGGACCCCTCCCCAAAAAACCCCAAACCCCCTGGGACCCCCCAAAAAACCCCAAACCCCCCGGGACCCCTCCCCCCAAACCCCCACAGGGATCCCTGGGCACCCAAATCCTCCAAAACCCCCCCAAAAATCCTTCGGGAACCCCCCCCAAACCTCCCTGGGCGCCCCTCCCTGGGCTCTGGGGACCCCTCCCCGAATTCTCTCCGGGAATTTCCTGGGAATTCCCTCGGGAATCTCCCCAAAAATGCCCCCGCAGGACGCCATGAGGCTGTACTACGTGTGCACCGCGCCCCACTGCGGCCACCGCTGGACGGAGTGACCCCAAAAATGACCCCAGAGTGACCCCAAAAAGGACCCCGCAGTGACCCCGGAATGACCCCAAAAAGGACCCCAAAAAGGACCCCGCAGTGACCCCAAAAAGGACCCCGGAGTGATCCCAAAAATGACCCCGCAGTGACCCCAAAAAGGACCCCGGAGTGACCCCAAAAGGGACCCCAGAGTGACCCTGGAGTGACCCCAGAGTGACCCCAAAAAGGACCCCGGAATGACCCCAAAAAGGACCCCAAAAAGGACCCCGGAGTGATCCCAAAAATGACCCCAGAGTGACCCCAAAAAGGACCCCGGAGTGACCCTGGAGTGACCCCAGAGTGACCCCAAAAAGGACCCCGGAGTGACCCTGGAGTGACCCCGGAATGACCCCAAAAAGGACCCCGGAGTGACCCCGGAGTGACCCTGGAGTGACCCCAGAGTGACCCCAAAAAGGACCCCGGAGTGACCCCAAAAATGACCCCAGAGTGACCCCAAAAAGGACCCCGGAGTGATCCCAAAAATGACCCCAGAGTGACCCCAAAAAGGACCCCGGAGTGATCCCAAAAATGACCCCGGAATGACCCCAAAAAGGACCCCGGAGTGACCCCAAAAATGACCCCACAGTGACCCCAAAAAGGACCCTGGAGTGATCCCAAAAATGACCCCGGAGTGATCCCAAAAAGGACCCTGGAATGACCCCAAAAGGGACCCCAAAAAGGACCCCGCAGTGATCCCAAAAAGGACCCTGGATGGACCCCAAAAAGGACCCTGGAGTGACCCCAAAAAGGACCCCAGAGTGACCCCGGCGTGACCCCAAAAAGGACCCCAAAAAGGACCCCGGAGTGATCCCAAAAATGACCCCAAAAGGGACCCGAAAAAGGACCCCGGAGTGACCCCGGAGTGACCCCGGAGTGACCCCGGAATGACCCCAAAAGGGACCCCAAAAAGGACCCCGGAGTGACCCTGGAGTGACCCCAAAAGGGACCCCAAAAAGGACCCCAAAAGGGACCCTGGAGTGACCCCAAAAGGGACCCCAAAAGGGACCCCAGAGTGACCCTGGAGTGACCCCAGAGGGACCCCAAAAAGGGACCCCACAGTGACCCCAAAATGACCCTGTAGTGACCCCGGAGTGACCCCAAAAAGGATCCTGGAGTGACCCCAGAGGGACCCCAAAAAGGGACCCCAGAGTGACCCTGGAGTGACCCCAAAAGGGACCCCGAGAGTGACCCCAAAAGGGACCCCAGAGTGACCCCAAAAAGGACCCAAAAAGGGACCCTGGAGTGACCCCGAAAAGGACCCGAGTGACCCCAAAAAGGGACCCTAAAGTGACCCCATAATGACCCCAAAAGGGACCCCAGAGTGACCCCAAAAGGGACCCTGAGTGACCCCAAAAAGGACCCAAAAAGGGACCCTGGAGTGACCCCAGAGTGATCCCGCAGTGACCCCAAAAAGGGACCCTGGAGTGACCCCAGAGTGATCCCGCAGTGACCCCAAAGGGGACCCTGGAGTGACCCCAAAAAGGACCCCAGAGTGATCCCAGAATGACCCCAAAAAGGACCCCAGAATGACTCTGCAGTGACCCCGAAAAGGACCCGAATGACCCCAAAAGGGACCCTGAGTGACCCCAATAATGACCCCAGAGTAACCCCAAAAAGGACCCCAAAAGGGACCCCGGAGTGACCCCAGAGTGATCCCGCAGTGACCCCAAAAGGGACCCCAGAGTGACCCCCAAAAGGGACCCTGGAGTGACCCCAGAGTGACCCCAAAAGGGACCCCAGAAGGGACCCCAGAGTGACCCAAGAGTGACCCCAAAAAGGACCCCAGAGTGACCCTGCAGTGACCCCGAAAAGGACCCGAATGACCCCAAAAGGGACCCTAAAGTGACCCCATAATGACCCCAAAAGGGACCCCAGAGTGACCCCAAAAAGGACCCCAGAGAGTGATCCCAAAAGGGAACCCAGAGTGACCCCAAAAGGGACCCTGAGTGACCCCAATAATGACCCCAGAGTAACCCCAAAAAAGGACCCCAAAAGGGACCCCAGAGTGACCCCAAAAGGGACCCTGGAGTGACCCCAGAGTGACCCCAAAAGGGACCCCAAAAGGGACCCCAGAGTGATCCCAGAATGACCCCAAAAGGGACCCCAGAAGAGACCCCAGAGTGACCCAAGAGTGACCCCAAAAAGGGCCCCAGAATGACCCTGCAGTGACCCCGAAAAGGACCCGAATGACCCCAAAAGGGACCCTAAAGTGACCCCATAATGACCCCAAAAGGGACCCCAGAGTGACCCCAAAAAGGACCCAAAAAGGGACCCCAGAGTGATCCCGCAGTGACCCCAAAAGGGACCCTGAAGTGACCCTGGAGTGACCCCAAAAGGGACCCCAGAGTGACCTGAGAGTGGTCCCGCAGTGACCCCAAAGGGGACCCTGGAGTGACCCCAAAAAGGACCCCAGAGTGACCCTGGAGTGACCCCAAAAAGGACCCCAGAGTGATCCCAGAAGGACCCCAAAAAGGACCCCAGAATGACCCCAAAAAGGACCCTGGAGTGACCCGAGAGTGACCCCAAAAAGGACCCCAAAGAGTGACCCCAAAAGGGACCCCAGAGTGACCCCAATAATGACCCCAGAGTGACCCCAAAAGGGACCCTGGAGTGACCCCAAAAGGGACCCCAAAAATGACCCCAAAAGGGACCCCAAGAGTCACCCCTGAGTGACCCCAAAGTGACCCCAAAATGACCCCGGAGTGACCCCAAAGTGACCCCAAAAATGACCCCGGAGTGACCCCAAAGTGACCCCTGAATGACCCCAAAGTGACCCCAAAAATGACCCCGGAGTGACCCCAAAGTGACCCCTGAATGACCCCAAAGTGACCCCAAAAATGACCCCAGAGTGGCCCCAAAGTGACCCCAAAAGGGACCCAGGGACCCCAAAATTGAAGGAAAACTCCCCAAAATTGGAGGAAAATCCCCCAAATTTATGGAAAATCCCCCAAAATTGAAGGAAAATCCCAAAAATTTAAGGATAATCCCCCCAAATTTAGGGAAAATCCCCTAAAATTTAAGGATAATCTTCCCAAAATTGAAGGAAAATCCCCCCCAAATTTATGGAAAACTCCCCAAATTTAGGAAAATTCCCCCAAATTTAGGGAAAATCCCCCAAAATTTAAGGAAAATTCCCCCAAATTTAGGGAAAATCCCCCCAGTTTTGAGAAAATCCCAAAAATTTATGGAAATCCCCCAAAATTAAAGGAAAATCCCCCAAATTTAGGGAAAATCCCCCAAAATTTAAGGAAAATTCCCCCAAATTTAGGGAAAATCCCCCCAGTTTTGAGAAAATCCCAAAAATTTATGGAAATCCCCCCAAATTTTAGGGAAAACCCCCCAAAATTAAAGGAAAACTCCCCAAATTTAAGGAAAATCCCCCAAATTTAAAGGAAAACCCCCCAAA
>JAQMYR010000094.1:216973-303199 GCA_028536675.1 Aphelocoma californica | reverse complement strand
TAAAATCCAAAAAAATTCCCAAAAAATTCCAAAATAACCCCAAAAATCCCCAAAAATTCCCAAAAAATCTCCCAAAAAATCCCCCAAAATCTCCATAAATCCCTCCAAAATCTCCCAAAAAATCCCGCAAAATCTCCATAAATCCCTCCAAAATCTCCCAAAAAATCCCCCAAAATCTCCATAAATCCCTCCAAAATCTCCAAAAAAATCCCCAAAAAATCCCACAGAAATCCAAAAAAATCCCCAAAAATTTCCCAAAAGATTCCCAAAAATTCCCAATAAATCTCCCAAAAAATTCCCAAAAATCTCCATAAATCCCTCCAAAATCTCCCAAAAAAATCCCCAAAAAATCCCAAAAAATCCCCCAAAAAATCCAAAAAAATCCCCCAAAAAATCCCCCCAAAATTCCCAAAAATCTCCATAAATCCCTCCAAAATCTCCCAAAAAAATCCCCAAAAAATCCCCAAAAATCCCAATAAATCCCCAAAAAATCCCCAAAAAATCCCCAAAAAATCCCCAAAATCCCCCAAAATTCCCCAAACATTTCCCAGCCCCTCCCCCACCCCCATCCCGGTTCCTTTCCCGCTTTTCCGGACCTTTCCTGGCCTCGGGGGGCGGCGCCCGGCGCCCGGGCAGGGTCCGGCTGCTGCTGCCGCCGCTGCTCGGGGGGAGCGGGAATCCCGGCGGGAACGGCGGCGGAAATTCCGGGAATTCCGGGAATTCGGGGCAGTGCGGGAACGGGGAGGCGGCGCCGAGGGCGGGATCCCAGCGGCGCCCACAGAGGCTCTCGTCAGACAGAGTGCGCTGCAGGGGCTGGGGAGGGAAACGGGGAAAAAAATGGGAGAATTGGGAAAAATTGGGAAATTGGGGAAAAATGGGAAATTTCGGGAAAAAAAACGTGAAAATCTGGGGAAAAATGGGGAAAATCCAGGGAAAAAATGGGGAAAAAATGGGGAAAATCTGGGGAAAAAAGGGGAAAAAAACACCGGGAAAAAATGGGAAAATCTGGGAAAGAAATGTGGAAACAAACGGGAAAAATTGGGGAAAAAACGGGAAAAAAAAGGGAAAATCCGGGAAAAAAAAGGGGAAAGAGACGGGAAAAAAAAACGGGAAAAAATGTGGGAAAAAAACGGGAAAAATCTAGGGGAAAAAATGGGAAAATCTGGGAAAAATGGGAAAAAAACGGGAGAAAATGGGAAAAGAATGGGAAAAAAGGGGAAAATTCCGGGAATTCGGGGCAACGCGGGAACGGGGAGGCGGCGCCGAGGGCGGGATCCCAGCGGCGCCCACAGAGGCTCTCGTCAGACAGAGTGCGCTGCAGGGGCTGGGGAGGGAAACGGGGAAAAAATGGGAGAATTGGGAAAAATTGGGGGAAAAAAACGTGAAAATCTGGGGAAAAATGGGAAAAATCCAGGGAAAAAAGGGGAAAAAATGGGGAAAATACAGGGAAAAACGGGGAAAAAAACACGGAAAAAATGGGAAAATCTGGAAAGAAACAGGAAAATCTGGGAAAAAAAAGGGAAAAATCCGGGAAAAAATGGGGAAAAAATGGGGAAAAATCCAGGAAAAAAAACAGGAAAAAATGGGGAAGTCTGGGAAAAAAACGGGAAAATCTGGGGGAAAAAAGGGGAAAAAAAAGGGGAAAAAGACAGGAAAAAAACGGGAAAAATCCGGGGAAAAAAAGGGAAAATCTGGGGAAAATCCAGGAAAATCTGGAAAAAAAGGGAAAAAAACCCAGGAAAAAATGGGAAAAAATGTGGGAAAAAACGGAAAAATCTAGGGGAAAAAATGGGAAAATCTGGGAAAAAACGGGAAAAAAACGGGAGAAAATGGGAAAAGAATGGGAAAAAAAGGGGAAAATTCCGGGAATTCGGGGCAACGCGGGAACGGGGAGGCGGCGCCGAGGGCGGGATCCCAGCGGCGCCCACAGAGGCTCTCGTCAGACAGAGTGCGCTGCAGGGGCTGGGGAGGGAAACGGGGAAAAAATGGGATAATTGGGAAAAATTGGGGGAAAAATGGGAAAATTCAGGAAAAAAACCGTGAAAATCCGGGAAAAAATGGGAAAAATCCAGGGAAAAAATGGGAAAAAATGGGGAAAATCCGGGAAAAAAGGGGAAAAAAACACCGGGAAAAAATGGGAAAATCTGGAAAGAAATGCGGAAAAAAAACGGAAAAAAACGGGAAAAATTGGGGAAAAAACAGGAAAAAAATGGGAAAATCCGGGAAAAAAAAGGGGAAAAAGACGGGAAAAAAAACGGGAAAAATGTGGGAAAAAAACGGGAAAAATCTGGGGAAAAAATGGGAAAATCTGGGAAAAATGGGAAAAAAACGGGAGAAAATGGGAAAAGAATGGGAAAAAAGGGGAAAATTCCGGGAATTCCGGGAATTCGGGGCAATGCGGGAACGGGGAGGCGGCGCCGAGGGCGGGATCCCAGCGGCGCCCACAGAGGCTCTCGTCAGACAGAGTGCGCTGCAGGGGCTGGGGAGGAAACGGGGAAAAATGGGTAATTGGGAAAAATTGGGATAGTTGGGAAAAAATGGGGAAATATGGGAAAAAAACGGGGAAAAAAAAGTGAAAATCTGGGGAAAAATGGGAAAAATCCAGGGAAAAAATGGGGAAAAATGGGGAAAATCCGGGGAAAAAAGGGGAAAAAAACACCGGGAAAAAATGGGAAAATCTGGGAAAGAAATGTGGAAACAAACGGGAAAAATTGGGGAAAAAATGGGAAAAAAAAAGGAAAATCCGGGAAAAAAAAGGGGAAAGAGACGGGAAAAAAAACGGGAAAAAATGTGGGAAAAAAACGGGAAAAATCTGGGGAAAAAAACAGGAAAATCTGGAAAAACGGGAAAAAAACGGGAGAAAATGGGAAAAGAATGGGAAAAAAAGGGGAAAATTCCGGGAATTCAGGGCAATGCGGGAACGGGGAGGCGGCGCCGAGGGCGGGATCCCAGCGGCGCCCACAGAGGCTCTCGTCAGACAGAGTGCGCTGCAGGGGCTGGGGAGGGAAACGGGGAAAAAATGGGAGAATTGGGAAAAATTGGGGAAAAATGGGAAAATTCAGGAAAAAAACCGTGAAAATCCGGGAAAAATGGGAAAAATCCAGGGAAAAAATGGGGAAAATCCGGGGAAAAAAGGGGAAAAAAACACCGGGAAAAAAATGGGAAAATCTAGGGAAAAAAACAGGAAAATCTGGGAAAAAAAAGGGAAAAAAACCCAGGAAGAAATGGGAAAAAAATGGGAAAAAAAGGGGAAAATTTGGGGAATTCGGGGCAATGCGGGAACGGGGAGGCGGCGCCGAGGGCGGGATCCCAGCGGCGCCCACAGAGGCTCTCGTCAGACAGAGTGCACTGCAGGGGCTGGGGAGGGAAACGGGGAAAAAATGGGAGAATTGGGAAAAATTGGGGGAAAAATGGGAAAATTCAGGAAAAAAACGGGGAAAAAAACCGTGAAAATCTGGGGAAAAATGGGAAAAATCCAGGGAAAAAAGGGGAAAAATGGGGAAAATCCGGGGAAAAAAGGGGAAAAAAACACCGGGAAAAAATGGGAAAATCTGGGAAAGAAATGTGGAAAAAAACGGGAAAAATTGGGGAAAAAACGGGAAAAAAAAGGGAAAATCCGGGAAAAAAAAGGGGAAAGAGACGGGAAAAAAAACGGGAAAAATGTGGGAAAAAAACGGGAAAAATCTAGGGAAAAAAATGGGAAAATCTGGGAAAAAAGGGAAAAAAAAATGGGAGAAAATGGGAAAAGAATGGGAAAAAAGGGGAAAATTCCGGGAATTCCGGGAATTCGGGGCAATGCGGGAACGGGGAGGCGGCGCCGAGGGCGGGATCCCAGCGGCGCCCACAGAGGCTCTCGTCAGACAGAGTGCGCTGCAGGGGCTGGGGAGGGAAACGGGGAAAAAATGGGATAATTGGGAAAAATTGGGGGAAAAATGGGAAAATTCAGGAAAAAAACCGTGAAAATCTGGGAAAAAATGGGAAAAATCCAGGGAAAAAATGGGGAAAATACGGGGAAAAAAGGGGAAAAAAACACCGGGAAAAAAATGGGAAAATCTGGGAAAAAAACAGGAAAATCTGGGAAAAAAACGGGGAAAATCCGGGAAAAAATGGGGAAAAATCCAGGAAAAAAACCAGGAAAAAATGGGGAAGTCTGGGAAAAAAACGGGAAAATCTGGGGGGAAAAAAGGGGGAAAAAAAGGGGAAAAGACAGGAAAAAAACGGGAAAAATCCGGGGAAAAAAAGGGAAAATCTGGGAAAAATCCAGGAAAATCTGGGAAAAAAAGGGAAAAAAACCCAGGAAAAAATGGGAAAAAAATGGGAAAAAAATGGGAAAATTCGGCGAATTCGGGGCAATGCGGGAACGGGGAGGCGGCGCCGAGGGCGGGATCCCAGCGGCGCCCACAGAGGCTCTCGTCAGACAGAGTGCGCTGCAGGGGCTGGGGAGGGAAACGGGGAAAAAATGGGATAATTGGGAAAAATTGGGAAATTGAAGAAAAAATGGGAAAAAACGGGAAAAAAACGGGGAAAAAAACCGTGAAAATCTGGGGAAAAATGGGGAAAATCCAGGGAAAAAATGGGGAAAATCCGGGGAAAAAAGGGGAAAAAAACACCGGGAAAAAATGGGAAAATCTGGGAAAGAAATGTGGAAACAAACGGGAAAAATTGGGGAAAAAATGGGAAAAAAAAGGGAAAATCCGGGAAAAAAAAGGGGAAAGAGACGGGAAAAAAAACGGGAAAAAATGTGGAAAAAAACGGGAAAAATCTAGGGAAAAAAATGGGAAAATCTGGGAAAAACGGGAAAAAAACGGGAGAAAATGGGAAAAGAATGGGAAAAAAGGGGAAAATTCGGGGAATTCGGGGAATTCGGGGCAATGCGGGAACGGGGAGGCGGCGCCGAGGGCGGGATCCCAGCGGCGCCCACAGAGGCTCTCGTCAGACAGAGTGCGCTGCAGGGGCTGGGGAGGGAAACGGGGAAAAAATGGGATAATTGGGAAAAATTGGGGGAAAAATGGGAAAATTCAGGAAAAAAACGGGGAAAAAAACCGTGAAAATCTGGGGAAAAATGGGAAAAATCCAGGGAAAAAAGGGGAAAAAATGGGGAAAATCCGGGGAAAAAAGGGGGGAAAATGGGGAAAATCCGGGGAAAAAAGGGGAAAAAAACACTGGGAAAAAAAAAGGAAAATCTGGGAAAAAAACAGGAAAATCTGGGAAAAAAAAGGGAAAAATCCGGGAAAAAATGGAAAAAAAAAAGGGGGAAAAATCGGGGAAAAATCCGGGAAAAAGGGGAAAAAAAAAGGGGGGAAAATCGGGGAAAAATCCGGGGAAAAAAGGGGGAAAAAACGCCGGGAAAATCTGGGAAAAAAAGGGGAAAAAATGGGGAAATTAGGAAAAAAACGGGAAATTCTGGGGAAAAAAGGGGAAAAAAAGGGAAAAAGACAGGAAAAAAACGGGAAAAATCCGGGAAAAAAAAGGGAAAATCTGGGGAAAATCCAGGAAAATCTGGAAAAAAAGGGAAAAAAACCCAGGAAAAAATGGGAAAAAAATGGGAAAAAAAGGGGAAAATTCGGGGAATTCGGGGCAATGCGGGAACGGGGAGGCGGCGCCGAGGGCGGGATCCAGCGGCGCCCACAGAGGCTCTCGTCAGACAGAGTGCGCTGCAGGGGCTGGGGAGGGAAACGGGGAAAAAATGGGATAATTGGGAAAAATTGGGAAATTGAAGAAAAAATGGGAAAAACGGGAAAAAAACGGGGAAAAAAACCGTGAAAATCTGGGGAAAAATGGGGAAAATCCAGGGAAAAAATGGGGAAAATCCGGGGAAAAAAGGGGAAAAAAACACCGGGAAAAAATGGAAAATCTGGGAAAGAAATGTGGAAAAAAACGGGAAAAATTGGGGAAAAAATGGGAAAAAAAAGGGAAAATCCGGGAAAAAAAAGGGGAAAGAGACGGGAAAAAAAACGGGAAAAAATGTGGGAAAAAAACGGGAAAAATCTAGGGAAAAAAAATGGGAAAATCTGGGAAAAACGGGAAAAAAACGGGAGAAAATGGGAAAAGAATGGGAAAAAAAGGGGAAAATTCGGGGAATTCGGGGAATTCGGGGCAATGCGGGAACGGGGAGGCGGCGCCGAGGGCGGGATCCCAGCGGCGCCCACAGAGGCTCTCGTCAGACAGAGTGCGCTGCAGGGGCTGGGGAGGGAAACGGGGAAAAAATGGGATAATTGGGAAAAATTGGGGAAATTGAGGAAAAAATGGGAAAAAACGGGGAAAAAAACCGTGAAAATCTGGGGAAAAATGGGAAAAATCCAGGGAAAAAATGGGGAAAAAATGGGGAAAAAAGGGGAAAAAATGGGGAAAATACGGGGAAAAAAGGGGAAAAAAACACCGGGAAAAAAATGGGAAAATCTGGGAAAAACCCAGGAAAATCTGGGAAAAAAAGGGAAAAATCCAGGGAAAAAATGGGAAAAAAAAGGGGGAAAAATCGGGGAAAAATCCGGGGAAAAAAGGGGAAAAAAACGCCGGGATAATCTGGGAAAAAATGGGAAAAAAAAGGGGGAAAAATCAGGGAAAAATCCGGAAAAAAAAGGGGGAAAAATCGGGAAAAAATCCGGGGAAAAAAGGGGGAAAAAACGCCGGGAAAATCTGGGAAAAAATGGGAAAAAATGGGGAAAAAATCGGGGAAAAATCCGGGAAAAAATGGGAAAAAAAAAGGGGGAAAAATCGGGAAAAAATCCGGGGAAAAAAGGGGGAAAAAACGCCGGGAAAATCTGGGAAAAAAACGGGAAAAAACGGGGAAATTAGGAAAAAAATTGGAAAAATCTGGGGAAAAAAAAGGGGAAAGAGACGGGAAAAAAAACGGGAAAAAATGTGGGAAAAAAATGGGAAAAATCTAGGGAAAAATGGGAAAAATCCGGGAAAAAAATGCTAAAATCTGGGAAAAAATGGGAAAAAAAAAAAGGGGGAAAAATGGGGGGAAAAAACGGCAAAATTTGGGGAAAAAACAGGAAAATCCGGAAAAAAAACGGGAAAAAAACGGGAAAATTCCAGGAAGAAAACAGGAAAAAGATGGGAAAAAAATGGGGAAAAACCAGGGAAAAAAAAGGGAAAATCTAAGAAAAAACCAGGGAAAAGCTGGGGAAGTCTGGGAAAAAGCCAGGAAAAAAACAGGAAAATCTGGGGAAAAAACAGGAAAAAAAAGGGGAAAAAATCGGGGAAAAAATCAAGGGAAAATCCAGGAAAAAAACGGGGAAAAAGACGGGAAAAAAAAATGGGAAAAATCCAGGAAAAAGAGGGGGAGAAAAAGGGGAAAATTTGGGAAAAAAAAATGGGAAAAAATGCGGAAGTCAGGGAAAAAAAACGGGGAAAAAAAGGGGAAAAAATCGGGGAAAAAAACTAGAAAAATTTGGGGAAAAAATGGGAAAACTTGGGGAAAAAAAACCAGGAAAAGAATGGGGAAAAAAAAAATGGGAAAATCTGGGGAAAAAATGGGAAAAATCCAGGAAAATTCTGGAAAAAATCTGGGGAAAAAAACCGGGAAAATTCCAGCAAAATCTGGGAAAAAAATGGGGAAAATCCAGGGAAAAAACCGGGAAAAGCCGGGGAAAAAATTCCCTCCTTTTTTGGGCTAAAAAACCCTGGAAAATTCCCATTTTTGGGCTAAAAAAATTGGGAATTTCACCATTTTTGGTGGGGAAAAAAATGGGAATTTCCTCAATTTTGGGGCTACAAACACTCAGAAAAATTCCCATTTTTGGGGCTAAAAAATCAGGAATTTTCTCCATTTTTGGGGTTAAAAAATCAGAAATTTCAGCATTTGGGGGCTGGGGAAGGGCGGGGAGCGTTGGGAATTTGGGGGAATTTGGGGAATTTGGGGCTCACCGGGGGCGGGCTCGGCCTCGGGGCAGGAATTGTCCATGAGGAAAGTTGGGAATTGGGGGGAAAAACTGGGAATTTCCCTCCATTTGGGGGTGAAAAATCAGGAATTTCTCCATTTTTGACGGAGAAAAAAATGGGAATTTCCTCAATTTTGGGGCTACAAACACTCAGAAAATTCCCATTTTTGGGGCCAGAAAGTCGGGAATTTCACCATTTTAAGGGAAGAACGGGAATTTCTCCATTTTGGTGGAAAAAATGGGAATTTCCTTTTTTTGGGGGTGAAAAATAGGGAATTTCATCATTTTTGAGAGGGAAAAAAATGGGAATTTCCTCCATTTTGGGGCTACAAAACCCCGAAAATTCCATTTTTGGGGCTGAAAAATCAGAAATTTCAGCATTTTGGGGGCTGGGGAAGGGCGGGAGCGTTGGGAATTTGGGGAATTTGGGGAATTTGGGGAATTTGGGGGCTCACCGGGGCGGGCTCGGCCTCGGGGCAGGAATTGTCCATGAGGATGAGGCGCTTGAGGTCGTCCTCGATGGAGGATTTGGGGAGGCGCCGGGGGGAGCGGAGAGATCGCGGAGAGACGCCCGGAGCCGCGGCTGCCCGAAAACGTTCACCTGGCTGGGGGAGGGGGTGGCAGTGAGCCCCGGGAATTCCAGGGAAATCCCAGGGAAATCCCAGGGAAAATCCCATCAAAATCCCACAGAAATCCCAAAAAATCCCACAGAAATCCCAGGAAAAATGTGAAAATCCCAAAAATATCCCATCAAAATCCCACAGAAATCCCAGAAAAATCCCACAGAAATCCCACAGAAATCCCACACACAAAATCCCACAAAAAACCTGAAAATCCCACAGAAATCCCACAGAAATCCCACAGAAATCCCAGCAAAATCCCCAAAAAATCCCATCAAAATCCCAGAAAAACTTGAAAATCCCACAGAAATCCCATCAAAATGCCACAGAAATCCCAGAAAAATGTGAAAATCCCATCAAAATCACACAAAAAAATCCCAGAAAAAACCTGAAAATCCCACAGAAATCCCACAGAAATGCCAGGAAAATCCCACAGAAATCCCCAAAAAATCCCACACAAAATCCCACAAAAAAACCTGAAAATCCCACAGAAATCCCAGAGAAATCCCACAGAAATCCCAGCAAAATCCCCAAAAAGTCCCATCAAAATCCCAGAAAAACTTGAAAATCCCACAGAAATCCCATCAAAATGCCACAGAAATCCCAGAAAAATGTGAAAATCCCATCAAAATCCCATCAAAATCCCACAAAAAACCTGAAAATCCCACAGAAATCCCACAGAAATGCCAGGAAAATCCCACAGAAATCCCCAAAAAATCCCACACAAAATCCCACAAAAAACCTGAAAAGAACTGAAAATCCCACAGAAATCCCACAAAAATCAGAAAAAAACTGAAAATCCCACGCAAAATCCCACAAAAACCTGGAAAAGAACTGAAAATCCCACAGAAATCCCAGGAAAACACGAAAATTCCACAGAAATCCCAGCAAAATCCCAGCAAAATGTCAAAATCCCACAGAAATCCCAGAGAAATCTGAGGAAAATGTGAAAATCCCACAGAAATCCCAGAAAAATGTGAAAATCCCAGGAAAATTCCACAGAAATCCCACCAAAATCCCCCCAAAATCCCAGAAAAACGTGAAAATCCCATAATAAACCCAAAAAAATGTGAAAGTCCCACAGAAATCCCACACAAATCCCACACCAATCCCCCAAAATCCCAGGAAAATGTGAAAATCCCAGAAAAATTCCACAGAAATCCCAGCAAAATTCCACAGAAATCCCAGCAAAATCCCAGAAAAATGTGAAAATCCCACAGAAATCCCACAAAAATCCCATCGAAATCCCTCCAAAATCCCAGAAAAAACCTGAAAATCCCACAGAAATCCCATCAAAATCCCACAGAAATCCCAGCAAAATCCCACAGAAATCCCAAAAAATCCCAAAGAAATCCCACAAAAAACCTGAAAATCCCACAGAAATCCCACAGAAATCTGAGGAAAACGTGAAAATCCCACAGAAATCCCAGAAAAATGTGAAAATCCCAGAAAAATCCCAGAAAAAACCTGAAAATCCCACAGAAATCCCAGCAAAAATCTACAGAAATCCCACCGAAATCCCACAGAAATCCCAGAAAAAAACTGAAAATCCCACAGAAATCCCTCCAAAATTCCATCTAAACCCCAAAAATTCCCACCAAAATCCCAGAAAAACGTGAAAATCCCACAGAAATCCCACAAAAACCTGGAAAAGAACTGAAAATCCCACAGAAATCCCCGGAAAATCCCACTAAAATCCCACCAAAATCCAAGAAAAACATGAAAACCCCACAGAAATCCCACAGAAATACCATCAAAATCCCAGGAAAACCTGAAAATCCCCAAAAAATCCCACAGAAATCCCACAGGAAGCACCAAAAATCCCTTAAATCCCACAAGAATCCCACAAACACCTCACAAATTCCCTCAAATCCAATTTTCCTGGGATTTTCCCCCTGTCCATGATCCCAAATCCCAATTTTTGGCTCCCAAATCCCAATTTTTAGCTCCCCAAATCCCATTTTTCCACCCCAAAATCCCATTTTTCCACCCCAAATCCCATTTCTCTGACTATTCAATCCCATATTTTGACCCCCATCCCATTTCTTGGATCCCAAATCCCATTTTCCACCCCAAAATCCCAATTTTTGCCTCCCCAATCCCATTTCTCCCCCCCAAATCCCAATTTTTGCCTCCAAAATCCCATTTTCCACCCCCAAATCCCATTTTCCCACCCCAAAATCCCATTTTTCCACCCCCCAATCCCATTTCTCCACCCCAAATCCCAATTTTTGGCTCCCCAATCCCATTTTTCCACCCCAAATCCCATTTCTCCACCCCAAATCCCAATTTTTGCCTCCAAAATCCCATTTTTCCACCCCCCAATCCCATTTCTCCACCCCAAATCCCAATTTTTGCCTCCAAAATCCCATTTTTCCACCCCAAATCCCATTTTTCCCCCCCCAATCCCATTTTTCCACCCCAAAATCCCATTTTTCCACCCCAAAATCCTATTTTCCACCCCAAATCCCAATTTTTGGCTCCCCAATCCCATATTTTGACCCCAATCCCATTTCTTGGATCCCAAATCCCATTTTCCCACCCCAAATCCCAATTTTTGCCTCCCCAATCCCATTTTTTAGACCCCAAAATCCCAATTTTTGCCTCCAAAATCCCATTTCTCCACCCCAAATCCCATTTTCCCACCCCCCAATCCCATTTTCCCACCCCAAATCCCATTTTCCCACCCCAAATCCCATTTTTCGGCTCCCCAATCCCATTTTCCCACCCCCCAATCCCATTTTCCCACCCCAAATCCCATTTTCCCACCCCAAATCCCATTTTTTGGCTCCCCAATCCCAATTTTCCCGGATTTCCCCCCTCACTTTTTGGGATCCGGGGGCTCCTCCGGCCTTTTCCAGGCCGCCGCCGCCGCCGCCGCCGCTTTTCCCTTTGCCGAGGTTTTGGAAAAGAAGGATTTGGGCACCGACGCCGAAATTTGGGAAGCGGGGAGAGGCCTGGAGCTGGAAAAAAAACCTGGGAATTATCCCCAAAAAAATTCCACCCCAAAAATCCTGGAATTTCACCCACAAAAAAAACCGGAATTATCCCCCAAAATTCCCAAAACCCCAGAATTTCAACCCCAAAAAAATTCCCAAAAAATCCTGGAATTTCATCCCCAAAAATTCCCAAAAATTCCCAGAATAACCCACAAAAAATTCCCAAAAAAATGGGAGTTAACCCCAAAAAATCCCCGGAATTTCACCTCCAAAAAACCAAAAAAATCCTGGAATTTCATCCCTAAAAATTCCCAAAAAACCCCAGAATTTCACCCACAAAAAACCCAAAAACCAAAGGGAATTACCCCCCCAAAAAATTCCCAAAAAGTCCTGGAATTTCACCACCAAAATTCCCAAAAAATCTCAGAATTACCCCCCAAAAAATTCCCCAAAAAAATGGGAATTAACCCCAAAAAGTCCCTGGAATTTCACCTCCAAAAAACCCAAAAAATCCTGGAATTTCATCCCCAAAAATTCCCAAAAAAAACCAGAATTTCACCCACAAAAAACCCAAAACCCAAAGGGAATTACCCCCCCAAAAAATTCCCAAAAAGTCCTGGAATTTCACCCCCAAAATATCCAAAAATCCCCAGAATTTCAACCCCAAAAAATCCAAAAAATCCTGGAATTTCATCCCCAAAAATTCCCAAAAATCCCCAGAATAACCACCCAAAAAATTCCCCAAAAAAATGGGAATTAACCCCAAAAAATCCCTGGAATTTCACCTCCAAAAAACCCAAAAAATCCTGGAATTTCATCCCCAAAAATTCCCAAAAAATCCGGGAATTTCATCCCCAAAATTCCCAAAAGATCTCAGAATTACCACCCAAAAAATTCCCAAAAAAATGGGAGTTAACCCCAAAAAGTCCCTGGAATTTCACCTCCAAAAAACCCAAAAAATCCTGGAATTTCATCCTCAAAATTCCCAAAAAACCCCAGGAATTATCCCCCAAAAAATTCCCAAAAAATCCCAGAATCACCCCCCAAAAGTCCCCAAAAATCCTGGAATTTCCCCCCAAAAATCCCCAAAAAATCCTGGAATTCCAACCCCCCAAAACCCCCCAAGAAACAGGAATTACCTCTAAAAATCCCCAAAAAATCCCAGAATTCCACCCAAAATTCCCAAAATATCCCTGAATTCCACCCCAAAAATTCCCAAAAAATCCTGGAATTCCACCCCAAAATCCCCAAAAAATCCCAGAATTTCCCCCCAAAAAATCCCAGAATTCCCTCCAAAAATCCCAAAAAAATCCCAAAATTCCCCCCAAAAATCCCAAAAAAATCCCAGAATTCCACCCAAAAATCCCCCAAAAATCCCAGAATTTCACCCCAAAAAATCCCAGAATTTCCCCCCAAAAAATCCTGGAATTCCAACCCCCCAAAACCCCCCAAGAAACAGGAATTACCTCTAAAAATTCCCAAAAAATCCCAGAATTCCACCCAAAAATTCCCGAAAAATCCCAGAATTTCCCCCCAAAAATCCCAAAAAAATCCCAAAATTCCCCCCAAAAAATCCCAGAATTCCACCCAAAAATCCCCAAAAAATCCCAAAATTTCACCCCAAAAAATCCCAGAATTTCCCCCCAAAAATCCCAAAAAAATCCCAGAATTTCACCCCAAAATCCCCAAAAAATCCCAGAATTCCCTCCAAAAATTCCCAAAAAATCCCAGAATGTTACCCCAAAAAATCCCAAAATTTCCACCCAAAAATCCCCAAAAAATCCCAGAATTCCACCCAAAAATATTCTGGAATTTCACCCCCCAAAAAACAGGAATTACCTCTAAAAAATTCCCCAAAAATCCCAGAATTCCCCCCAAAAATTCCCAAAAAATCCTGGAATTTCAACCCAAAAATTCCCAAAATTTCCCCCCAAAAATCCCCAAAAAATCCCCAAATTCCACCCAAAAATTCCCAAAAAATCCCAGAATTCCACCCAAAAATCCCCAAAAAATCCCAAAATTCCCCCCAAAAAATCCCAGAATTCCCCCCAAAAATCCCAAAAAAATCCCAGAATTCCACCCAAAAATTCCCAAAAAATCCCAGAAGTTCCACCCAAAATCCCCAAAAAATCCTGGAATTCCACCCCAAAATCCCAAAAAAATCCCAGAATTCCACCCAAAAATCCCCAAAAAATCCCAGAATTTCCCCCCAAAATCCCAAAAAAATCCCAAAATTCCCCCCAAAAATTCCCAAAAAATCCCAGAATTCCCTCCAAAAATTCCCAAAAAATCCCAGAATGTTACCCCAAAAAATCCCAAAATTTCCACCCAAAAATCCCCAAAAAATCCCAGAATTCCACCCAAAAATATTCTGGAATTTCACCCCCCAAAAAACAGGAATTACCTCTAAAAAATTCCCCAAAAATCCCAGAATTCCCCCCAAAAATTCCCAAAAAATCCTGGAATTTCAACCCAAAAATTCCCAAAATTTCCCCCCAAAAATCCCCAAAAAATCCCAGAATTCCACCCAAAAATTCCCAAAAAATCCCAGAATTCCACCCCAAAATCCCCAAAAAATCCCAGAATTTCCCCCCAAAAAATCCCAGAATTTCCCCCCAAAAATCCCAAAAAAATCCCAGAATTCCACCCAAAATTCCCAAAAAATCCCAGAAGTTCCCTCCAAAAATTCCCAAAAAATCCCAGAATTCCACCCAAAATTCCCAAAAAATCCCAGAATTTCACCCCCAAAAATTCCCAAAAAATCCCAGAATTCCACCCAAAAATTCCCAAAAAAATCCCAGAATTCCACCCCAAAAATCCCCAAAAAATCCCAGAATTTCCCCCCAAAAAATCCCAGAATTCCACCCAAAAAATCCTGGAATTCCAACCCCCCAAAACCCCCCAAGAAACAGGAATTACCTCTAAAAATTCCCAAAAAATCCCAGAATTCCACCCAAAAATTTCCGAAAAATCCCAGAGTTTCACCCCCAAAAATTCCCAAAAAATCCCAGAATTCCACCCAAAAATTCCCAAAAAAATCCCAGAATTTCACCCCCCAAAACCCCCCCAAAAACCCAGAATTACCTCTAAAAAATTCCCCAAAAATCCCAGAATTCCACCCAAAAAATCCCAGAATTCCACCCAAAAAATCCCAGAATTACCCCCAAAAAATCCCAGAATTCCACCCCAAAAACCCCCAAAAATCCCAAAATTCCACCCAAAAATTCCCAAAAAATCCCAGAATTTCCCCCCAAAAATCCCAGAATTCCCCCCAAAAATCCCAAAAAAATCCCAGAATTCCACCCAAAAATCCCAAAAAAATCCCAAAATTCCCCCCAAAAAATCCCAGAATTCCACCCAAAAATCCCCGAAAAATCCCAGAATTTCCCCCCAAAAAATCTCAGAATTTCCCCCCAAAAAATCCCAAAATTTCCCCCCGAAAAATCCCAGAATTCCCCCCAAAAATCCCCAAAAAATCCCAGAATTCCCCCCAAAAATCCCCAAAAAAACCCCCGGCAATTCCCACCAGGCCGTGCTTTCTGCTGCTCCCTTGGGGATTTTCGGGATGAGCTGCTGGGATTTTTGGGAATTTCGGGAATTCCGGGAGTCGCCGTCGCTGGCGCCGCCCTCGGCCTCGGCGTCGCTGGACAGCGCGGAATGGCTGGAGTAGGGCGGCTCGTTCTGCGGGAATTCCGGCAATTTGGGGGGAATTTGGGGGAATTTGGGGGAATTCCGGGAATTTGGGGAAGTTTGGGAATGGCGCCGCGGCGGACGGGCGTCGTTCCCAAAAAAAACCCCGTGATTCCCGCGGATTTCCGGGGGTTTTGGGGGGGATTTTGGGGGGATTTGGGGGGATTTGTTGGGAATTTTGGGGGAGGATTCCAGGGATTTTGGGGAATTTCAGGGTTTTTTGGGGATTTTTTGGGAATTGAAGGGATTTTCTGGGAATTTTTTGGGGATTCCAGGGATTTTTGGGGGGATTTTTCAGGAATTCCAGGGATTTTTGGGGGTTTTTGGGGGGATTTTTTGGGAATTCTGGGGATTTTGGGGGGGGATTTTTGGGAATTCCGGGGATTTTGGGGGAATTCCAGGGATTTTTGGGGGGATATTTTGGGAATTGCAGGGATTTTTAGGGGGATTTTTGGGGAATTCCGGGGATTTTTGGGGAATTCCAGGGATTTTTAGGGGTTTTTGGGGGGATTTTTTGGGAATTTTTGGGGATTTTTGGGGGTCTTTGGGGAGATTTTTGGGGGGATTCTGGGGGGATTTTTCAGGAATTCCGGGAATTCCGGGAATTTGGGGAATTTGGGGAAGTTTGGGAATGGCGCCGCTGCGGACGGGCGTCGTTCCCAAAAAAAACCCCGCGATTCCCGCGGATTTCCGGGGGTTTTGGGGGGGATTTTGGGGGGATTTTTCGGGAATTCTGGGGATTTTGGGGGTTTTGGGGGAGATTTTTTGGGAATTCTGGGGATTTCGGGGGGATTTTTGGGGAATTCCCGGGATTTTTAGGGGAATTTTTGGGGACATTTTTGGGGGAATTTTTTGGGGGGATTTTTTGGGGGATTTGTCAGGAATTCCAGGGATTTTTGGGGGGATTTTTGGGGAATTCCAGGGATTTTTGGGCGGTTTTTTGGGGGATTTTGGGGGGATTTTTGGGGAATTCCAGGGATTTTTAGGGGGATTTTTGGGGAATTCCAGGGATTTTTGCGGGGATTCTGGGGGGGATTTTGGGGCGATTTTGGGGAATTCCAGGGATTTTTGGGGGGATTTTGGGGGGATTTTTGGGGGGATTTTGGGGCAATTTTGGGGAATTCCAGGGATTTTTGGGGGGATTTTGGGGAAGGTTTTTTGGGGAATTCCAGGGATTTTTGGGGGGATTTTTTGGGAATTGCAGGGATTTTTTTAGGGGGATTTTTAGGGAATTCCGGGGATTTTTGCGGGGATTTTTGGGGGGTTTTTTTGGGAATTTTCGGGGGGATTTTTGGGGTGATTTTGGGCGATTCCGGGGCTTTTCCGGGATCCCACCTTGGCCTGGCGGTTCGGGGAATCCTTCCCGGGCGGATCCGGGCGCGCCGGGCGCTTCCCGGGAATTCGGGATGGGGCCGGGATGTGCCAGAGCGGCTCTGGAATGACGGGAACGGGGTCAGGGGGTGGGAATGGGGCTGGGATTTGGGATTGGGGTTGGGATTTGGGATTGGGGTTGGGATTTGGGATTGGGATCGGGGTCAGGGGGTTGGGAATGGGGCTGGGATTTGGGATCGGGGCTGGGATTTGGGATTGGGGTTGGGATTTGGGATTGGGGTTGGGATTTGGGATTGGGATCGGGGTCAGGGGGTTGGGAATGGGGCTGGGATTTGGGATCGGGGCTGGGATTTGGGATTGGGGTTGGGATTTGGGATTTGGGGTTGGGAACGGGGTCAGGGGGTGGGAATGGGGCTGGGATTTGGGATTGGGGCTGGGATTTGGGATTGGGGTTGGGATTTGGGATTTGGGGTTGGGATCGGGGTCAGGGGGTGGGAATGGGGCTGGGATTTGGGATTTGGGGTTGGGAACGGGGTCAGGGGGTGGGAATGGGGCTGGGATTTGGGATTGGGGTTGGGATTTGGGATTGGGGTTGGGATCGGGGTCAGGGGGTTGGGAATGGGGCTGGGATTTGGGATTTGGGGTTGGGATTTGGGATTTGGGGTTGGGATTTGGGATTGGGGTTGGGAACGGGGTCAGGGGGGTGGGAATGGGAATGGGGCTGGGATTTGGGTTGGGATTGGGGTCAGGGGGTGGGAATGGGGTTGGGATTTGGGATTGGGGCTGGGATTTGGGATTTGGGGTTGGGAACGGGGTCAGGGGGTGGGAATGGGGCTGGGATTTGGGATTTGGGGTTGGGATTTGGGATTGGGGCTGGGATTTGGGATTGGGGCTGGGATTTGGGATTTGGGTTGGGATTTGGGATTTGGGGTTGGGATTTGGGGTTTGGAATTGGGATTGGAGTTGGGATCGGGGTTTGGGATTGGGATCAGGCTTTGGGATCGGGAATGGGGTTTGGGATCGGGGTTTGGGATCGGGATTGGGGTCAGGGATTTGGGATTTGGGGGTTGGGATCGGGGTTTGGGATTGGGGCTGGGATTGGGGTTTGGGATCGGGATTGGGGTCAGGGATTTGGGATTTGGGATTGGGGTTTGGGATCGGGGTTTGGGATTTGGGATTTGGGGGTTGGGATCGGGGTTTGGGATTCAGGAATGTGGGAATGGGGTTTGGGATTGGGGTCAGGGATTTGGGATTTGGGATTTGGGGTTTGGGATCGGGAATGGGATCTGGGATTTGGGAATGTGGGATCGGGGTTGGGGTTTGGGGGTTGGGATTGGGATTGGGATCAGGGATTTGGGATTTGGGGGTTGGGATTGGGGTTTGGGGATCGGGGATGGGGCTGGGAATGTGGGAATGGGGCTGGGATCGAGGTTTGGGATCAGGATTTGGGATCAGGGTTTGGGATCAGGGTTTGGGATCAGGATTTGGGGTCAGGATTTGGGGCCTGGAATTTGGGATCGGGATTTGGGATCAGGAATGGGGTCAGGGAATGGGCTGGGAACCGGATAATGCCATTCCCGCCCTTTTCCCACCCAAATTTCCCAGACCCCATCCCAAATTCCCCATTCCCATCCCAAATTTCCCATTTTTACCCCAAATTTCCCATTCCAATCCCAAATTTCCCCCCAATCCCAAATTTCCCATTCTCACCCCAAATTCCCCATTCTCATCCCAAATTCCCCATTCTCATCCCAAATCTCCCATTCTCATCCCAAATTTCCTGTGCCCCAATCCCAAATTTCCCATTCCCATCCCAAATTTCCCATTCTCATCCCAAATTTCCCACCGTCATCCCAAATTCCCCTTTCCAATCCCAAATCTCCCATTCCCATCCCAAATTCCCCATCCCAATCCCAAATTTCCTGTGCCCCAATCCCAAATTCCCCAATCCAATCCCAAATCTCCCATTCCAATCCCAAATTTCCTGTGCCCCAATCCCAAATCTCCCATTCCAGTCCCAAATTTCCCATTCCAATCCCAAATTTCCAGTGCCCCAATCCCAAATTTCCCATTTTTACCCCAAATTTCCCACCCCCATCCCAAATTCCCCATCCCAATCCCAAATTTCCCATTCTCATCCCAAATCTCCCATTCTCATCCCAAATTTCCTGTGCCCCAATCCCAAATCTCCCATTCCAGTCCCAAATTCCCCATTCCAATCCCAAATCTCCCATTCCCATCCCAAATTCCCCATTCCCATCCCAAATTCCCCATTCCAATCCCACATCTCCCATTCCCATCCCAAATCTCCCATTCCCATCCCAAATTCCCCATTCCAATCCCAAATTCCCCATTCTCACCCCGAATTTCCCACCCCCATCCCAAATTTCCCATTCTCATCCCAAATTCCCCATTCCCATCCCAAATTTCCCATTCTCACCCCAAATCTCCCATTCCAATCCCAAATCTCCCAATCCCATCCCAAATCTCCCATCCCAATCCCAAATTCCCCATTCTCACCCCAAATTTCCCATTCTCATCCCAAATTTCCCACCCTCATCCCAAATTCCCCATTCCAATCCCAAATTCCCCATTCTCACCCCAAATCTCCCACCATCCCAAATCTCCCATTCCCATCCCAAATTTCCTGTGCCCCAATCCCAAATCTCCCATTCCAGTCCCAAATTCCCCATTCCAATCCCAAATCTCCCATTCCCATCCCAAATTTCCCACCCTCATCCCAAATTTCCCACCCCCATCCCAAATTCCCCATTCCAATCCCAAATTCCCCATTCCAATCCCAAATTCCCCATTCTCACCCCAAATTTCCCATTCTCATCCCAAATTTCCCACCCTCATCCCAAATTCCCCATTCCAATCCCAAATTCCCCATTCTCACCCCAAATCTCCCATTCCCATCCCAAATTTCCTGTGCCCCAATCCCAAATTCCCCATTCCAATCCCAAATTTCCCCCCAATCCCAAATTTCCCATTCTCACCCCAAATCTCCCAATCCAATCCCAAATTCCCCATTCTCACCCCAAATTCCCCATTCCAATCCCAAATTCCCCATTCCCATCCCAAATCTCCCATTCTCATCCCAAATCTCCCAATCCAATCCCAAATTCCCCATTCCAATCCCAAATCTCCCAATCCAATCCCAAATTCCCCATTCCAATCCCAAATTCCCCATTCCAATCCCAAATCTCCCAATCCAATCCCAAATTCCCCATTCCCATCCCAAATTCCCCATCCCCATCCCAAATCTCCCATTCCCATCCCAAATTTCCTGTGCCCCAATCCCAAATGTCCCATTCCAATCCCAAATCTCCCAATCCAATCCCAAATCTCCCAATCCAATCCCAAATTTCCCATCCCCATCCCAAATCTCCCATTCCAATCCCAAATTTCCTGTGCCCCAATCCCAAATTCCCCATTCCCATCCCAAATTCCCCATTCCAATCCCAAATTCCCCATTCCCATCCCAAATTCCCCATCCCCATCCCAAATTCCCATTCTCATCCCAAATCTCCCAATCCAATCCCAAATTCCCCTTTCCAATCCCAAAACTCCCATTCCAATCCCAAATTCCCCATCCCCATCCCAAATCTCCCAATCCAATCCCAAATTTCCCATTCTCACCCCAAATTCCCCGCCCCCATCCCAAATCTCCCAATCCCATCCCAAATCTCCCATTCCCATCCCAAATTTCCCATTCCAATCCCAAATTCCCCATCCCAATCCCAAATTTCCTGTGCCCCAATCCCAAATCTCCCATTCCCATCCCAAATCTCCCAATCCAATCCCAAATTTCCGGTGCCCCAATCCCGAATTTCCGTACCCGCCTTGATCCTCTCGGTGCCGCCCTCGTGGCCGATCCCGGTGGCCCCGGTGGCCCCGGTGGCCCCGGTGGCCTCGGAGGCTCCCGGCTGCGGCTCCGCCGGGAACGCCGCCGCCCTCTGGGGCCTGGCCAGGAAAAAAAACGGGAATTCCGGAGCTGCCGCCCCCAGGAAAAGCCCGACTCCCCCAATTCCCACTTTTTCTCCATTTTTTCCCAGCATTTTTCCCATTTTCCCCCCATTTTTCCCATTTTTTTCCCCAGTTTTTCCTCCATTTTCCCATTTTCCCCCCATTTTCCCAATTTTTCCCCCATTTTTTCCCCCATTTTCCCAATTTTTTCCTCCATTTTCCCAATTTTCCCCCCATTTTCTCCTCCATTTTCCCCATTTTTTCCCCATTTTTCCTCCGTTTTTTCCCAATTTTTCCCCCATTTTTTCCTCTGTTTTTTCCTCCATTTTTTCCTTTTTTTCCTCCATTTTTCCCAATTTTTTCCATTCTTTCCCCATTTTTTCCTCCATTTTCCCCATTTTTTCCCATTTTTTCCTCCATTTTCCCCATTTTCTCCCATTTTTCCTCAATTTTCCCAATTTTTCCCCCATTTTTCACCATTTTCCCCATTTTTCCCCATTTTTTCCAAAATTTTTTCCAAAACTTTTTCCCCATTTTTTCCTCCATTTTCCCCATTTTTTCCCCATTTTTCCTCCATTTTTCCCATTTTTTCCCCATTTTTCCTCCGTTTTTTCCCATTTTTTCCCCATTTTTCCTCCGTTTTTTCCCAATTTTTCCCCCATTTTTTCCTCTGTTTTTTCCTCCATTTTTTCCCAATTTTTTCCATTTTTCCCCATTTTTTCCTCCATTTTTTCCCAATTCTTTCCCCATTTTTTCCTCCATTTTCCCCATTTTTTCCCATTTTTTCCTCCATTTTTTCCCAATTCTTTCCCCATTTTTTCCTCCATTTTCCCCATTTTTTCCCATTTTTTCCTCCATTTTTTCCCAATTCTTTCCCCATTTTTTCCTCCATTTTCCCCATTTTTCCCCCATTTTTTCCTCCATTTTCCCCCATTTTTTCCCCATTTTTCCTCCATTTTTCCCATTTTTTCTCCATTTTTCCTCTGTTTTTTCCTCCATTTTTTCCCATTTTTTCCTTTTTTTCCTCCATTTTTTCCCAATTTTTTCCATTTTTTCCCCATTTTTTCCTCCATTTTTTCCCAATTCTTTCCCCATTTTTTCCTCCATTTTCCCCATTTTTTCCCCCATTTTTCACCATTTTCCCCATTTTTTCCTCCATTTCCCCCATTTTTTCCTCCATTTTCCCAATTTTCCCCCATTTTTTCCCCATTTTTCCTCCATTTTTTCCCAATTTTTCCCCCATTTTTTCCTCTGTTTTTTCCTCCATTTTTTCCCATTTTTTCCTTTTTTTCCTCCATTTTTTCCCAATTTTTTCCATTTTTTCCCCATTTTTTCCAAAATTTTTTCCCAATTCTTTCCCCATTTTTTCCTCCATTTTCTCCTCAATTTTCCCAATTTTTCCCCCATTTTTCACCATTTTCCCCATTTTTTCCAAAATTTTTTCCAAAATTTTTTCCCCATTTTTTCCTCCATTTTCCCATTTCTTTCCCCGTTTTTTCCTCCATTTTTCCCCATTTTTTCCTCCATTTTCCCAATTTTTCCCCCATTTTTTCCTCCATTTTCCCCATTTTTTTCCCCATTTTTCCTCCATTTTTCCCAATTTTTTCCTCCATTTTTTCCTCCATTTTTTCCCCATTTCCCCCCGTTTTTCCCCGTTTTTCCCCGTTTTCCCCCATTTTTCCCAATTTTTCCCCATTTTTCCCCATTTCCCCCCCTTTCCCCTCATTTATTCCCATTTTTTCCCCATTTTCCCCCCATTTTTCCCCCGTTTATTCCCATTTTTCCCCATTTTTTCCCCATTTTTCCCCCCGTTTTCCCCCATTTATTCCCATTTTTCCCCCATTTTTCCCCATTTCCCTCTTTTTCCCCATTTTTCCCTGTTTTTTCCCCATTTTTTCCCACTTTCCCGTTTTTCCCCATTTTCCCCCCGTTTGTTCCAGTTTTTCCCCATTTTTTCCCTTTTCTTTCCCATTTTTCCCCATTTTTCTGTTTTTCCCCATTTCTTCCCCCTTTTTCCATTTATTCCCATTTTTCCCCGTTTTTCCCATTTTCCCCCCATTTTCCCCTTTCCCCCCATTTCCCCCCCTTTTCCCCCATTTTTCCCATTTTTCCCCCATTTTCCCCCGTTTATTCCCCCTTTTCCCCCATTTTTTTCCCATTTTTCCCCATTTTTCCCCCCTTTCCCCCCATTTTCCCCATTTCCCCCCCCTTTTCCCCCATTTATTACCCCTTTTCCCCCATTTTTTTCCCATTTTTTCCCCATTTTTCCGCATTTCCCCCATTTTTCCCCCATTTTTCCCGTTTTCCCCGTTTTTCCCCATTTTTCCCATTTTTTCCCCATTTTTCCCGTTTTCCCCATTTTCCCCATTTTTCCCGTTTTCCCCCCATTTTCTCCATTTCCCCCCCCTTTTCCCCCATTTCTCCCCATTTTTTCCCATTTTTTCCCCCATTTCCCTTTTTCCCCATTTTTCCCCGTTTTCCCCCGTTTTTCCCCATTTTTTTCCCATTTTCCCCCATTTCCCCCCATTTTTTTTCCCATTTTCCCCCATTTATGCCCTTTCTTTTCCCATTTTTTCCCCATTTATTCCCATTTTCCCCCTTTTCCCCCCATTTTTCCCCATTTTTTCCCCATTTTCCCCCATTTTTTTCCATTTTCCCATTTTTCCCCCATTCCCCCCCATTTTCCCCATTTTTCCCATTTCCCCCATTTCCCCCCCCTTTTCCCCCATTTATTACCCCTTTCCCCCCATTTTTCCCCATTTTCCCCATTTTCCCCCCATTTTCCCCTTTCCCCCCATTTCCCCCCCTTTTCCCCATTTTTCCCCCATTTTTCCCATTTTCCCCCATTTTCCCCATTTTCCCCCGTTTATTCCCCATTTTCCCCCATTTTTTTCCCATTTTTCCCCATTTCTCCCCCATTTTCCCCCATTTTTCCCATTCCCCCCATTTTTTCCCATTTTTCCCCATTTTTCCCCCCTTTTCCCCCATTTTCCCCCCATTCCCCCCCATTTATCCCCCTTTTCCCCCCCTTTTCCCAATTTTTCCCCATTTTTCCCATTTCCCCCCCCATTTTTTCCCCATTTATTCCCATTTTTTCCCCCCTTTTTTCCCCATTTTTCCCGTTTTCCCCATTTTTCCCCATTTTTCCCATTTATCCCCATTTTCCCCCATTTTCCCCATTTTTTCCCATTTCCCCCCCATTTTTTCCCCATTTATTCCCCCTTTTTTTCCCCATTTTTCCCCATTTTTCCCATTTTTCCCCCATTTATCCCCCTTTTCCCCCCCTTTTCCCATTTTTCCCCATTTTCCCCCCCTTTTCCCCCCTTTTTTTCCCCCATTTTCCCCATTTTCCCCCCTTTTTTTTCCCCATTTCCCCCTTTTTTCCCCATTTTTCCCCTTTTCCCCATTTTTCCCGTTTTCCCCATTTTTCCCATTTCCCCCATTTTTTCCCCTTTTTTCCCCATTTTTCCCATTTTCCCCGTTTTTCCCCATTTCCCCATTTTCCCCCATTTTCCCCATTTTTTTCCCATTTCCCCCCCATTTTTTCCCCATTTATTCCCCTTTTTTTCCCCCATTTTTTCCCATTTTTCCCGTTTTCCCCCCATTTTTCCCCATTTTCCCCCCCATTTTTTCCCCATTTATTCCCATTTTTTCCCCCATTTTTTCCCCATTTTTCCCCATTCTCCCCTTTTCCCCATTTTTCCCATTTTCCCCGCTTTTCCGCCCATTTTCCCTCCCTTTCCCACCTTTCCGGGCCCCCGGCGCCGCTCCCGGGGCCGGAGAAGCTCCCGGAGGGTTGGCGGAAGGGGGAGGGGCCGGAGCGCGGAGACTCCGGGAAGCTCAGGGGCCTGGAATGGGGCAAAAAGAGCAAAAAACGGGCAAAAATGGGAAAAGGGGGGAAAACTGGGGAGAAACGGGGGGAAAATGGGGAGAAATGGGGAAAAAAACGGGGAAAAATGGGGGAAAATGGGGAAAAAATGGGGAAAAATGAGAATAAATGGAGAAAGGGGGAAAAATGGGGAAAAACGGAAAAATGGGGAAAAATGGGAAAGAAAAGGGAAAAAATGGGGAAAAACGGGGAAAATGGGAAAAAATGGGAAAATGGGGAAAAAGGGAAAAATGGGGAGAAATGGGGGAAAATGGGGGGAAATGAGGAAAATGGGGGAAAATGGGGAAAAATGGGGAAAATATAGGAGAAAAATGGGGGAAAATGGGGGAAAATGGGGAAAAATGGGGAAAATGGGGGAAAATGGGAAAAAATGGGGAAATGGGAAAGAAAAGGGAAAAAATGGGGAAAAACGGGGAAAATGGGAAAAAATGGGGAAAAAATGGGAAAAAAATGAGAATAAACGGGGGAAAATGGGGAAAAATGGGGGAAAATAGGGGAAAAATGGGAAAAAATGGGAAAAAATGGGAAAAATGGGGGGAAATGGGGAAAAATTGGGAAAAACGGGGGAAAAGGGGCAAAAATGAGAATAAACAGGGAAAAATGGGGAAAATGGGGAAAAATGGGGGAAATGGGGAGAAATGAGGAGAAATGGGGAAAATGGGGAAAAATGGGGGAAATGGGGAAAAATGGGAAAAATGGGGAAAAATGGGGAAAAATGGGGGAAAATGGGGGAAAATGGGGAAAAATGGGGAAAAATGGGGAAAAAGGGAAAAATGGGGAGAAATGGGGAAAAAAATGGGAAAAAAATGGGAAAAAAATGAGAATAAACGGGGGAAAATGGGGAAAAATGGGGGAAAATGGGGGAAAATGGGGAAAAATGGGGGAAAATGGGGAAAAAATGGGAAAAAATGGGGAAAATATAGGAGAAAAATGGGGGAAAATGGGAAAAAATGGGGAAAATGGGGGGAAATGGGGAAAAATGGGGAGAAAATGGGGAAAATGGGGAAAAACGGGAAAATGGGGAAAAATGGGGAAAAATGGGGGGAAAATGGGGAAAATGGGGGGAAAATGGGGAAAATAGGGGAAAATGGGAAAATGGGAAAGAAAAGGGAAAAAATGGGGAAAAACGGGGAAAATGGGAAAAAATGGGGGAAAATGGGGAAAAAGGGAAAAATGGGGAGAAATGGGGAAAAAAATGGGAAAAAAATGAGAATAAACGGGGGAAAATGGGGAAAAATGGGGGAAAACGGGGGGAAAATGGGAAAAATGGGGGAAAATGAGGAAAATGGGGGAAAATGGGGAAAAATGGGGAAAAATGGGGAAAAATGGGGAAAAATGGGGAAAATATAGGAGAAAAATGGGGGAAAATGGGGGAAAATGGGGGAAAATGGGGAAATGGGGAAAAATGGGGAAAAATGGGGGGAAAATGGGGGAAAATGGGGGAAAATGGGGAAAATGGGGGAAAATGGGAAAACGGGAAAGAAAAGGGAAAAAATGGGGAAAAACGGGGAAAATGGGAAAAAATGGGGGAAAATGGGGAAAAAGGGAAAAATGGGGAGAAATGGGGAAAAAAATGGGAAAAAAATGAGAATAAACGGGGGAAAATGGGGAAAAATGGGGGAAAACGGGGGGAAAATGGGAAAAATGGGGAAAATGGGGAAAAATGGGAAAAATGGGGGAAAATGAGGAAAATGGGGGAAAATGGGGAAAAATGGGGGAAAATGGGGAAAAAATGGGGAAAATGGGGGGAAATGGGGAAAAGGGGAAAAATGGGGGAAAATGGGGGGAAAATGGAAAAAAATGGGGGAAAATGGGGAAAAAATGGGAAAAAATGGGGAAAAATGGGGAAAATATAGGAGAAAAATGGGGGAAAATGGGGAAAAAATGGGAAAAAATGGGGAAAAATGGGGAAAAATGGGGAAAATGGGGGGAAATGGGGAAAAATGGGGGGAAATGGGGAAAAATGGGGGGAAAATGGGGAAAAATGGGGAAAAATGGGGGGAAAATGGGGAAAAATGGGGAAAAATGGGGAGAAATGGGGAAAAAAATGGGAAAAAAATGAGAATAAACGGGGGAAAATGGGGAAAAATGGGGGAAAACGGGGGGAAAAATGGGGAAAATGGGGGGAAATGGGGAAAAAAGGGAAAAATGGGGGAAAATGAGGAAAATGGGGGAAAATGGGGAAAAATGGGGAAAACGGGAAAAAATGGGAAAAAATGGGGAAAAATGGGGAGAAATGGGAAAAAATGGGGGAAAAATGGGGAAAAATGGGGAAAAATGGGGAGAAATGGGGAGAAATGGGGAAAAAATGGGAAAAAAATGAGAATAAACGGGGGAAAATGGGGAAAAATGGGGGAAAATGGGGAAAAATGGGGAAATGGGGAAAAAATGGGAAAAAATGGGGAAAAATGGGGAAAATACAGGAGAAAAATGGGGGAAAATGGGGGAAAATGGGGGAAAATGGGGAAAAATGGGGGAAAATGGGAAAATGGGGAAAAATGGGAAAAATGGGAAAAATGGGGGAAAATGGGAAAAATGGGGAGAAATGGGAAAAAATGGGGGAAAATGGTGAAAAATGGGGGGAAAATGGGGAAAAATGGGGAAAAATGGGGGGAAAATGGGGAAAATGGGGGGAAAATGGGGGAAAATGGGGAAAATGGGGGAAAATGAGGAAAATGGGGGAAAATGGGGAAAAATGGGGGAAAATGGGGAAAAAATGGGGAAAATGGGGGGAAATGGGGAAAAGGGGAAAAATGGGGGAAAATGGGGGGAAAATGGAAAAAAATGGGGGAAAATGGGGAAAAAATGGGAAAAAATGGGGAAAAATGGGGAAAAATGGGGAAAAAGGGAAAAATGGGGAGAAATGGGGAAAAAAATGGGAAAAAAATGAGAATAAACGGGGGAAAATGGGGAAAAATGGGGGAAAACGGGGGGAAAAATGGGGAAAATGGGGGGAAATGGGGAAAAAAGGGAAAAATGGGGGAAAATGAGGAAAATGGGGGAAAATGGGGAAAAATGGGGAAAACGGGAAAAAATGGGAAAAAATGGGGAAAAATGGGGAGAAATGGGAAAAAATGGGGGGAAAATGGGGAAAAATGGGGAAAAATGGGGAGAAATGGGGAGAAATGGGGAAAAAATGGGAAAAAAATGAGAATAAACGGGGGAAAATGGGGAAAAATGGGGAAATGGGGAAAAAATGGGAAAAAATGGGGAAAAATGGGGAAAATACAGGAGAAAAATGGGGGAAAATGGGGAAAAAATGGGAAAAATGGGGAAAAATGGGGGAAAATGGGGGGAAATGGGGGGAAATGGGGAAAAATGGGGGAAAATGGGGAAAAATGGGGGGAAAATGGGGAAAAATGGGGAAAAATGGGGGGAAAATGGGGAAAAATGGGGAAAAATGGGGAGAAATGGGGAAAAAAATGGGAAAAAAATGAGAATAAACGGGGGAAAATGGGGAAAAATGGGGGAAAACGGGGGAAAAATGGGGAAAATGGGGGGAAATGGGGAAAAAAGGGAAAAATGGGGGAAAATGAGGAAAATGGGGGGAAAATGGAAAAAAATGGGGGAAAATGGGGAAAAATGGGGAAAAAATGGGGGAAAAATGAGAATAAATGGGGGAAATGGAGAAATGGGGGGAAAAATGGGGAAAAACGGGAAAAAAATGGGGGAAAATGGAGAAAAAGGAGGGAAAACGGGGAAAAATGGGGAAAAACGGGAAGAAGGGGGGGATTTGGGGTGGAATCCAAGGAATTTTGGGGATTTTGAGGGGATTTTGGTGGGAATTCCGGGAATTTTGGGGGGATTTTGGGGAGATTTCCAAGAATTTTGGGTGGAATCCCAGAAATTCCGAGGATTTGGGGGGAATTCCGGGAATTTTGGGGGGATTTCGGTGGCAATTCTGGGAATTCTGGGGGAATTTTGGTGGGAATTCCGGGAATTTTGTGGGAATTCTGGGGGGATTTTGGGGGGATTCCCAGAATTTTGGGGGGATTTTGGTGGGGAATTCTGGGAATTCTGGGGGTATTTTGGTGGGAATTCCCAGGAATTTTGGGGGGACTTTGGTCGGAATTCCGGGAATTTTGGGGTGATTTTGGTGGGAATTTTGGGGGGATTTTGGTGGGAATTTTGGGGGGATTTTGGTGGGAATTCCTGGAATTCTGGAGGTATTTTTGTGGGAATTCCCGGAATTTTGGGGCATTTTGGTCAGAATTCCGGGAATTTTGGGGGGATTTTGGTGGGAATTCTGGGGGGATTTTGGTGGGAATTCCCGGGAATTTTGGAGGGATTTTGGTCAGAATTCCCGGGAATTTTGGGGGGATTTTGGTGGGAATTCCGGGAATTTTGTGGGAATTCTGGAGATTTTGGTGGGAATTCCGGGAATTTTTGTAGGAATTCTGGGGGTATTTTGGAGGGAATTCCGGGAATTTTGGGGGGATTTTGCTGGGAATTCCTGGGAATTTTGGGGGGATTTTGGTCAGAATTCCAGGAATTCTGGGGGGATTTTGGTGTGAATTCCGGGAATTTTGGGGGGAATTCCGGGACTTTGCTGGGAATTCCGGGAATTTTTGTGGGAATTCTGGGGGGATTTTGCTGGGAATTCCGGGAATTTTGGGGGGAATTTTGGGGGCATTTTGGTGGGAATTCCAGGAATTCTGGGGGTATTTTTGTGGGAATTTCTGGGAATTCTGGGGGGATTTTTGTCAGAATTCCAGGAATTTGGGGGCATTTTGGTGGAAATTCCAGGAATTTTGGTGGGAATTCTGGGAATTTTGGAGGGATTTTGGTGGAAATTCCAGGAATTTTGGTCGGAATTCCGGGAATTTTGGTGGCATTTTGGTGGCAATTCCGGGAATTTCGGGAATCGCCGTCTCCTCACCTTTTCCCGTGGCCGGGCTGCGTTTCCCGCTGAGGAACGCCGGGAGCGGCCGGTGCCCGTTTGGTGCCCGCGGCGCCGCTCCGGTGCCAACCGGCGCCGCTCCGGAACGGGGCCCGGAAGGTGCCCGGGAAGGGCTCCGGGAACGGCTCCGGATCCGCCTTCGGCTCCGCGCCCGCGGCCGGCTCCAGGCTCTCCGACCATGCCCTGCGCACAGCGACGGGCACCGCTGGCACCGCTGGCACACCGGGCACCGGGAATGCCCGGGGACAAGGGAAGGGTGGCACCGGTGGCACTGGGGTGGCACCAGTAGGGGGGAGGTGGCATTGGTGGGACAAGGGAAGGGTGGCACCCATGGGACACGGGAAGGGTGGCACCAGTATGGGGGAGGTGGCACCCATGGGACATGGGAAGGGTGGCACCGGTGGCACTGGGGCACCAATGGGATGTGGGAAGGGTGGCACCGATGGGACAAGGGAAGGTGACACCGGTGGCACTGGGGTGGCACCAATGGGACAAGGGAAGGGTGGCACCGGTGGCACTGGAGTGGCAACAATGGGACAAGGGAAGGGTGACACCGGTGGCACTGGGGTGGCACCCATGGGACAAGGGAAGGGTGGCACCAATGGGACAAGGGAAGGGTGGCACTGGTGGCACTGGGGTGGCACCCATGGGACATGGGAAGGGTGGCACTGGTGGCACTGGGGTGGCACCAATGGGACATGGGAAGGGTGGCACCAGTATGGGGGAGGTGGCACCCATGGGACATGGGAAGGGTGGCACTGGTGGCACTGGGGTGGCAACAATGGGACATGGAAGGGTGGCACCAATGGGATAAGGGAAGGGTGGCACCGGTGGCATCAGGGTGGCACCAATGGGACATGGGAAGGGTGGCATCGGTGGCATTGGGGTGGCACCCATGGGACAAAGGAAGGGTGGCACTGGTGGCACTGGGGTGGCATCCATGGGACGTGGGAAGGGTGGCACCGATGGGATGGGGGAAGGGTGGCACCGGTTGCACTGGGGTGGCACCGATGGGACAAGGGAAGGGTGGAACCCATGGGACAAGGGAAAGGTGGCACTGGTGGCATTGAAAGGGGGAAGGGCGGCAGTGGTGGCACCAACGGCACCCATGGCACATCAGTGGCACCAACGGCACCCGGATGGCACCAACGGCACCCATGGCACATCAGTGGCACCAACGGCACCTGGATGGCGCCCAGATGGCACCCATGGCTCCCGGATGGCACCAATGGCACCCAGATGGCACCAATGGCTCCCGGATGGCACCAATGGCACCCGTGGCACATCAATGTCACCCATGGCACCCAGATGGCACCAATGGCACCCAGATGGCACCAATGGCTCCCGGATGGCACCAATGGCTCCCGGATGGCACCAATGGCACCCATGAGACCCAGATGACACCAATGGCTCCCAGATGGCACCAATGGCTCAGACATGTCACCAATGGCTCCCAGATGGCACCGACGGCACCCATGAGACCCAGATGACACCAATGGCACCCGGATGGCACCAATGGCAACCTTGAGACCCAGATGTCACCAATGGCACCCAGATGGCACCAATGGCTCCCGGATGGCACCAATGGCTCCCGGATGGCACCAACGGCACCCAGGGCACTTGGAAGTCACGAACGGCACCCACGGCACCCAGATGGCACCCATGGCTCAGAGACGGCACCAATGGCACCAATGGCTCAGAGATATCACCAATGGCACCCAGATGGCACCAATGGCTCCCAGATGGCACCGATGGCACCCGGATGGCACCAATGGCTCCCGGATGGCACCAATGGCTCCCGGATGGCACCGACGGCACCCATGAGACCCAGATGACACCAATGGCACCCGGATGGCACCGATGGCAACCTTGAGACCCAGATGGCACCAATGGCTCCCAGATGGCACCAATGGCTCAGAGATGGCACCAATGGCACCAATGGCTCAGAGATGTCACCAATGGCACCCAGATGGCACCAATGGCTCCCGGATGGCACCAATGGCACCCGGATGGCACCAGTGGCTCAGAGATGTCACCAATGGCACCAATGGCTCAGAGATGTCACCAATGGCACCCAGATGGCACCGATGGCACCCGGATGGCACCAATGGCTCAGAGATGTCACCAATGGCACCCAGATGGCACCAATGGCTCCCAGATGGCACCAGTGGCTCAGAGATGTCACCAATGGCACCAATGGCTCAGAGATGTCACCAATGGCTCCCAGATGGCACTGATGGCACCCATGAGACCCAGATGGCACCAATGGCTCCCAGATGGCACCAATGGCACCCAAGACACCCAGATGGCACCAATGGCACCCAAGACATGCAGACGGCACCAATGGCTCCCAGATGGCTCCAGTGGCACCCAAGACACCCAGATGGCACCAATGGCTCCCAGATGGCACCAATGGCACCCAAGACACCCAGATGGCACCAATGGCTCCCGGATGGCACCAATGGCTCCCGGATGGCACCAGTGGCACCCAAGACACTCAGATGGCACCAATGGCTCAGAGATGTCACCAATGGCTCCCAGATGGCACCAATGGCTCAGAGACGGCACCAACGGCTCCCAGATGGCACCAACAGCACCCAAGACACCCAGATGCCACCAACGCCACTCACGACACCCAGATGCCACCGATGGCACCCAGATGGCACCAACACCACCCCCAGCACCCCCCGAGATCACCCGACACCCCCACCAACCTCCTGGGGGTGCCATCCTCGTGGGGCGGCACGATGACCACGGTGACGGTGACCGAGGTGCGCAGGAGGTCGATCATCTGCTCGTGGCTCAGCGCCACCGCCGCCACCGTGCCCACCTCCAGCAGGCGGCTACCGCGCCGCAGCCCCGGGGCACCGGGGGGGCACCCACGGCACGGGGACGGCACCCGCGGCACCCGGGACCTGGGGATGGCACCCGCGGCGCCCGGGACACCCGGATGTGACCGACGGCGCCCGCGGCGCCCGCGTGGCAACGACGGCACTCGCGACGCCCAGACGGCACCAACGGCACACGGATGGCACGTGAATGGCACCGACGGCACCCGGATGGCACCGGTGGCATCCAGGGAGCTCGGAGGGCACCAGTGGCACCCAGGACATCCAGGTGGCACCCGTGGCTCAGAGATGGCATCAACGGCTCCCAGATGGCACCAATGGCTCCCAGATGGCACCAGTGGCACCCAGATGGCACCAGTGGCACCCAGATGGCACCAGTGGCTCCCAGATGGCACCAATGGCTCCCAGATAGCACCAGTGGCTCAGAGACGGCACCAATGGCACCCAAGACACTCAGATGGCACCAATGGCTCCCGGATGGCACCAATGGCTCCCAGATGGCACCAATGGCACCCAAGACACGCAGACGGCACCAACGGCTCCCAGATGGCTCCAGTGGCACCCAAGACACCCAGATTCCACCAACGCCACTCACGACACCCGAATACCACCGACAGCACCCACATGGCACCAACGCCACCCCCCAGCACCCCCAACACCCCCACCAACCTCCTGGGGGTGCCATCCTCGTGGGGCGGCACGATGACCACGGTGACGGTGACCGAGGTGCGCAGGAGGTCGATCATCTGCTCGTGGCTCAGCGCCACCGCCGCCACCTTGCACACCTCCAGCAGGCGGCTACCGCGCCGCAGCCCCGGGGCGCCGGGGGGGCACCCACGGCACGGGGACGGCACCCGCGGCACCCGGGACCTGGGGATGGCACCCGCGGCGCCCGGGACACCCGGATGTGACCGACGGCGCCCGCGGCGCCCGCGTGGCACCGACGGCACTCGCGACGCCCAGACGGCACCAACGGCACCCGGATGGCACGTGAATGGCACCGGTGGCACCCGGATGGCACCGGCGGCATCCAGGGAGCTCGGAAGGCACCAGTGGCACCCAGGACATCCAGGTGGCACCCGTGGCTCAGAGATGGCATCAACGGCTCCCAGATGGCACCAGTGGCTCAGAGATGGCACCAATGGCACCCGGATGGCACCAATGGCTCCCAGATGGCACCAGTGGCTCAGAGACGGCACCAATGGCACCCAGATGGCACCAGTGGCACCCAAGACACTCAGATGGCACCAATGGCACCCAGATGGCACCAATGGCACCCAAGACACTCAGATGGCACCAATGGCACCCAGACGGCACCAGTGGCTCAGAGACGGCACCAATGGCACCCAGATGGCACCAATGGCACCCAAGACACCCAGATGACACCAATGGCTCCCAGATGGCACCAACGGCTCCCGGATGGCACCAATGGCTCAGAGACGGCACCAACGGCTCCCAGATGGCTCCAGTGGCACCCAAGACACCCAGATGCCACCAACAGCACTCACGACACCCAGATGCCACCGATGGCTCCCAGATGCCACCAACACCACCCCCAGCCCCCCGAGATCACCCAACACCCCCACCAACCTCCTGGGGGTGCCATCCTCGTGGGGCGGCACGATGACCACGGTGACGGTGACCGAGGTGCGCAGGAGGTCGATCATCTGCTCGTGGCTCAGCGCCACCGCCGCCACCTTGCACACCTCCAGCAGGCGGCTACCGCGCCGCAGCCCCGGGGCACCGGGGGGGCACCCACGGCACGGGGACGGCACCCGCGGCACCCGGGACCTGGGGATGGCACCCGCGGCGCCCGGGACACCCGGATGTGACCGACGGCGCCCGCGGCGCCCGCGTGGCACCGACGGCACTCGCGACGCCCAGACGGCACCAACGGCACCCGGATGGCACGTGAATGGCACCGACGGCACCCGGATGGCACCGGTGGCATCCAGGGAGCTCGGAGGGCACCAGTGGCACCCAGGACATCCAGGTGGCACCCGTGGCTCAGAGATGGCATCAACGGCACCCAGATGGCACCAGTGGCTCAGAGATGGCACCAATGGCACCCGGATGGCACCAATGGCTCCCAGATGGCACCAGTGGCTCAGAGACGGCACCAATGGCACCCAGATGGCACCAGTGGCTCAGAGACGGCACCAATGGCACCCAGATGGCACCAGTGGCACCCAAGACACTCAGATGGCACCAATGGCACCCAGATGGCACCAATGGCACCCAAGACACTCAGATGGCACCAATGGCACCCAGATGGCACCAATGGCACCCAAGACACTCAGATGGCACCAATGGCACCCAGATGGCACCAGTGGCTCAGAGATGGCACCAATGGCACCCAAGACACCCAGATGACACCAATGGCTCCCAGATGGCACCAATGGCTCCCAGATGGCACCAATGGCTCAGAGACGGCACCAACAGCTCCCAGATGGCTCCAGTGGCACCCAAGACACCCAGATGCCACCAACGCCACTCACGACACCCAGATGCCACCGATGGCTCCCAGATGCCACCAACACCACCCCCAGCACCCCCCGAGATCACCCAACACCCCCACCAACCTCCTGGGGGTGCCATCCTCGTGGGGCGGCACGATGACCACGGTGACGGTGACCGAGGTGCGCAGGAGGTCGATCATCTGCTCGTGGCTCAGCGCCACCGCCGCCACCTTGCACACCTCCAGCAGGCGGCTACCGCGCCGCAGCCCCGCTTGCCAGGCGAAGCCGTACTCCTCCACCTCGGCCACGCTGCCGTCGGGGTGCACGTGGAAGCCCAGCTGGCCCAGCCCGTTGCGCCGCAGCGTCATGTCCACCGTGGCACAGCCCGGCGTGGTCACCTGCGTGCCAGGCGCGGCGGCTCGGTCGGCAACGGCGCCCCGGCGAAGCGGAGCGCGGCCGCTCGGGCACCTTCGAGGCAGGTTTTGCTCCGTGCCCGCTTTGGGCCTTGGCATTGTTTCGGGGGTTGATTCTGGCTTGCTGATTCAGCAATTTCGAGGCCTCGTTTTTGCCCGGTTTTGCCCATTTTTTGCCCGTTTTCTTCCTGTTTTATCCCTTTTTAATCGCTCCTATTTCGGCGCTGTTCGGCTTCTCCCGGTTTTTCCCCCCATTCTCCCCATTTTTCTCCATTTTTCCCTCAATTTGCCTTGAATTTTTTTGCCCATTTTCCCACGTTTTTTACTACTCCTCAATTTCCCCCATTTCTCCCCCATTTTTCCCAATTTTCCCCCCAATTTTTCCCCATTTCCCCAATTTTCCCCCATTTCCCCCCCATTTTTCCCCATTTCCCCAACTTCTTTCCCCCAATGTTTCCCTCCAATTTTCCCCCGTTTTTCCCCCAATTTCCCCCATTTTCCCCCCAGTTTCCCATTTCTCCAACTTTTCCCCCCATTTCCCCCCCAATTTTCCCCCCAATTTCCCCCCATTTCCCCCCAATTTTCCCCCATTTCCCCAACCTTTTCCCCCCATTTTCTCCCCATTTTTCCCAATTTTGCCCCCAATTTTTCCCCATTTCCCCAACCTTTTTCCCCCAATTTCCCCCCATTTTTCCCAATTTTCCCCCATTTTCCCAGCTTTTTCCCCCAATTTCGCCCCATTTTTCCCTCCATTTTCCCAACTTTTTCTCCCATTTCTCCCCCAATTTCCCCCCAATTTCCCCCCAATTTCCCCCATTTTTCCCCCAATTTCCCCCCATTTTCCCCCAATTTTTCCCCCCAATTTCCCCCCATTTCCCCCCAATTTTTCCCCATTTCCCCCCCATTTTTCCCCCCATTTTCCCCAATTTTCCCCCCCAATTTCCCCCCATTTCCCCAACCTTTTCCCCCCATTCTCCCCCCATTTTTCCCAATTTTCCCCCCAATTTCCCCCATTTTTCCCCCAATTTCCCCCCATTTTCCCCCAATTTTTCCCCCCAATTTCCCCCCATTTCCCCCCAATTTTTCCCCATTTCCCCCCCATTTTTCCCCCCATTTTCCCCAATTTTCCCCCCCAATTTCCCCCCATTTCCCCAACCTTTTCCCCCCATTCTCCCCCCATTTTTCCCAATTTTCCCCCCATTTTCCCCCAATTTTTCCCCCCAATTTCCCCTCATTTCCCCCCAATTTTTCCCCCAATTTCCCCCCATTTCCCCCCCATTTTTCCCCCCATTTTTCCCCCCATTTTCCCCAATTTTTCCCCCCAATTTCCCCAACCTTTTCCCCCCATTCTCCCCCCATTTTTCCCAATTTTCCCCCCAATTTTTCCCCATTTCCCCAACTTTTCCCCCCAATTTCCCCCCCTTTCTCCCAATTTCCCCCCAACTTTTCCCCCCCCATTTCCCCCCATTTCCCCCAATTTTCCCCCAAATCCCCCCAAAATCCCCCCAATCCCCCCAACCCCCCCCACTTCTCCCCTCACCTTGAGCCTCTGCACGATCTCCCTGACCTCCTCCGCCGCTCCCTCCGCTCCCTCCGCTCCCTCTCCCGCCGCCGATCCCGCCGATCCCGCCGATCCCGCCGATCCCGCCGCCGCCCTCACGCTGACCAGATCCCCGCGCCCGTGGTAGATCCTCAACGCCGCTCCCTCGGCGCTCCAACCGATCACGTCCCCGGTGAAACAATTGAACACCACCTCCTTGGCCCCCAAATCCAAGAGCACCACGAACTCCTTGGAAATGCCCAAAACGCACGGGATCTCCGCGCCCCCCCGGCCGAAATCGGTGACGGAAACGCGCCACGAAACGGCGCCGGAACTTTCCAACTCCGCCCAAGGCCGAGCTTTGGATTTCTCCTTCTTTTTGGAAGCCAAGGAGATGAGGTTGAACTTGCCGGCCGTGTCCAAGGGCGTGTTGGTGACGTAGTTCTCCGCCAGATCCCGCAGGTATTCCTGCCGCGTCCTCGTGGCCATGGTGCGGAATTTGTGGGATTTGTGCGCCGCGTTCTCGGCGTTGATGGCCTTGGCCAAGAGGAAGGCGCGGAAGAGCTCGGAGCGGCCGAAGGTGACGCCCGCCGGCGGCACCGGGGGGCCGAAGGGAGGGACGTCCTTGGAGCGCGTGACGGCGACGCTTTGGGGGGCGGAGAAGGGGGGGGGAAAAAAGGGGGGTTTGAGGGGATTTGGGGGGATTTGAGGGGGATTTGGGGGGAGTTTGGGGGGATTTGGGGGGATTTCGGGGGATTTGGGGGGGTTTGGGGGGAGTTTGGGGGGATTTGAGGGGGATTTGGGGGGATTTGGGGAGGTTTTGGGGGATTTTGGGCAGATTTGGGGAAATTTGGGGGATTTTGGGGGGAATTTGGGGAGATTTGAGGGGATTTTGGGGGGATTTTGGGGGAATTTGGGGAGATTTGAGGGGATTTTGGAGGGATTTGGGGGGATTTTGGGGGGGATTTGAGGGGATTTTGGAGGGATTTGGGGGGCTTGGGGGGATTTGGGGGGATTTGAGGGGATTTGGGGGGATTTTGGGAGGATTTTGGGGGGAATTGGGGGATTTTAGGGGGATTTGGGGATATTTGAGGGGATTTTGGAGGGATTTGGGGGAATTTTAGGGGGATAGGGGGGCTTTTGGGAGATTTCGGGGAATTTTGGAGGGATTTGGGGGTATTTGGGGGGGAATTTGGGAGGATTTGAGGGGATTTGGGGGGATTTTGGGAGGATTTCAGGGGGATTTGGAGAGATTTTGGGGGGATTTGGGAGGAATTTGGGGGGACTTGGGGGGAATTTGGGGGGAATTTTGGGGGATTTGGGGGGATGTGGGGAGATTTGAGGGGATTTTGGGGGCATTTGGGGGGATCCAGGATGCACCGGGATGCACTGGAATCCACCAGGATCCACCGGGATCCATCGGGATCCACCAGGATGCACCGGGATGTGCCAGGATCCACCGGGATCCACCAGGATCCATCGGGATGGGCCGGGATGGGCCGGGATCCACCAGGATCCCCTGGGATGCGCCAGGATGCACCGGGATGGGCCAGGATGGGCCAGGATGTGCCAGGATCCACCGGGATCCACCAGGATCCACCAGGATGGGCCGGGATGGGCCGGGATCCACCAGGATCCCCTGGGATGCGCCAGGATGCACCGGGATGGGCTGGGATCCACCAGGATCCACCGGGATCCACCAGGATCTCCTGGGATGGGCCGGGATGGGACAGGATGGGCCAGGATCCACCGGGATCCACCAGGATCCACCAGGATGGGCCGGGATGGGCCGGGATCCACCGGGATGGGCCGGGATGGGCCGGGATCCACCAGGATCTCCCGGGATGGGCTGGGATCCACCAGGATGGGCCGGGATCCACCAGGATGGGCCGGGATCCACCAGGATGGGCCGGGATCCACCGGGATCCACCAGGATCTCCTGGGATGGGTCGGGATGCACCAAGATGGGCCAGGATCCCCCGGGACGGGCCGGGATCCACTGGGATCCCCCGGGATCCCCCGGGATGGGCTGAGATGGGCCGGGATCCACCGGGATCCACCAGGATCCCCCAGGATGGGCCAGGATGGGCCGGGATCTGTCAGGATGGGCCGGGATCCACCGGGATCCACCAGGATCCCCCGGGATGGGTCAGGATGGGCCGGGATCCCCTGGGATGGGCCGGGATGGGCCGGGATGCACCAGGATGGGCCGGGATCCCCCGGGATGGGCCGGGATCCACCAGGATCTCCTGGGATGGGCCGGGATGGGCCGGGATGCACCAGGATGGGCCAGGATCCCCCGGGACGGGCCGGGATCCACCAGGATCTCCTGGGATGGGCCAGGATGCACCAGGATGGGCCAGGATCCACCGGGATCCACCAGGATCCCCTGGGATGGGCCGGGATGCACCGGGATGGGCCAGGATGTGCCAGGATCCCCCGGGATCCCCCGGGATGCACCAGGATGGGCTGGGATGGGCCAGGATCCCCTGGGATGTGCCAGGATCCACCGGGATCCACCGGGATCCCCCAGGGTGGGCCAGGATTCACTGGGATCCACTGGGATCCACCGGGATCCCCCAGGATCCCCCAGGATGGGCCGGGATCCCCCGGGATGGGCCGGGATGGGCCGGGATCCACCAGGATCCCCCGGGATGGGCCGGGATCCCCCGGGATGGGCCAGGATCTGTCAGGATGGGCCAGGATCCCCCGGGATGGGCCGGGATGGGCCGGGATCCCCCAGGATCCCCCGGGATCCCCCGGGATCCCCCGGGGTGGGGGCGGCACCTGTAGCAGACGCTGTCGGAGCAGGGCTGGTGGGCGCGCACGATGATGAAGACGTGCTGGAAGTGCGAGCGGATGTTCTGGGGCGTGAAGGGCAGCGCCCCCGGCTCCTGGAAGATGATGGTGACGATGTCGTTGCCGATGTGGCGCTTCCGGAGCAGCTGGGAAGGAGCCGGGGCGGGATCGGGGGAGGGGGAGGGGAGGGGAAATAAAAAAAAAAAAAAAAAAGAAATGAAAAAATCAACTGGGAACGGGAACGGGAGGGATCCGGTCTCGGGATCGGCCAAGAGAGGTGGGATCGGCCAAGGAAGCTTTGGGAGGGGTGGGGGGTTGGGAGGATTCAACTCGGGGGAAATTTCAACGCTTGGGATCAAGCAACGCTTGGGATCAACCAATGCTCGGGATCTCCTTCAACCCTCGGGATCTCCCAAACCTTGGGATCATCCAAATCTTGGAAACCTTCCAACCCTTGAGTTCCTTCAACCCTTGGGATCCTCCAACTCTTGGGATCAGCCAACCCTTGGGATCCTTTAACCCTTAGGATCCTTCAACCCTTGGGATCCTCCAACCCTTGGAATCCCCTTCAACCCTTGGGATCCTCCAACCCTTGGGATTCCCTAATTTCAGGGATCCACCAACCAACCCTTGGGATCCTCTTCAACTCTTGGGATCCTTAAACTCTTGGGATCTCCCAACCCTTTGGATCCTCCAACCCTTGAGATCTCCCAGTTCTTGGGAACCTTCAACTCCTGCGATCCTCCAACTCTTGGGATCTCCCAACCCTTGGGATCATCCAACCCTTGGGATCCTCCAACCCTTGGGGAGCCTCCAACCCTTGGGATCCTCCAACCTTTGGGATCTCCCAGCCCTTGGGTTCCTTCAACTCTTGGGATCCTCCAACCCTTGGGAACCTCCAACCCTTGAGATCTCCCAGTTTTTGGGAACCTTCAACTCTTGGGATCCTCCAACTCTTGGGATCTCCCAACCCTTGGGATCATCCAATTCTTGGGATCCTTCAACCCTTGGGATCCTCCAACCCTTGGGGAGCCTCCAACTCTTGGGATCCTTCTACTCTTGGGATGCTTCAACCCTTGGGATCCCCTTCAACCCTTGGGATCATCCAACCCTTGGGATCTCCCAACCCTTGGGATCCTTCAACCCTTGGGATCCTCCAACCCTTGGGATTCCCTAATTTCAGGGATCCTCCAACCAACCCTTGGGATCCTCCAACCCTTGGGATCCTTCAACCCTTGGGATCTCCCAACCCTTGGGATCCTCCAATCCTTGGGATTCCCTAATTTCAGGGATCCTCCAACCAACCCTTGGGATCCCCTTCAACCCTTGGGATCCTCCAACCCTTGGGATCCCCCAGCCCTTGGCACCCCCCAGTCTCCGTGGATCCCCGGGAAGGGCCGGGATCTCCGGCGGTACCTGCTGCCGGTTGTTGGGCGTGTAGGGCAGCATGGTGGACACGTGGAACATGATCTCGTAATCCTGGTACGTGGTGTACAGCGAGTGCGTGCCCGTGGAATCGGCTGCGGAAAACCGGGAGAACCCATCCGGTGAAATCCCAAATGCCGGGATCCAACGGGATCCCAAAGCTCACTCTTGGTGTCCAACTGGGAGCACCCAACTCTTGGGATGTCCCAATCCTTGGGATCCTTCAACCCTTGGGATCCCCAACTTTTGGGAGCACCCAACCCTTGGGATCCTTCAACCCTTGGGATCCTTCAACTCTTGGGATCCTTCAACCTTTGGGACCACCCAATTTTTGAGATTCCCCAACATTTGGGATCCCCCAATTCTTGGAATCCGTCAACCCTCAGGATCCCCCAACTTCTGGGATTCCCCAACTTCTGGGAGCACCCAACCCTCAGGATCCCCCAACTCCTGGGATCCCCCACCGCGCTGCAGAGCGAGTGCGCGCCCGTGGAATCGGCTGCGGAAAACCGGGAGAACCCATCCGGTGAAATCCCAAATCCTGGGATCCAACGGGATCCCAAAGCTCACTCTTGGTGTCCAACTGGGAGCGCCCAACCCTTGGGATCCTTCAACGTTTGGGATCCCCAGCTCTTGGGATCCTTCAACGCTTGGGATCACCCAACCCTTGGAATCCTTCAACCTTTGGGAGCACCCAACTTCTGGGAGCACCCAACCCTTGGGAACCTTCAACCCTTGGGATTTCCCAACCCTTGGGATCCCCCAGCTCTTGGGATCCTTCAACCTTTGGGACCACCCAATTTTTGGGACCACCCAACCCTTGGGATCCCCCAATTCTTGGAATCCTTCAGTCTTTGGGACCATCCAATTTTTGGGATCCCCCAACCTTTGGGATCCCCCAATTGTTGGAATCCTTCAACCCTTGGGACCACCCAACTCTTGGGATCCCCCAACTCCTGGGATCCCCCACCGCGCTGCAGAGCGAGTGCGTGCCCGTGGAATCGGCTGCGGAAAACCGGGAGAACCCATCCGGTGAAATCCCAAATGCCGGGATCCGCCGGGATCCCAAAGCTCACTCTTGGTGTCCAACTGGGAGCGCCCAACCCTTGGGATCCTTCAACTTTTGGGATCCCCCAATTCTTGGAATCCTTCAAGAGTACCCACGGAATCGACTACGGAAAACACGGAAAACCCATCCGGGTGGAATCCCAAATCCCGGGATCCGATGGGATCCCAAAGCTCACTCTTGGTGTCCAACTGGGAGCGCCCAACCCTTGGGATCTCCTTACCCTTGGGATCCTTCAACTCTTGGGATCCTTCAACTCTTGGGATCCTTCAACCCTCGGGATCCTTCAACCCTCAGGATCCCCAAACTTCTGGGACCACCCAACTCTTGGGATCCCCCAATTCTTGGAATCCTTCAAGAGTACCCACGGAATCGACTACGGAAAACACGGAAAACCCATCCGGGTGAAATCCCAAATCCCGGGATCCGCTGGGATCCCAAAACTCACTCTTGGTGTCCAACTGGGAGCACCCAACCCTTGGGATCCTTCAACCCTCGGGATCCTTCAACTCTTGGGATCCTTCAACCCTTGGGATCCTTCAACTCTTGGGATCCTTCAACCCTCGGGATCCTTCAACTCTTGGGATCCCCAAACTTCTGGGATGTCCCAACTCTTGGGATCCTCCAACCTTTGGGACCACCCAACTTTTGGGATCCCCCAATTCTTGGAATCCTTCAAGAGTACCCACGGAATCGACTACGGAAAACACGGAAAACCCATCCGGGTGAAATCCCAAATCCCGGGATCCGCCGGGATCCCAAACCTCACTCTTGGTGTCCAACTGGGAGCGCCCAACCCTTGGGATCCTCCAACCTTTGGGATCCTTCAACCATTGGGATCCTTCAACTCTTGGGATCCTTCAACCCTTGGGATCCTTCAACTCTTGGGATCCCCAAACTTCTGGGATGTCCCAACTCTTGGGACCCTCCAACCTTTGGGACCACCCAACTTTTGGGATCCCCCAATTCTTGGAATCCTTCAAGAGTACCCACGGAATCGACTACGGAAAACACGGAAAACCCATCCGGGTGAAATCCCAAATCCCGGGATCCGATGGGATCCCAAAACTCACTCTTGGTGTCCAACTGGGAGCGCCCAACTCTTGGGATCCTTCAACCCTTGGGATCCTTCAACCCTTGGGATCTCCCAACTCTTGGGATCCTTCAACCCTTGGGATCCTTCAACTCTTGGGATCCCCAAACTTCTGGGATGTCCCAACTCTTGGAATCCTTCAGTCTTTGGGACCACCCAACTTTTGGGATCCCCCAATTCTTGGAATCCTTCAAGCGTGCCCACGGAATCGACTACGGAAAACACGGAAAACCCATCCGGTGAAATCCCAAATCCCGGGATCCGATGGGATCCCAAAGCTCACTCTTGGTGTCCAACTGGGAGCGCCCAACTCTTGGGATCCTTCAACCCTTGGGATCCTTCAACTCTTGGGATCCTTCAACCCTCGGGATCCTTCAACTCTTGGGATCCCCAAACTTCTGGGATGTCCCAACTCTTGGGACCCTCCAACCTTTGGGACCACCCAACTTTTGGGATCCCCCAATTCTTGGAATCTTTCAAGAGTACCCACAGAATCGACTACAGAAAACACGGAAAACCCATCCGGGTGAAATCCCAAATCCCAGGATCCGCCGGGATCCCAAAACTCACTCTTGGTGTCCAACTGGGAGCACCCAAGCCTTGGGATCTCCTTACCCTTGGGATCCTTCAACCCTTGGGATCCTTCAACTCTTGGGATCCTTCAACCCTCGGGATCCTTCAACCCTCAGGATCCCCAAACTTCTGGGATCCCCCACCGCGCTGCAGAGCGAGTGCGCGCCCGTGGAATCGGCTGCGGAAAACCGGGATAATCCATCCGGTGAAATCCCAAATCCCGGGATCCGCCGGGATCCCAAAACTCACTCTTGGTGTCCAACTGCGCCGCGTATTTGGTGAAGGATTTGAGGGAAACCTTCTCGCCCAGGAGCGTGAGGAACTCGTCGAGCGCGGGCCCGGCGGCCTCGTTGTTGTACATCTCCTCCTCCGAGCTCTGCCCGGCCTTGCAGTACAGAATCCCCACCTTGTGCCGCCGGCACAGCTGCGGCAACAGCGGGAATTGGGGGATTTGGGGATTCGGGAGAGGGGATGAGGGGATTTGGGAGGGGGAATTTGGGGATTTGGGAGCGGGGATTTGGGAGGGGGAAGTTGGGGATTTGGGGATTTGGGAGCAGGAATTTGGGGATTTGGGAGTGGGGATTTGGGGATTTGGGAGGGGGAATTTGGGGATTCGGGAGCGGGAATTTGGAGATTTGGGAGCAGGAATTTGGGGATTTGGGAGCGGGGATCTGGGGATTTGGGAGAGGGAATTTGGGGATTCGGGAGCGGGAATTTGGAGATTTGGGAGTGGGGATTTGGGGATTTGGGAGGGGGGATTTGGGAATTTGGGAGGGGGGAATTTGGAGATTTGGGGATTTGGGAGTGGGAATTTGGGGATTTGGGAGTGGGGGATTTGGAGATTTGGGAGGGGGAATTTGGGGATTTGGGGATTTGGGAGTGGGAATTTGGGGATTTGGGAGCGGGGATTTGGGAGGTGGAATTTGGGGATTTGGGAGCGGGGATTTGGGGATTTGGGAGCGGGGATTTGGGAGGGGGAAGTTGGGGATTTGGGAGCGGGGATTTGGGAGGGGGAAGTTGGGGATTTGGGGATTTGGGAGGGGGAATTTGGGGATTTGGGGGTTTGGGAGTGGGGATTTGGGAGTGGGAATTTGGGGATTTGGGAGGGGGAATTTGGGGGATTTGGGGATTTGGGAGTGGGGATTTGGGAGGGGGGAATTTGGAGATTTGGGAGTGGGGATTTGGGGATTTGGGAGGGGGAATTTGGGGATTTGGAAGCAGGAATTTGGGGATTCGGGAGCGGGAATTTGGAGATTTGGGAGCGGGGATTTGGGGATTTGGGAGCGGAGATTTGGGGATTTGGGAGGGGGAATTTGGGGATTTGGGAGTGGGAATTTGGGGATTTGGGAGGGGGAATTTGGGGGATTTGGGGATTTGGGAGTGGGGATTTGGGAGGGGGAAGTTGGGGATTTGGGGATTTGGGAGCAGGAATTTGGGGATTTGGGGATTTGGGAGTGGGAATTTGGGGATTTGGGGATTTGGGAGGGGGAAGTTCGGGATTTGGGGATTTGGGAGCGGGAATTTGGGGATTTGGGGGGGCAATTGGGGATTTGGGGATTTGGGAGTGGGGATTTGGGAGGGGGAATTTGGAGATTTGGGAGCGGGGATTTGGGGATTTGGGAGGGGGAATTTGGGGATTTGGGAGTGGGGATTTGGGGATTTGGGAGCGGGGATTTGGGAGGGGGAATTTGGGGATTTGGGAGCGGGGATTTGGGAGGGGGAAGTTGGGGATTTGGGGATTTGGGAGCGGGGATTTGGGGATTTGGGGATTTGGGAGCGGGAATTTGGGGATTTGGGAGGGGGAATTTGGGGATTTGGAAGCAGGAATTTGGGGATTCGGGAGCGGGAATTTGGAGATTTGGGAGTGGGGATTTGGGGATTTGGGAGGGGGGAATTTGGGGATTTGGGGATTTGGGAGCAGGGATTTGGGAGGGGGAATTTGGGGATTTGGGAGGGGGGATTTGGAAGTGGGAATTTGGGGATTTGGGAGCGGGGATTTGGGGATTTGGGAGCAGGAGTTTGGAGATTTGGGAGGGGGGCATTTGGGGATTCGGGAGCGGGGATTTGGGAGGGGGAATTTGGGGATTTGGGAGGGGGGAATTTGGGGATTTGGAGATTTGGGAGGGGGAATTTGGAGATTTGGGAGCGGGGATTTGGGGATTTGGGAGAGGGAATTTGGGGATTCGGGAGCGGGAATTTGGAGATTTGGGAGTGGGGATTTGGGGATTTGGGAGGGGGAATTTGGGGATTCGGGAGCGGGAATCTCCCAACCCTTAGGATCCTTCAACTCTTGGGATCTCCCAACCTTTGGGATCCTCCAACCCTTGGGATCTCCCAACCCTTGGGATCCTCCAACCCTTGAATCACCCAAGACCCTTCGGGATACCCCAACCCTTGGGATCCTTCAAACCTTAGGATCAACCAATTTCTGGGATCACCTGAGCACCTTTGGGATCCTTCAACCCTTGGAACCCCCCAATCCCAGAAATCTCCCAATCCTTGGAATTCCCCAGTCCTTGGAATCCCAGGAATCCCCAAACCCCAGGAATCCCCCAACCCCAGGAACCCCCAAACCCCAGGATTCCCTGAAACCCAGCAATCCCTGATTCCCAGGAATCCCCAAATCCCAGCAATCCCCAAACCCCAGGATTCCCCAAACCCCAGGAATCCCAGGAATCCCTGACTCCCCACAATCCCGGCAATCCCAGAAACCCCAAAATCCCAGGAATCCCCAAACCCCAGGAACCCCCAAACCCCAGCAAATCCCAGGAACCCCCAAATCCCAGGAACCCCCAAACCCCAGGAACCCCCAAACCCCAGGAACCCCCAAACCCCAGGATTCCCCAAACCCCAGGAACTCCCAAACCCCAGCAAACCCCAGGATTCCCCAAACCCCAGCAAATCCCGGGAACTCCCAAACCCCAGGAACCCCCAAACCCCAGGAAATCCCAAATCCCAGCAATCCCAGGAATCCCCAAACCCCAGAACCCCCAAACCCCAGGAACCCCCAAACCCCAGCAAATCCCAAACCCCAGCAAATCCCAGGAACCCCCAAACCCCAGAACCCCCAAACCCCAGCAAATCCCAGGAACCCCCAAATCCCAGGAACTCCCAAACCCCAGGAGCCCCCAAACCCCAGGAATCCCCAAACCCCAGCAATCCCAGGAACCCCCAAACCCCAGGAATCCCCAAACCCCAGGAACCCCCAAACCCCAGGAACCCCCAAACCCCAGGAATCCCCAAACCCCAGCAATCCCAGGAACCCCCAAACCCCAGGAATCCCCAAACCCCAGGAACCCCCAAACCCCAGGAACCCCCAAACCCCAGCAAATCCCACGACTCCCCCCCAAACCCCAGCAATCCCCAACTCCCAACAATCCCGGCAATCCCAGCAACCCCCCCAAAATCCCAGGAACCCCCAAACCCCAGCAATCCCAGGAACCCCCAAACCCCAGGAGCCCCCAAACCCCCCAAAATCCCAGGATTCCCCAAACCCCAGCAAATCCCACAATCCCCCCCCCCCAAACCCCAGCAGTCCCCGACTCCCAACAATCCCAGCAATCCCAGCAACCCCCCCAAAATCCCAGGAATCCCCTTTCCATCCCCCCAACTCTCACCCCCTGCTCGTCCAGCTTGAGCAGCTGCTCGGGGACCTTGGGCGAGCAGAGCGCCATCCGCAGGCACTGCACGTTCAGCTCGGGAACCACGAATTCCAGGATATCCCGGAGCGGGAGCCCCCGCAGCGACCCCGCCTTGGCCGTGCTGGGCGTGGCGTCCTCCAGGATGGATCCGCGCAGCGTGGCCAGCTGGGAAAAGGGGGGACGGCAAACGTAAAACAAAAAAAAATCCGGGATGAGAATGGCGGAATGGGAACGGGGAAGGATGGAGTAGAGGGGGGAGGGGTTTGCGTAGCGCGGTTTGGATGTGGAGGGGGTTTGGTAAAGGGGGTTTTCCAAAGGGTTTTTTCCAAAGGGTTTTTCCCGAGGTTTTTTTCCCCAAGGAATTTTCCAAGGGGTTTTTTCCAAGGGATTTCTCTCGAGGGATTTTTCCTGAGGGGTTTTTCCCAAGGGTTTTTTTCCAAAGGGTTTTTTCCCCAAGGAATTTTCCCAAAGGGATTTTTCTCAAGGGATTTTTCCCAAGGTTTTTTTCCCAAGGAATTTTCCCAAGGTTTTTTCCCCGAGGTTTTTTTCCCCAAGGGGTTTTTCCAAAGGGTTTTTCCTGAGGGGATTTTTCCTGAGGAATTTTTCCCAAGGTTTTTTTCCAAAGGGTTTTTCCCCAAGGGATTTTTCCCAAGGTTTTTCCCCCAAGGAATTTTCCCAAGGTTTTTTTCCCAAGGGTTTTTTCCCGAGGTTTTTTTCCCCAAGGAATTTTCCCAAAGGGATTTTTCCCAAAGGGATTTTTCCCAAGGTTTTTTTCCCAAGGAATTTTCCCAAGGTTTTTTTCCCAAGGTTTTTTCCCCGAGGTTTTTTTTCCCCAAGGGGTTTTTCCAAAGGGTTTTTCCTGAGGGGATTTTTCCTGAGGAATTTTTCCCAAGGCTTTCTTCCCCGAGGTTTTTTCCCCCAAGGAATTTTCCAAAGGGATTTTCCCCAAGGGTTTTTCCCGAGGTTTTTTTCCCAAGGGATTTTCCCCAAGGTTTTTTTCCCCAAGGTTTTTTTTCCAAGGGATTTTTCCCAAGGAATTTTCCCAAAGGGATTTTTCCCAACGGTTCCCTCCAAGGGATTTTTCCCAAGGTTTTTTCCCAAGGGATTTCTCCCAATGGTTTTCCCAAGGGATTTTTCCCGAGGGGATTTTCCCAAGGGGTTTTTCCCAAGGTTTTTTTTCCCCGAGGTTTTTCCCCAAGGGATTTCTCCCAACGGTTTTCCCAAGGTTTTCTTCCCAAGGTTTTCTTCCCAAAGGATTTTTCCCAAGGGATTCTCCCCAAGGAATTTTCCCAAGGGGTTTTTCCCAAGGTTTTTTTCCCAAGGGGTTTCTCCCAACGGTTTTCCCGAGGGATTTTTCCCAAGGGATTTTTCCCAAGGAATTTTCCCAAAGGGATTTTTCCCAAGGGTTCCCTCCAAGGGGTTTTTCCCAAGGTTTTTTTCCCCCAAGGAATTTTCCCAAGGGATTTTTCTCGAGGGTTTTTTCCAAGGGATTTTCCCCGAGGGATTTTTCCCAAGGGTTTTTCCCAAGGGATTTCTCCCAAGGAATTTTCCAAGGGGTTTTTTTCCAAGGGGTTTCTCTCGAGGGATTTTTCCTGAGGGGTTTTTCCCAAGGGTTTTTTTCCAAAGGATTTTTCCAAGGGTTTCTTCCAAGGTTTTTTTTCCCCAAGGGATTTTTCCCAAGGTTTTTTTCCCAAGGGTTTTTCCAAAGGGTTTTTTCCCAAGGGGTTTTTCCCCAAAGGGTTTTTCCCAAGGTTTTTTTCCCAAGGGGATTTTTCCCAAGGGATTTTTCCCAAGGGATTTCTCCCAATGGGTTTCCCAAGGGGTTTTTCTCCCAAGGGATTTTTCCCAAGGTTTTTTTTCCCAATATTTTTTTCCCAAGGGATTTTTCCCAAGGTTTTTTTCCAAAGGGTTTTTCCCCAACGGGTTTTTCCCAAGGAATTTTCCCAAAGGGATTTTTCCCAAGGTTTTTTTCCCCAAGGGGTTTTTCCCAAGAGATTTTTCCCAAGGGATTTCTCCCAATGGTTTTCCCAAGGGGTTTTCCCAAGGGATTGTTCCCAAGGTTTTCCCAAGGGGTTTTTCCCAAGGGTTTTTCCCAAGGTTTTTTTCCCAAGGGGTTTCTCCCAACGGTTTTCCCAAGGTTTTTTTTCCAAGGGATTTTTCCCAAGGAATTTTCCCAAAGGGATTTTTCCCAAGGGTTCCCTCCAAGGGGTTTTTCCCAAGGTTTTTTTCCCCCAAGGAATTTTCCCAAGGGATTTTTCTCGAGGGTTTTTTCTGAGGGATTTTCCCCGAGGGATTTTTCCCAAGGGTTTTTCCCAAGGGGTTTTTCCAAGGGATTTTTCCCAAGGTTTTTTTCCCCGAGGTTTTTTCCCAAGGGATTTCTCCCAACGGTTTTCCCAAGGTTTTCTTCCCAAAGGATTTTTCCCAAGGGGTTTTTCCCAAGGAATTTTTCCCGAGGGTTTTTTTCCCAAGGGGATTTTTCCCGAGGTTTTTTTTTTGGGACCAGGACCTGGCTGGTGCGGAAGATGAGGCGGTGCTGGAATTGGGGGCCGTGCTCTTTGTGCTCCTCCAGCTTTTCCCGACGGATGCTCACGGCCACCGGGCCCAGCTTCTCGTCCACGCCGAAATAGTTGGAATGTTCTGGGTGGGAAAAGTGGGATTTAGGGGATTTAGGGGATTTTGGGAGATTTTGGGGGGATTTTGGGGGATTTTAGGGGGATTTTGGGGGGATTTTGGGGGATTTGGGAGGGTTTTGGGGGATTTTGGGGGGATTTTGGGGGATTTGGGAGGGATTTGGGGGATTTTGGGGGGATTTTGGGGGGATTTGGGGGATTTTGGGGGGATTTTGGAGGGATTTGGGGGATTTTGGGGGATTTTGGGGGGATTTTGGGGGATTTGGGAGGGATTTGGGGGATTTTGGGGGGATTTTGGGGGGATTTGGGGGGATTTTGGGGGGATTTGGGGGATTTTGGGGGGATTTGGGAGGGATTTGGGGGATTTTGGGGGGATTTTGGAGGGATTTTGGGGGATTTGGGGGATTTTGGGGGGACTTGGGGGATTTTGGGGGGATTTGGGGGATTTTGGGGGGATTTTGGGGGATTTGGGAGGGATTTGGGGGATTTTGGGGGGATTTTGGGGGATTTGGGAGGATTTGGGGAGATTTTGGGGGGATTTTGGGGGATTTGGGGGATTTTGGGGGGATTTGGGAGGATTTGGGGGATTTTGGGGGATTTGGGGGATTTTGGGGGATTTGGGAGGATTTTGGGGGATTTGGGGGATTTTGGGGGGATTTGGGAGGATTTGGGGGATTTTGGGGGATTTGGGAGGATTTTGGGGGATTTGGGGGATTTTGGGGGATTTGGGGGGATTTGGGGGGTTTTGGGGGGATTTTGGGGGGACTTGGGGGATTTTGGGGATTTTGGGGAGACTTGGGGGATTTTGGGGGGATTTGGGGGGATTTGGGGGGTTTTGGGGGGATTTTGGGGGATTTGGGAGGATTTGGGGAGATTTAGGGGGGATTTGGGAGGATTTGGGGAGATTTTGGAGGAATTTAGGGGGGATTTGGGGGAATTTCGGACGATTGGGGGGGTTTTGGGGGGGATTTTGTGGGATTTGGAGGGATTTTTGGAGGATTTTGGAGGGATTTAGGGGGAATTTGGAGGGGATACAAAATTCCAGCCAAACCAAGGAGGAATCGGGAAAACCAGAAGAAACCGAGGAATCTCCAAAACAGAACTGAAGGAATTTTGGGAATTTCAAAGCTCCCAAACCCCCCCTCCCCCTCCCCGTCATTCCCAACCTTTCCCATGGAAATAATCCCGGTAGTAACGCGCTCCCAAATCCACGTGCTCCACGCTGAAATTCCGCAGCCTCTCCGGATCCCTCTGCTGCTCCTTGGGCACTTCCAAGACGGAAATCCCAGCGTTGGTCGGCTTCCCCACGTGGAGAGAATCCGGAAAAACCCCCGGAGATCCCAAAAATCCCGGAGCCGCCGTTTTGGAGAAGCTGAGGTCGCGTTCTCCGGCGCCGCCGCCGATCTCGTTGCGGAAGTGAGGGCAGCTGAGCAGCAGCTCGTTGCTGGTGTTATCCCCCACGTCGTGCTCCAGGTTTTCCTTGGAATTCAAGTCCTCCGTGCTGGAAAAAGCGGGATCGGAGCCGGCCGAAGCGGCGGAAGCGCCCGTGGTGGTGTTGCGGCGCCGGGCGCCGGCGCAGCGCTGCTGCAGCGCGGCCGCGCTCGGCTCGAACAGGATGCTCTGAGCGTCGTAGTGGGCGAAGCTTTTCCGGCAAATCCACGATTTCCACGGCGCTTCCCGGGATTCCTCAGGATCTTTGGGATCGGCCTCGGCGCGGCCGCCGCTCCGGAGCTTTTTAAAGATGGAGTCGTCGCTTTTCGGGCAACGCCGGCGCGGTTTTTCCTTGGGATGGGGAGGCTCGTCCGGGACGCCGTCGCGGGTTTCGGGTTGGACGCCGGGAAAATCCCGCTCGGGAGCGGCCGTTTTGGTGCGGAATTCCTTCAGCATCTCCAAGAAACTCTGCTCGGAAATGCCCTGCACGTCGATGGACGAGGTGCTGCCGTATTCCCGGAAAAGCCCGGCGCCGCTGGAAGCGCCGGCGCCGCCGCGAGATTCCGAATTTTCCTCGGCGTCGCACTCGCTCAGCGTCACTTCGCTGCTGCTCCGCTGCCGTAACGGAGTCGTCGCCGTCGCCGCCGTTCCCAAAAATCCCTCCTGGAATTCCACGTCCTTGGAACGCCGCCGCGCCAAGCGGTGAAGGGCTTTGAAGCCGGGAACGGCGGCCAAGGGTTGAGCGCTTGGGAAATGGCGGGAAGAAGCCGGAGAATCCTTGGAATCCTTGGAATCTTTGCTCCGCGGCGGCCACTCGGCCACGCGGGCGCGGACGCCCATTTTGGGAACGGTGGGAGCCCAAAAGGGAGCGGCGCCGGCGGAGTCGGAGCGTTGGGAATTCATGATCCCGCTGGGAAATTTGGGATGGAGGAGGTCATGGTCCGGTTGGGACGGGCACGGAGCGAGGTCGGGATTCCGGAGAGGGCGAGGAGAGGTCGAGGTGGAGGCCGCGGTGCCGGCGCATGGCGGGGGTGGGGCCGGAATTCTGGGGGGGGGAAGGAGAGGATTAGTGGGATGGAGAATTCCCAAAAAATCCCCAAAGGGCCCCAGGGGTTTGGGGGTTTATCCCTACAGGAATTCCTCAGGGAATCCTGGAATTTGGGGATTTGACTCCATGGAAATTCCTCAAAAAAGCTGGGAATTTGTAGATCTGTATCCCACAGAAACTCCTTAAAACCCTTGGAATTGTTGTATTTATCCCATGGGAATTCCTCAGGAAATCCTGGAATTTGGGGATTTAACTCCACGGGATTCCTCAAAAAAACCCCTTGGAATTGGGGCATTTATCCCAAGGAAATTCCTCAGAAAATCCTGGAATTTGGGCATTTTTTCCCATGGAAATTCCTTAAAAACCCCTTGGAATTGCTGCATTTATCCCACAAAAATTCCTTTAAAACCCTTGGAATTGGAGGATTTATCCCATGGGAATTCCTTTAAAACCCTTGGAATTTGGAAATTCCTTTAAAACTTTGGAATTGCTGCATTTATCCCATGGAAATTCCTCAGGAAATCCTGGAATTTGGAAATTCCTTTAAAACCTTGGAATTGGAGGATTTATCCCACAAAAATTCCTTTAAAACCTTGGAATTGCTGCATTTATCCCACAAAAATTCCTTTAAAACCTTGGAATTGCTGCATTTATCCCTCAGGAAATCCTGGAATTCGGGGATTTTTTTCCATGGAAATTCCCCCCAAAAAAACTTGGAATTGCTGCATTTATCCCACAAAAATTCCTTTAAAAACCTTGGAATTGGTGACTTTATCCCTGGTGAGATCCCTCAGGAAATCCTGGAATTTGGGGATTTTTTCCCATGGAAATTCCTTAAAAAAATCCTTGGAATTGCTGCATTTATCCCACGGAAATTCCTCAGGAAATCCTGGAATTTGGAAATTCCTTTAAACACTTGGAATTGCTGCATTTATCCCATGGAAATTCCTCAAAAACCCTTGGAATTTGAGGATTTATCCCATGGAAATTCCTCAGGAAATCCTGGAATTCGGGGATTTTTTCCCATGGAAATTCCTTTAAAATCCTTGGAATTGCTGCATTTATCCCCATAAGAATCCCTCAGGAAATCCTGGAATTTGGGGATTTTTTCCCATGGAAATTCCTTAAAAAAATCCTTGGAATTGCTGCATTTATCCCACGGAAATTCCTCAGGAAATCCTGGAATTTGGAAATTCCTTTAAACCCTTGGAATTGGAGGATTTATCCCACAAAAATTCCTTTAAAACCTTGGAATTGGTGACTTTATCCCCTGGTGAGATCCCTCAGGAAATCCTGGAATTCGGGGATTTTTTCCCATGGAAATTCCTTAAAAAAATCCTTGGAATTGCTGCATTTATCCCACGGGAATCCCTCAGGAAATCCTGGAATTTGCAAATTCCTTTAAAACCTTGGAATTGCTGCATTTATCCCACAAAAATTCCTTTAAAACCTTGGAATTGCTGCATTTATCCCCATAAGAATCCCTCAGGAAATCCTGGAATTCGGGGATTTTTTTCCATGGAAATTCCCCCCAAAAAAACTTGGAATTGCTGCATTTATCCCACAAAAATTCCTTTAAAAACCTTGGAATTGGTGACTTTATCCCTGTTGAGATCCCTCAGGAAATCCTGGAATTTGGGGATTTTTTCCCATGGAAATTCCTTAAAAAAATCCTTGGAATTGTTGCATTTATCCCACAGAAATTCCTCAAAAAAACCCTTGGAATTGGTGACTTTATCCCCATAAGAATCCCTCAGGAAATCCTGGAATTTGGGGATTTATTCCCAAGGAAATTCCTCAAAAACCCTTGGAATTGGTGACTTTATCCCTGGTGAGATCCCTCAGGAAATCCTGGAATTTGGGGATTTATTCCCACAGGAATTCCTCAAAAATGACCTTGGAATTGATGGATTTGACTCCATGAGAATTCCTCAAAAAACCTGGGAATTTGTAGATCTGTATTCCACAAAAATTCCTTAAAACCCTTGGAATTGCTGCATTTATCCCATGGGAATTCCTCAGGGAATCCTGGAATTTGGAAATTCCTTAAAACCCTTGGAATTGGAGGATTTATCCCACAAAAATTCCTTTAAAACCTTGGAATTGCTGCATTTATCCCCATAAGAATCCCTCAGAAAATCCTGGAATTTGGGGATTTTTTCCCATGGAAATTCCTTAAAAAAATCCTTGGAATTGCTGCATTTATCCCACAAAAATCCCTTTAAAATCCTTGGAATTGCTGCATTTATCCCACGGGAATTCCTCAGGAAATCCTGGAATTTGGAAATTCCTTTAAAACCTTGGAATTGCTGCATTTATCCCACAGAAATTCCTCAGGGAATCCTGGAATTTGGAAATTCCTTTAAACCCTTGGAATTGGAGGATTTATCCCACAAAAATTCCTTTAAAACCCTTGGAATTGGAGGATTTATCCCATGGGAATTCCTTTAAAACCCTTGGAATTTGGAAATTCCTTTAAAACCTTGGAATTGCTGCATTTATCCCACAGAAATTCCTCAGGAAATCCTGGATTTTGGGGATTTATTCCCACAGGAATTCCTCAAAAAAACCCCTTGGAATTTGGGCATTTATCCCACGGAAATTCCTCAGGAAATCCTGGAATTTGGGGATTTTTTCCCATGGAAATTCCCAAAAAACCCTTGGAATTGCTGCATTTATCCCACAAAAATTCCTTTAAAAACCTTGGAATTGCTGCATTTATCCCCATAAGAATCCCTCAGGAAATCCTGGAATTCGGGGATTTTTTCCCATGGAAATTCCTTAAAAAAATCCTTGGAATTGCTGCATTTATCCCACGGAAATTCCTTAAAAACCCTTGGAACTTGGGCATTTATCCCACGGAAATTCCTCAGGAAATCCTGGAATTTGGGGATTTTTCCCATGGAAATTCCCAAAAAACCCTTGGAATTGCTGCATTTATCCCACAAAAATTCCTTTAAAATCCTTGGAATTGCTGCATTTATCCCACAAAAATTCCTCAAAAACCCTTGGAATTTGAGGATTTATCCCATGGAAATTCCTCAGGAAATCCTGGAATTTGGGCATTTTTTCCCATGGAAATTCCTTAAAAACCCCTTGGAATTGCTGCATTTATCCCACAAAAATTCCTTTAAAACCCTTGGAATTGGAGGATTTATCCCATGGGAATTCCTTTAAAACCCTTGGAATTTGGAAATTCCTTTAAAACCTTGGAATTGCTGCATTTATCCCACGGAAATTCCTCAGGAAATCCTGGAATTTGGAAATGCCTTTAAACCCTTGGAATTGGAGGTTTTATCCCACAAAAATTCCTTTAAAACCCCTTGGAATTTGGGCATTTATCCCACAGAAATTCCTCAGGAAATCCTGGATTTTGGGGATTTATTCCCACAGGAATTCCTCAAAAAAACCCCTTGGAATTTGGGCATTTATCCCACAGAAATTCCTCAGGAAATCCTGGAATTTGGGGATTTTTTCCCATGGAAATTCCCAAAAAACCCCTGGAATTGCTGCATTTATCCCACAAAAATTCCTTTAAAACCCTTGGAATTGCTGCATTTATCCCACGGAAATTCCTCAGGGAATCCTGGAATTTGGAAATTCCTTTAAACCCTTGGAATTGCTGCATTTATCCCACAAAAATTCCTTAAAAACCCTTGGAATTGGTGACTTTATCCCTGTTGAGATCCCTCAGGAAATCCTGGAATTTGGGGATTTTTTCCCATGGAAATTCCTTAAAAAAATCCTTGGAATTGCTGCATTTATCCCACAAAAATTCCTTAAAAACCCTTGGAATTTGGGCATTTATCCCACGGAAATTCCTCAGGAAATCCTGGAATTTGGGGATTTTTTCCCATGGGAATTCCTTAAAAAACCCTTGGAATTGCTGCATTAATCCCACAAAAATTCCTTTAAAAACCTTGGAATTGCTGCATTTATCCCATGGGAATTCCTCAGGAAATCCTGGAATTTGGGGATTTTTTCCCATGGAAATTCCCAAAAACCCCTTGGAATTGCTGCATTTATCCCACAAAAATTCCTTTAAAACCCTTGGAATTTGGGCATTTATTCCCATGGGAATTCCTCAAAAAACCCCTTGGAATTTGGAAATTCCTTTAAAACCTTGGAATTGCTGCATTTATCCCACGGAAATTCCTCAGGAAATCCTGGATTTTGGGGATTTTTTCCCATGGAAATTCCCAAAAAACCCTTGGAATTGCTGCATTTATCCCACAAAAATTCCTCAAAAACCCTTGGAATTTGGGCATTTATCCCAAGGAAATTCCTCAGAAAATCCTGGAATTTGGGCATTTTTTCCCATGGAAATTCCTTAAAAACCCCTTGGAATTGCTGCATTTATCCCACAAAAATTCCTTAAAAACCCTTGGAATTTGGGCATTTATCCCACGGAAATTCCTCAGGAAATCCTGGAATTTGGGGATTTTTTCCCATGGAAATTCCTTAAAAACCCCTTGGAATTGCTGCATTTATCCCATGGAAATTCCTCAAAACCCTTGGAATTGCTGCATTTATCCCACAAAAATTCCTTTAAAACCCTTGGAATTGGAGGATTTATCCCATGGGAATTCCTTTAAAACCCTTGGAATTTGGAAATTCCTTTAAAACTTTGGAATTGCTGCATTTATCCCACGGAAATTCCTCAGGAAATCCTGGAATTTGGAAATTCCTTTAAAACCTTGGAATTGGAGGATTTATCCCACAAAAATTCCTTTAAAAACCTTGGAATTGCTGCATTTATCCCTCAGGAAATCCTGGAATTCGGGGATTTTTTTCCATGGAAATTCCCCCCAAAAAACCTTGGAATTGCTGCATTTATCCCACAAAAATTCCTTTAAAAACCTTGGAATTGGTGACTTTATCCCTGTTGAGATCCCTCAGGAAATCCTGGAATTTGGGGATTTTTTCCCATGGAAATTCCTTAAAAAACCTTGGAATTGCTGCATTTATCCCACAAAAATTCCTTTAAAATCCTTGGAATTGCTGCATTTATCCCACGGAAATTCCTCAGGCAATCCTGGAATTTGGGGATTTTTTCCCATGGAAATTCCCAAAAACCCCTTGGAATTGCTGCATTTATCCCACAAAAATTCCTTTAAAACCCTTGGAATTGGAGGATTTATCCCATGGGAATTCCTTTAAAACCCCTTGGAATTTGGAAATTCCTTTAAAACCTTGGAATTGCTGCATTTATCCCACGGAAATTCCTCAGGAAATCCTGGATTTTGGGGATTTATTCCCACAGGAATTCCTCAAAAAAACCCCTTGGAATTTGGGCATTTATCCCACAGAAATTCCTCAGGAAATCCTGGATTTTGGGGATTTTTTCCCATGGAAATTCCTTAAAAAAACCTTGGAATTGCTGCATTTATCCCACAAAAATTCCTTTAAAACCTTGGAATTGCTGCATTTATCCCACGGAAATTCCTCAGGAAATCCTGGAATTTGGGGATTTTTTCCCATGGAAATTCCTTAAAAAACCCTTGGAATTGCTGCATTTATCCCACAAAAATTCCTTTAAAAACCTTGGAATTGCTGCATTTATCCCACGGGAATTCCTTTAAATCCTCCCATCAATCCCTGATTGCCTTAATTAACGAAATCTTAATTAAGCTCAGCCCCTTCCCACCGGGAATTCCCGTGGATCCCACGGGAAACAATTCCGGGAATTCCCGAGCCCTTCCCACTCCAGGTTGGAGGATTTTTGGGATAAAATTCCCACCATTTTTGGGATAAAATTCCCCCCATTTTTGGGATAAAATCCCCCCATTTTTGGGATAAAATTCCCACCATTTTTGGGATAAAATTTCCCCATTTTTGGGAAAAAATTCCCACCATTTTTGGGAAAAAATTCCCACCATTTTTGGGATAAAATTCCCCCCATTTTTGGGATAAAATTCCCACCATTTTTGGGATAAAATTCCCCCATTTTTGGGATAAAATTCCCCCCATTTTTGGGAAAAAATTCCCACCATTTTTGGGATAAAATTCCCCCATTTTTGGGATAAAATTCCCACCATTTTTGGGATAAAATCCCCCCCATTTTTGGGATAAAATCCCCCCCATTTTTGGGAAAAAATTCCCACCATTTTTGGGATAAAATCCCCCCCATTTTTGGGATAAAATTCCCCCCATTTTTGGGATAAAATCCCCCCATTTTTGGGATAAAATCCCCCCATTTTTGGGAAAAAATTCCCACCATTTTTTGGATAAAATTCCCCCCATTTTTGGGAAAAAATTCCCCCCATTTTTGGGATAAAATTCCCACCATTTTTGGGATAAAATTCCCACCATTTTTGGGATAAAATTCCCCCCATTTTTGGGATAAAATTCCCCCATTTTTGGGATAAAATTCCCCCATTTTTGGGATAAAATTCCCCCCATTTTTGGGATAAAATTCCCCCCATTTTTGGGATAAAATCCCCCCATTTTTGGGATAAAATCCCCCCCATTTTTGGGATAAAATTCCCACCATTTTTGGGATAAAATTTCCCCCATTTTTGGGATAAAATTTCCCCCATTTTTGGGATAAAATTCCCACCATTTTTGGGATAAAATCCCCCCATTTTTGGGAAAAAATTCCCCCATTTTTGGGATAAAATTTCCCCCATTTTTGGGAAAAAAATCCCCCCATTTTTGGGATAAAATTTCCCCCAATTTTGGGATAAAATTCCCCCCATTTTTGGGATAAAATCCCCCCATTTTGGGGAAAAAATTCCCACCATTTTTGGGATAAAATTCCCACCATTTTTGGGAAAAAATTCCCACCATTTTTGGGATAAAATTCCCCCCATTTTTGGGATAAAATTTCCACCATTTTTGGGAAAAAATTCCCCCATTTTTGGGATAAAATTCCCACCATTTTTGGGATAAAATCCCCCCCATTTTTGGGAAAAAAATCCCCCCATTTTTGGGATAAAATTTCCCCCATTTTTGGGATAAAATTTCCCCCATTTTTGGGATAAAATTCCCACCATTTTTGGGAAAAAATTCCCCCATTTTTGGGATAAAATTTCCCCCATTTTTGGGATAAAATTCCCACCATTTTTGGGAAAAAATTTCCCCCATTTTTGGGATAAAATTCTCCCCATTTTTGGGAAAAAATTCCCACAATTTTTGGGATAAAATTCCCCCATTTTTGGGAAAAAATTCCCACCATTTTTGGGATAAAATTCCCCCATTTTTGGGATAAAATTCCCACCATTTTTGGGATAAAATCCCCCCATTTTTGGGAAAAAATTCCCACCATTTTTGGGATAAAATTCCCACCATTTTTGGGATAAAATTCCCCCCATTTTTGGGATAAAATTCCCACCATTTTTGGGATAAAATTCCCACCATTTTTGGGATAAAATCCCCCCATTTTTGGGAAAAAATTCCCACCATTTTTGGGATAAAATTCCCACCATTTTTGGGATAAAATTCCCCCCATTTTTGGGATAAAATTCCCACCATTTTTGGGATAAAATTCCCACCATTTTTGGGATAAAATTCCCCCATTTTTGGGATAAAATTCCCACCATTTTTGGGATAAAATCCCCCCATTTTTGGGATAAAATTCCCACCATTTTTGGGATAAAATTCCCCCCATTTTTGGGATAAAATTCCCCCCATTTTTGGGGTGAAATCCCTCGATTTTGGGGCTCTGCAATTTCCAATCCTGGGGTTTTGCCTCTTTTCCCAAAAAATCCGCGTTTTCCATGGGAATTCCTCATCCTGGAGCCTCCAAATTCCATCAGGGGTGGAAAAATTCCAACTTTTTGCCCCCACCCCCAAAATTTTTCCCCCCAAATTGGGGGGAAAGATTAAAAAAATCCCACCCTGCTCCTTAAAAACCCAAAATTTGGGATTTCCAAGCCCAAAATCTGGGAATTTTTAAACCCAAAACTTGGAATTTCCAAGCCCCAAAGTTGGGATTTTAAACCAAAAAATCTGGAATATCCAAGCCCAAAAGTTGGGATTTTTAAACCCAAAAATCTGGGAATTTCCAAGCTCAAAAGCTGGAATTATAAACCCAAAAGTTGGGCTTTTTTAAACCCAAAAATCTGGGAATTTCCAAGCCCAAAAGTTGAGATTTTTAAACCCAAAACTTGAGATTTTTAAACCCAAAAAACTGGAATTTCCAAACCCAAAAGTTGGGGTTTTTAAACCCAAAAATCTGGGAATTTTTAAACTGAAAAATTGGGATTTTTAAATCCAAAATCTGGGAATTTCCAAGCCCAAAAGTTGGGATTTTTAAACCCAAAAATCTGGGAATTTCCAAACCCTAAAATTGGGATTTTTAAACCCAAAAATCTGGGAATTTCCAAGCCCAAAACTTGGGATTTCGAACACCAAAACTTGGAATTTTTAAACCCAGAACTTGGGATTTTTAAACCCAAAACTTGGGATTTCCAAGCCCGAAATTTGGGATTTTTAAACCCAAAACTTGGGATATCTAAGCCCAAAACTTGGGATTTCCAAGCCCGAAAATTGGGATTTTTAAACACAAGAAATTGGGGTTTTTAAACCCAAAAATCTGGGAATTTCCAAGCCCAAAACTTGGGATTTTTAAACCCAAACTTGGGATTTCCAAGCCCAAAAATCTGGGAATTTCCAAGCCCAAAACTTGGGATTTTTAAACCCAAAAATCTGTGAATTTCCAAGCCCAAAAGTTGGGACTTCGAACACCAAAACTTGGAATTTTTAAACCCAAAAGTTGGGATTTTTAAACCCAAAAATCTGGGAATTTCCAAGCCCAAAACTTGGGACTTTTAAACTCAAAACTTGGGATTTTTAAACCCAAAAGTTGGGATTTTTAAACCCAAAAATCTGGGAATTTCCAAGCCCAAAACTTGGGCTTTTTAAACCCAAAACTTGGGATTTTTAAACCCAAAAAATGGGATTTTTAAACCCAAAAATCTGGGAATTTCCAAGCCCAAAAATTAGGATTTTTAAACCCAAAAATTGGGATTTTTCAACCCCAAATTAAGATTTTTAACCCCAAACTTGGGCTTTTTAACCCCAATCCCGAGGTTTCCCAGGCGGGAATTCCCGGAAGCCGAACCCGGCCCTTCCCACTCCGGAAGGGAGGGAGGATTTTAATCATTAACTCCAAAGTTTTTCTGACAAATCCAAGGAATTTTTTAACTCTTCCCAAGCCCCGAAACTTGGGATTTTTAAACCAAAAAACTTGGGATTTTTAAACCCAAAACTTGGGAGTCCCAACACCAAAACTTGGGATTTTTAAACCCCAAAAATCTGGGAATTTCCAAGCCCAAAAATTGGGATTTTTAAACCCTAAACTTGGGATTTCCAACACCAAAAATCTGGGAATTTCCAAGCCCCAAAATTGGGATTTTTAAACCCAAAAAACTGGAATTTCCAAACCCAAAAGTTGGGGGTTTTAAACCCAAAAATCTGGGAATTTTTAAACCCAAAAGTTGGGATTTTTAAACCCCAAAAATTGGGATTTTTAAACCCAAAACTTGGGATTTCCAAGCCCAAAAGTTGGGATTTTTAAACCCAAACTTGGGATTTCCAAGCCCAAAAATCTGGGAATTTCCAACATCAAAAGTTGGGATTTTTAAACCCAAAACTTGGGATTTTTAAACCCAAAAATCTGGGAATTTCCAAGCCCAAAAATTTGGGATTTTTAAGCCCCAAATGTTGGGATTTTTAAACCCAAAAATCTGGGAATTTCCAAGCCCAAAACTTGGGACTTTTAAACTCAAAACTTGGGATTTTTAAACCCGAAAATTGGGATTTTTAAACCCGAAAATTGGGATTTTTAAACCCAAAAATTGGGATTTCCAACACCAAAAATTTGGGAATTTCCAAGCCCAAAACTTGGGATTTTTAAACTCAAAACTTGGGATTTTTAAATCCAAAACTTGGGATTTTTAAACCCAAAACTTGGGATTTTTAAACCCAAAAATCTGGCAATTTCCAAACCCAAAAATTAGGATTTTTAAACCCAAAAATTGGGATTTTTCAACCCCAAATTAAGATTTTTGACCCCAAACTTGGGCTTTTTAACCCCAATCCCGAGGTTTCCCAGGCGGGAATTCCCGGAAGCCGAACCCGGCCCTTCCCACTCCGGAAGGGAGGGAGGATTTTAATCATTAACTCCAAAGTTTTTCTGACAAATCCAAGGAATTTTTTAACTCTTCCCAAGCCCCTGAGGAGAAATCACAGCCCCACCTCATCGTAATTAAAACTTAACGAGCTCTTAACGAGCTTTAATTATTCCTAACTCGCTGCTGGGTTGTTTTTCCAGTGGAAAAAAAGAAGTTTCAGGGATTATTTTGGGAATAAAACCCTTAAAAAAAAGTGGGAATGGAGCGGCAAAAGGAGGAGGAACGAGGGAATTCATTAATTAAGGAGTTGAGAAATCAGTGGTTAATTAACGAGGGATTCAAAGGGGATAATCCTAATGGATAACAACGGGAATGGTGTTAAAAAACACAAGGAAAAAAAACCTGGAAAAGACAAAAAAAAAAAACTGGGAAAACCGGGAATAAATCCGGGGCCCTGCTGCGGCTTTTATCTGATGGCGCCGGCTTAATTAACGCTAATTAAACAAAAGCCATCGTCAACATTCCCCAATCCAAAGGAATTCCCACTTGCCTGAACTCCAGGGATTCCGAGAGCGACGGGAGGAGGCTCCAGAGGGGAGGGGGAAAGAGCCCCAAAATCCCGGGATTTTACCCCAAAGGAAAAAGCCGGAACTCGTTAAGTGCCCGGAGCTCGTTAACGAAGGCTCCGCCCCCTCCTCATTAATTTGGCTCCTTCGTTAGGGATTCCCAGAGAATTCCCAAAGAATTCCCGGGGGATTTGAAGTTCTGGAAGAGGAGAAGGAGGAGGGAGGATCTCCGAGGGAATTCCTGGAATTTCGGAGGGATTTTTGGGTTGAAAATGGGGAAAAAGTGGGAGTTTTGGGGGTTTTTCCAGGAGTTTTTGGGGTTTTTCCAGGAGTTTTTCCAGGAGTTTTTCCAGGAGTTTTTCCAGGAGTTTTTCCAGGATTTCCTGAAAAAGAAAAAATGGAAGGGAGGGGTTTGGTTTCCTGGAGGGGGGGAAAAAAGTGGGAAAAGGGGTTGGGAATGAGGGAAAAGGGAGGGAAATGAGAAATAAAGCCCAAAAATCAAAATAAAGCCCAAAAATAGGAAATAAAGCCTAAAAATGAGAAATCAACCCCAAAAATAAGAAATCAATTCCCTAAAAACAAGAAAGAAACCCCAAAGAATGAGAAATAAACCCAAAGAATGAGAAATAAACCCCAAAAATCAAAATAAAGCCCAAAAATAGGAAATAAAGCCTAAAAATGAGAAATCAACCCCAAAAATAAGAAATCAATTCCCTAAAAACAAGAAAGAAACCCCAAAGAATGAGAAATAAACCCAAACAACGAGAAATAAACCCCAAAAATAAAAATAAAGCCCAAAAATAGGAAATAAAGCCTAAAAATAAGAAATCAACCCCAAAAATAAGAAATCAATTCCCTAAAAACAAGAAAGAAACCCCAAAGAATGAGAAATAAACCCCAAAAATAAAAATAAAGCCCAAAAATAAAAATAAAGCCCAAAAATAGGAAATAAAGCCTAAAAATGAGAAATCAACCCCAAAAATAAGAAATCAATTCCCTAAAAACCAGAAAGAAACCCCAAAGAATGAGAAAGAAACCCCAAAAATAAAAATAAAGCCCAAAAATAGGAAATAAACCCTAAAAATAAGAAATCAACCCCAAAAATAAGAAATCAATTCCCTAAAAACAAGAAAGAAACCCCAAAGAACGAGAAATAAACCCCAAAAATCAAAATAAAGCCCAAAAATAGGAAATAAACCCTAAAAATGAGAAATCAACCCCAAAAATAAGAAATCAATTCCCTAAAAACAAGAAAGAAACCCCAAAGAATGAGAAATAAACCCAAAGAATGAGAAATAAACCCCAAAAATCAAAATAAAGCCCAAAAATAAGAAATTACCCCAAAATCCCATGAAAAAAAAAAAACCAAAAATGAGAAATAAACCCCAAACATGAGAAATAAATTCCCTAAAAATGAGAAATAAACCCCAAAACCCAAGGAAAAAAACCCAAACATGAGAAATAAACCCCAAAAAAGGGAAATAAATTCCCTAAAAATAAGAAATAAACCCCAAAGAACGAGAAATAAACCCCAAAAATAAAAAACCCCAAAAACCCAAGAAAAAAACCCCAAAAATGGGAAATAAATCCCTAAAATGAGAAATAAACCCCAAAGAACGAGAAATAAACCCCAAAAATAACAAATAAACCCCAAAAATAACAAATAAAGCCCAAAAATAGGAAATAAACCCCAAAACCCCAAGAAATGAACCCCAAAAATAAGAAATAAATTCCCTAAAAATAAGAAATAAAGCCTAAAAATAGGAAATAAACCCCAAAACCCCAAGAAATGAACCCCAAAAATAAGAAATAAATTCCCTAAAAATAAGAAATAAAGCCTAAAAATAGGAAATAAACCCCAAAACCCCAAAGAAAAAAACCCAAAAATAAGAAATAAACCCCAAAAAATAAGAAATAAACCCCAAAAATAAGAAATGACCCCAAAACCCCAAGAAATGAACCCCCAAAAATAAGAAATTACTCCCCAAAAATAAGAAATTTGTCCAAAAATTAAGAAATAATTCCTGAAATATTAGAAATAAACCCCAAAAACAACAAAAAAAACCAAAATAAGGAAAAACTCCCCAAATTAGGAAAGAAATTCCCCAAAAACGAGAAATAAACCCCAAAAATCAGAAATTACTCCCAAAAATGAGAAATAAACCCCAAAACCCCAAGGATAAAACCCCAAAAATGAGAAATAAATCCCCTAAAATAAAAAATAAACCCCAAAAATGAGAAATGACCCCAAAACCCAAGAAATGAACCCCCAAAAATAAGAAATAAACCCCAAAAATAAAAATAAAGCCCAAAAATAAAAATAAAGCCCAAAAACGGAAAATAAATCCCTAAAAATAAGAAATAAACCCCAAAAAATGAAAAAAACGCTAAAAATAAAAACTTCATCCCCAAAACATCCAAATTCATCCCAAAAATACCAAAGAATTCCCAAAAACCCCAATTAATCCCCAAATTAACAAAGAACTCCCAAAAACCCCCAAATTCTTCCCCAAATTAACAAAGAACTCCCCAAAAATTAACAAATAACTCCCAAAAAACCTGAATTCATCCCCAAATTAACAAAGAACTCCCAAAAAAGCCCAAATTAATCCCCAAATTAACAAAGAACTCCCAAAAAACCCCAATTAATCCCCAAAAATTAACAAATAATTCCCCAAAAAACCCCAATTAATCCCCAAATTCACAAAGAACTCCCCAAAAATGAACAAAGAATTCCCAAAAAACCCCAATTCACCCCCAAATTAACAAAGAACTCCCAAAAAAAACCAAATTCATCCCCAAATTCACAAAGAACTCCCCAAAAAACCCCAATTAATCCCCAAATTAACAAATAATTCCCAAAAATACCAAATAATTCCCAAAAAACCCCAATTCATCCCCAAATTAACAAAGAACTCCCAAAAAAACCCAATTAATCCCCAAAAATTAACAAATAATTCCCAAAAAAACCCAAATTAATCCCCAAAAATTAACAAATAATTCCCAAAAAAACCCAAATTAATCCCCAAAAATTAACAAATAATTCCCAAAAAACCCAAATTCATCCCCAAATTAACAAAGAATTCCCAAAAAAACCAAATTCATCCCCAAATTATCAAATAATTCCCAAAAATACCAAATAATTCCCAAAAAACCCCAATTCACCCCCAAATTAACAAATAATTCCCCAAAAAACCAAAATTCACCCCCAAATTAACAAAGAATTCCCAAAAAAAATCCAATTAATCCCCAAATTAACAAATAATTCCCCAAAAAACCCCAATTAATCCCCAAATTCACAAAGAACTCCCCAAAAATGAACAAATAATTCCGAAAAAAAACCCCAATTAATTCCCAAATTAACAAATAATCCCCAAAAAAAACCAATTAATCCCCAAATTAACAAATAATTCCCCAAAAAACCCCAATTAATCCCCAAATTAACCAATAATTCCCCCAAAAATTAACAAATAATTCCAAAAAAACCCCAAAATACGGAAAAACCCCCCCCAAATCCAGCCCCAAACGGGGCCAGGGGGCTCCGGGGGCCCCTCGGGAGCTCCTCCCGTAATTAGGTCAAGGCAGGAGCTCATTAACGAGGGATTAATTAAGAAGGGGGGCCGGGGCTGGGCCCAAGGGGTTGAATCCACTCCGGATTTTGGGGGCGAAAAAGTGGGAAAAGGGGATCGGGAACGTGGGAAAAAGGGGAAAGGAAACAGCCAAAAAGCACTTAGGGCTCATTTGCATAATGAGCGCCTTGTTAATTAGGGGAGGGTTCGTTAATAGAGGGGGGGTTTGGGGTGATTTGGGGTAATTTGGGGGGGATTTTTAGGGGATTTGGGGGGGATTTTGGGGGGGATTTGGGAGATTTTGGGGGGATTTGGGAGATTTGGAGAGATTTTTTGGGGATTTCAGGGATTTTGGGGGGGATTTTGGGGATTTTGGGGGGATTTTTTAGGGGATTTGGGGTGATTTTGAGGGGATTTCGGGGTTTGGGGGAATTTTGGGGGGTTTTGGGAGATTTTGGGGAGTTTTGCGAGATTTTGGGGGGATTTTGGGGGTGATTTTGGGGGGGTTTGGGGGGTTTTGGGGAATTTTGGGGGGATTTTGGGGAGTTTGGGGGGAATTTTGGGGTAATTTTGAGGGGATTTGGGGGAATTTAGGGGGATTTTTGGGGAATTTTGGGGGGTTTTATGGGATTTTTAGGGAATTTGGGGGATTTTTGGGGGGTTTTGGGGGATTTGGGGGGATTTTGGGAATTTTGGGGGATTTTGGGGAGTTTTGGGGGGATCTGGGGGGGATTTGGGGAGATTTTGGGGGGTTTGGGGAATTTTGGGGGATTTTGGGGAGTTTGGGGGATTTTGGGGGGGATTTTGGGTGATTCTGAGGGGATTTCGGGGGTTTGGGGGGAATTTTGGGGGGTTTTGGGGATTTGGGGGGGGTTTTGGGGATTTTGGGGGGATTTTTAGGGATGAGGGGGGCGGGGGGTTTTGGGGAATTTTGGGGGGTTTTGGGAGATTTTGGGGAGTTTTGGGGGGATTTTGGGAGGGGATTTTTGGAGGGGTTTGGGGGGTTTTGGGAGTTTGGGGGGAATTTTGGGGGGATTTTGGGGGTTTTGGGAGAATTTTGGAGAGATTTTGAGGGAATTTTTGGGGGTTTTGGGGGGATTTTAGGGGATTTGGGGTGATTTTGAAGGGATTTGGGGGGATTTAGGGGGATTTTGGGGAATTTTGGGGAATTTTGGGGGGTTTTATGGGGATTTTTAGGAATTTGGGGGGATTTGGGGGGTTTGGGGAATTTTGGGGGGATTTTGGGGAATTTTGGGGGGATTTTGGGGGGATTTTTGGGGGTTTTGGGGGGTTTGGGGAATTTTGGGGGGGTTTGGGGGGATTTTGGGGAGTTTGGGGGATTTTGAGGGGATTTGAGGGGATTTGGGGAATTTAGGGGGGTTTTGGGGGAATTTTGGAGGGTTATTGGGGAACTTTGGGGGGATTTTGAGGGGATTTCAGGGATTTTGGGGGTTTTTAGGGAGATTTTGGGGCATTTTGGGGGGGTTTTGGGGAATTTTGGGGGGATTTTTAGGGAATTTGGGGTGTTTTTGGGGGATTTAGGGGATTTTTGGGATTTTGGGGAGTTTGGGGGGATTTTTGGGGAGTTTGGGGAGATTTTGGGGAATTTTGAGGGGTTTTGGGGGATTTTGGGGGGAATTTTAGGGAATTTGGGGTGATTTGGGGGGGACTTAGGGGGATTTTGGGGGCTTTGGGAGGATTTTGGGGAGTTTGGGGGGTCCTGAGGTGATTTTGGGAAGGCCTGGAGGGGCTTAGGGGGGTTCTGGGGTGGTTTTTTTGGGGAATTTTTGGGCATTTATGGGGGTGATTTTGGGGAGGATTTTCGGGGGGTCTGGGGTATTTTTGGTTGATCTTCGGGGGGTTACGAGGTTTGGGGGGGGTTGGGGTATTTTGGGGGGGTCTGGGGTGATTTTGGTGGGGGTTTAGGGGACATTTTGGGGGGATTTGGGGAATTTTGGGGGGTTTTAAGGGGGGTCTGGAGGTTTTTGGGGGGGGTCTGAGGTGATTGGGAGGGGTCTGGGGTGATTTGGGGGGGTTTGAGGGGCATTTTGGGGGGATTTGGGGAATTTTGGGGGGTTTTAAGGGGGGGTCTAGAGTGTTTTTGGGGGGTCTGGGGTGATTTGGGGGGGGTTTAGGGGACATTTTGGGGGATTTGGCAAATTTTGGAGGGGTTTTCAGGGGGGGTCTGGAGGTTTGGGAGGTCTGAGGTGATTGTGGGGGGTCTGGGTGTGATTTTGGAGGGGTTCAGGTGACATTTTGGGGGGATTTGGGGAATATTGGGGGTTTTTAAGGGGGGTCTTGGAGGTTTTTGGAGGGGTCTGAGGGTGATTTGGGGGGGATCTGGGGTGATTTTGGGAGGGTTTAGGGGGCATTTTGGGGGGATTTGGGGAATTTTTGGGGGGTTTTTCAGGGGGGGTCTGGAGGTTTTTGGGGGGGGTCTGAGGTGATTGGGAGGGGTCTGGGGTGATTTTGGGGGGGTTGAGAGGAATTGGGGGGGATTTGGGGAATTTTGGGGGGTTTTAAAGGGGGGGGTCTGAGGTGATTTGGGGGGTCTGTTGTGATTTGGGGGGGTTTGGGGGCATTTTGGGGGGATTTGGGGAATTTTGGGGGATTTTAAGGGGGGTCTGGAGGTTTTTGGAGGGGTCTGGGGTGATTTGGGGGGATTTTTGGGGAGTCTTGGGGGATTTTTTGGGGTGGTTTTGGGTGGTCTGGAATGGTTTTGGGGGGGGGCTTGAGAGGTGTGGGGTGGTTTTGGGAGGAATTTGGGGTTTTTTTGGGGGGGGTTGGGGAGATTTCTGGGGTTTCCAACAGAATTTTGGCGACATTCAGGATTTTTTTGGAGGAATTTTTGGTTTTCTGAGGGGATTCTGGAATTTTTGGGGGGGGGGGGATGGGAATGAGATTTTGGAGGAATTTCGGAGTTTATTGGAAAATTCCTGGAATTTTTTTTTTGGGGGGGGGGGAGGGGCTGCGTGAATTTTTTTGGGGAGATTTCTGAAATTTTTGAGTAATTTCAGGAGGTTCTGAGAGCGTTTTGGGGGTTTTTTTTTGTGTGTGTGGGGATTAAATTTGGGGAGGGAATTTTACATTTGATGGGAACTTCCTGGGATTTTTGGAGCGGAATTTTGAGGCTTTTGGAAGCCTCAAATTTTGGGAATTTTTTTTTAGGGGGATTCAAGGATTTTTAGGGCTTTTTTGGGACTTTTTTGGGTGATTTTTTTGGGGTGGGGGTGGTTTCAGCCCCATCTGAGCCTGATGGTGCCAAATCCCTGATGAGCACTTGGGGGAGGGGGGATGGGAAATTAATATTAATTAAAAATATTATTAATTACAAGAATTAATTGAGAGATTATTAAAGCCTTTCTGCAGCGTTTTGGGGGGATTTTACTGAAATTTATGGAAAAAACAGGGGGAAAAAAAAATCAAAATATTCCCCTTTTTTCCAAGGGGGGGAGGGGCTGAGAGAAGGAATTGGGGAGGGGGCAAAAGGGGGGTCGGCCCAGAACCCCCCCAAAACACGAATTCCCCCCCAAAATCCAACCCCTGACACCTTCAGGGATCCCAAATTCCCCCAAAATCACAGTTTTTCCCTCAAAATCCAACCCCAAAACCCCTCAGGGACCCCAAACCCCCCTAAATCACCTTTTTTCCCTCAAAATCCAACCCCTGACACCCTCAGGGACCCCAAAATCACAGTTTTCCCCTCAAAATCCAACCCCAAAACCCCTCAGGGACCCCAAAGCCCCTCAGGGATCCCAAACCCTCCTAATTCACTTTTTTCCCCTCAAAATCCAACCCCTGACACCCTCAGGGACCCCAAAATCACAGTTTTCCCCTCAAAATCCAACCCCAAAACCCCTCAGGGACCCCAAACCCTCTTAAATCACCTTTTTTCCCTCAAAATCCAACCCCTGACACCCTCAGGGACCCCAAAATCACAATTTTTCCCTCAAAACCCAACTCCAAAACCCCTCAGGGACCCCAAAGCCCCTCAGGGATCCCAAACCCTCCTAATTCACCTTTTTTCCCTCAAAATCCAACCCCTGACACCCTCAGGGACCCCAAAATCACAATTTTTCCCTCAAAATCCAACTCCAAAACCCCTCAGGGACCCCAGAGCTCCTCAGGGATCCCAAACCCTCCTAATTCACATTTTTTCCCTCAAAATCCAACCCCTGACACCCTCAGGGACCCCCAAAATCACAGTTTTTCCTTCAAATCCAACCCCAAAGCCCCTCAGGGACCCCAAATCCCCCTAAATCACCTTTTTTCCCTCAAAATCCAACCCCTGACACCCTCAGGGACCCCAAAATCACAGTTTTCCCCTCAAAATCCAACCCCAAAACCCCTCAGGGACCCCAAAATCACAGTTTTTCCTTCAAATCCAACTCCAAAACCCCTCAGGGATCCCAAACCCCCCAAAATCACAGTTTTTCCCTCAAAATCCAACCCCAAAACCCCTCAGGGACCCCAAATCCCCCTAATTCACCTTTTTTCCCTCAAAATCCAACCCCTGACACCCTCAGGGACCCCAAAATCACAATTTTCCCCTCAAAATCCAACCCCAAAACCCCTCAGGGACCCCAAAATCACAGTTTTTCCTTCAAATCCAACTCCAAAACCCCTCAGGGATCCCAAACCCCCCAAAATCACAGTTTTCCCCTCAAAATCCAACCCCAAAACCCCTCAGGGACCCCAAAGCCACTCAGGGACCCCAAATCTACCTAATTCACCTTTTTTCCCTCAAAATCCAACCCCAAAACCCCTCAGGGACCCCAAAACCCCTCAGGGACCCGAAATCCCCCCAAAATCACAATTTCCCCCCCTCAAGACACCCCCAGAGCCTCTCAGGGACCCCAAATTCCCTCTGTATCTTCATTTCCCCCCTCCAAACACCCCGATAGCCCCTCAGGGACCTCCAAAGCCCTTAAAATCACATTTTTTTCCCCTCAGGGACCCCCGAGTCCGTCATTCAAAGGCCCCTTAAAACACCCCCCTCAAAACACAACCCCAGAACCCCTCAAGAACACCAAACCCCCCCCCCCAAAAAAAAATCACAATTCCCCCCTCAAAACACCCCTCAGAGCCCCTCCCCTCCCTCAGGGGCTCCCCCCCCCCCCCTCAGAACTACAACTCCCGGCAGCGCCCGCCGGGCACCGGGATAAACCCCCCGGGGGGGATTCCCGAGGGTTCCTGGGCCTCTCCCGCCGCCCCTTTTCAAGGCCTAAACCCCTCTCCAAGCCTTAAAACCGGGCCTTACCCCCAACGGCGGAAGCGGCGGCAGCAACGGCGTCCCCCTCCCGCCACCCCCGCGCCCGGCGGGGGTCTGAGGGGCTGAGGGGAGGAGGGAGGGGGGGTGGCGGTTGTCACTCACCGGCGGCGCGAGCGCTCCGGCCAATGGGGGGCGCGGCGGAAGCGGCGCGAGCGCACCGGCCAATGAGGGGGGGCGGCGCGAGCGCACCGGCCAATGACGGAGGGGGGGGGGGGGGGTCTCGCCGGTCCGGCGGAAAGGCCCGAGCGCGGCCCGAGCGTGGCCGAAGTAGAGGGGCGGGGCTTGGGAAAGGCGGGAAGACCGCCGGGCCGCGAGGGGGCGCTGTAGGTTTCGTGAGGGGTGGGGGGCGTCTTAAAGGGCCAGGACGTCAGATTTGGGGGGTGCCGGAATTTGGGGGTGTCCCCCCCCCTCTCAAATTGGGGGCGCCTCGGAGAAATTGGGGAGTCCCCAGTAGCGGGGAGACTCCAAACTGGGGATTCTGCCAAGCTGGGGAAGCTCTGTGAACTGGGACAGCCCCAAACTGGGGCGCTCGGTCCGAAGTGGGGACCCCCTCTAGAAAATGGAACGTCCCAAAATGGGACCCTCTCCCCCCCCAAAATTGGGGATCCTCCCAAACTGGGACCACACAAAACTGGGGACCCCCCCTCAAACTGGGACCACTCCAAACTGGGGATCCCCCTCAAACTGGGACCCCCCCAAACTGGGAATCCTCCTCAAACTGGGACCACTCCAAACTGGGACTCCCCCTCTCTAAACTGGGACCCCCACTCCAAACTGGGGATCCCCCTCAAACTGGGACCACTCCAAACTGGGAATCCCCCCCCCAAACTGGGAACCCCCAAATTGGGACCACTCCAAACTGGGAATCGCCCCCCCCAAACTGGGACCTCCACTCCAAAGTGGGACCACTCCAAACTGGGAATACCCCCCCCCCCAAACTGGGGATCCCCCTCAAACTGGGACCACTCCAAACTGGGAATCGCCCCCCCCAAACTGGGACCTCCACTCCAAAGTGGGACCATTCCAAACTGGGAATACCCCCCCCCCAAACTGGGGATCCCCCTCAAACTGGGGACCCCCACTCCAAACTGGGAATCCCCCCCCCAAACTGGGAACCCCCAAATTGGGACCACTCCAAACTGGGAATCGCCCCCCCCAAACTGAGACCTCCACTCCAAAGTGGGACCACTCCAAACTGGGAATCCCCCCCCCAAACTGGGATCCCCCTCAGACTGGGACCCCGCCCAAACTGGGAATCGCCCTCCCCAGACTGGGCTCCCCACTCCAAACTGGGAACCCCCAAACTGGGGATCCCCCTCAAACTGGGGACCCCCACTCCAAACTGGGAATCCCCCTCCCCAAACTGGGGATCCCCCTAAACTGGGACCACTCCAAACTGGGAATCCCCCCCCAAACTGGGGATCCCCCTCAAACTGGGACCCCCCAAATGGGAATCCCCCCCCCAGACTGGGAATCCCCCCCCCAAACTGGGAATCCCCCCCCCAAACTGGGGATCCCCCTCAAACTGGCACCACCCCAAACTGGGACCACTCCAAACTGGGAATCCCCCCCCCAAACTGGGATCCCCCTCAGACTGGGACCCCGCCCAAACTGGGAATCGCCCTCCCCAGACTGGGCTCCCCACTCCAAACTGGGAACCCCCAAACTGGGGATCCCCCTCAAACTGGGGACCCCCACTCCAAACTGGGAATCCCCCTCCCCAAACTGGGGATCCCCCTAAACTGGGACCACTCCAAACTGGGAATCCCCCCCCAAACTGGGGATCCCCCTCAAACTGGGACCCCCCAAATGGGAATCCCCCCCCCAGACTGGGAATCCCCCCCCCCAAACTGGGGATCCCCCTCAAACTGGGACCATTCCAAACTGGGGATCCCCCCCCCAAACTGGGGATCCCCCTCAAACTGGCACCACCCCAAACTGGGACCACTCCAAACTGGGAATCCCCCCCCCAAACTGGGACCACTCCAAACTGGGAATCGCCCCCCCCCAAACTGGGGACACCACTCCAAACTGGGACCACTCCAAACTGGGGATCCCCCTCAAACTGGGACCACTCCAAACTGGGAATCCCCCTCCCCAAACTGGGAATCCCCCTCCCCAAACTGGGACAACTCCAAACTGGGAATTCCCCACCCAAACTGGGACCACTCCAAACTGGGAATCCCCCTCCCCAAACTGGGAATCCCCCCCCCCAAACTGGGACAACTCCAAACTGGGAACCGCCCCCCCCAACTGGGACCCCCACTCCAAACTGGGACCCCCCCCCAAACTGGGGATCCCCCTCAAACTGGGACCACTCCAAACTGGGAATCCCCCTCCCCAGACTGGGAATCCCCCCCCCCAAACTGGGGATCCCCCTCAAACTGGGACCATTCCAAACTGGGAATCCCCCCCCCAAACTGGGACCACTCCAAACTGGGAACCGCCCCCCCCCCAAACTGGGACCCCCATTCCAAACTGGGACCCCCCAAACTGGGGATCCCCCTCAAACTGGGGACCCCCACTCCAAACTGGGAATCCCCCTCCCCAAACTGGGGATCCCCCTAAACTGGGACCACTCCAAACTGGGAATCCCCCTCCCCAAACTGGGGATCCCCCTAAACTGGGACCACTCCAAACTGGGAATCCCCCCCCAAACTGGGGATCCCCCTCAAACTGGGACCCCCCAAATGGGAATCCCCCCCCCAGACTGGGAATCCCCCCCCCAAACTGGGGATCCCCCCCCCAAACTGGGGATCCCCCTCAAACTGGGACCACCCCAAACTGGGACCTCCAAACTGGGAATCCCCCCCCCAAACTGGGGACACCACTCCAAACTGGGACCACTCCAAACTGGGGATCCCCCTCAAACTGGGACCACTCCAAACTGGGAATCCCCCTCCCCAAACTGGGACAACTCCAAACTGGGAATTCCCCACCCAAACTGGGACCACTCCAAACTGGGAATCCCCCTCCCCAAACTGGGAATCCCCCCCCCCCAAACTGGGACAACTCCAAACTGGGAACCGCCCCCCCCAACTGGGACCCCCACTCCAAACTGGGACCCCCCCCCAAACTGGGGATCCCCCTCAAACTGGGCCCCCCACTCCAAACTGGGACTCCCCCTCTCTAAACTGGGACCCCCCCAAACTGGGGATCCCCCTCAAACTGGGACCATTCCAAACTGGGAATCCCCCCCCAAACTGGGACCACTCCAAACTGGGAACCGCCCCCCCCAAACTGGGACCCCCATTCCAAACTGGGACCCCCCAAACTGGGGATCCCCTTCAAACTGGGACCACTCCAAACTGGGAACCGCCCCCCCCAAACTGGGACCCCCACTCCAAAGTGGGACCACTCCAAACTGGGAATCCCTCCACCCAAACTGGGGATCCCCCCCCCCAAACTGGGGATCCCCCTCAAACTGGGACCATTACAAACTGGGAATCCCCCCTCAAACTGGGACCACTCCAAACTGGGAATCGCCCCCCCCAAACTGGGGACACCACTCCAAACTGGGACCACTCCAAACTGGGGATCCCCCTCAAACTGGGACCACTCCAAACTGGGAATCCCCCTCAAACTGGGACCACTCCAAACTGGGAATCCCCCTCCCCAAACTGGGAATCCCCCCCCCCCCCAAACTGGGAATCCCCCCCCCCCCAAACTGGGACCACTCCAAACTGGGAACCGCCCCCCCCCAAACTGGGACCCCCATTCCAAACTGGGACCCCCCAAACTGGGGATCCCCCTCAAACTGGGACCACTCCAAACTGGGAATCCCCCCCCCCCCAAACGGGGGATCCCCCTCAAACTGGGAATCCCCCCCCCTCCCCCAAACTGGGAATCCCCCTCCCCAAACTGGGAATCCCCCCCCAAACTGGGAATCCCCCTCTCCAAACTGGGAATCCCCCCCCCCCAAACTGGGAATCCCCCCCCAAACTGGGAATCCCCCCCCGCCCCAAACTGGGAATCCCCCCCGCCCCAAACTGGGAATCCCCCTCCCCAAACGGGGGATTCCCCCCCCCCAAACTGGGAATCCCCCCCCAAACTGGGAATTCCCCCCCCCCAAACTGGGAATCCCCCTCCCCAAACTGGGAATCCCCCCCCAAACTGGGAATCCCCCCCGCCCCAAACTGGGAATCCCCCTCCCCAAACTGGGAATCCCCCTCCCCAAACTGGGAATCCCCCCCCAAACTGGGAATCCCCCCCGCCCCAAACTGGGAATCCCCCCCCAAACTGGGAATCCCCCCCGCCCCAAACTGGGAATCCCCCTCCCCAAACGGGGGATTCCCCCCCCCCAAACTGGGAATCCCCCCCCAAACTGGGAATTCCCCCCCCCAAACTGGGAATTCCCCCTCCCCAAACTGGGGCCCCCAACCTGGGCGGCCCTGCCCCGCGCCCCTCATTTGCATACGGCCGCGCCTGGACCAATCAGCAGAGCCCTCTCCAAGCCCCGCCCACCCCAACAGCGCGGCCAATCAGAGGAGGGGACGGACAGCTTTATTTGCATACGGGGGCGGGGGGCGGGCGTGGCCCGGTTCATTTGCATAAAGCGCGGGTTCATTTGCATAGAGCGCGGGTTCATTTGCATAGAGGGGGTACATTTGCATAGAGCGCGGGTTCATTTGCATGGAGCGCGGGTTCATTTGCATAGAGCGCGGGTTCATTTGCATCCAGAGCCCCCCTCCACGTGACCCCAAAGCCCCCCCAGGGCCCCCCCAATTCTCCCAATGCCCCAAATCAGATCCAGGCCGGGAAAAAGGGGATCCCGAATCCTGAGGGATCCCGAAATCCTTGGGATAATTCCGGGCCTGGATCCCCTCAAGCCCTGGAATCACCCCCGAGGTGGATCCCCCAATCCCTGGGATGATCCCAAGGTGGATCCCCCAATCCCTGCGATGATCCTGGGGCTGGATCCCCCAATCCCTGCGATGATCCTGGGGCTGGATCCCCCAATTCCTGGGATGATCCTGGGGCTGGATCCCCCAATCCCTGGGATGATCTCGGGGCTGGATCCCCTCAAGCCCTGGAATCAGCTCAGGAGGTTGATCCCAAAGGAATCCCCCAATCCCTGGGATCATCCCGGGGCTGGATCCCCCAATTCCTGGGATCATCCCGGAGGTGGATCCCTCAATCCCAGGGATCATCCCAGGGCTGGATCCCCCAATCCCTGGGATGATCCCAAGGTGGATCCCCCAATCCCTGCGATGATCCTGGGGCTGGATCCCCCAATCCCAGGGATGATCCCAGGGGTGGATCCCCCAATCCCTGGGATCATCCTGGGGCTGGATCCCCCAATCCCTGGGATCATCCTGGGGCTGGATCCCCCAATCCCAGGGATCATCCCAGGGCTGGATCCCCCAATCCCTGCGATGATCCCTGAGGTGAATCCCCCAATCCTTGGGATCATCCTGGGGCTGGATCCCCCAATCCTTGGGATGATCCCGGGGCTGGATCCCCCAATCCCTGGGATGATCCCAGGGCTGGATCCCCCAATCCCAGGGATCATCCCAGGGCTGGATCCCCCAATCCCTGGGATGATCCCGGGGCTGGATCCCCCAATCCCTGGGATGATCCCGGAGGTGGATCCCCCAATCCCTGGGATCATCCCAGGGCTGGATCCCCCAATCCCTGGGATGATCCCTGAGGTGAATCCCCCAATCCTTGGGATCATCCTGGGGGTGGATCCTCAAATCCTTGGGATCATCCCGGGGCTGGATCCCCCAATCCCTGCGATGATCCCCAAGGTGGATCCCCCAATCCCAGGGATCATCCCAGGGCTGGATCCCCCAATCCCTGGGATCATCCCGGGGCTGGATCCCCCAATCCTTGGGATCATCCCGGGGCTGGATCCCCCAATCCCTGGGATGATCCCGGAGGTGGATCCCCCAATTCCTGAGATCATCCCAGGGGTGGATCCCCCAATCCCTGGGATCATCCCAGGGGTGGATCCCCCAATCCTTGGGATCATCCCGGGGGTGGATCCTCAAATCCTTGGGATCATCCTGGGGCTGGATCCCCCAATCCCTGCGATGATCCCCAAGGTGGATCCCCCAATCCCTGGGATCATCCCGGGGCTGGATCCCCCAATCCCAGGGATAATCCCAGGGCTGGATCCCCCAATCCCTGGGATGATCCCAGGGGCTGGATCCCCCAATCCCTGCGATGATCCCAAGGTGGATCCCCCAGTCCTTGGGATCATCCCAGGGCTGGATCCCCCAATCCCCGGGCTGATCCCGGCGGCGGATCCCGGCGGATCCCTACTCCTTGGGGTAGTGCCGGCTGACGTAGACGCTCTTCCCGTCGAATTCCGCGCTCCGGAGGCAGCGGAGCATGAAGTGCCCCAGATCCCGGGCCGAGATCACCCGCGAGGATCCCGGACCCCCGGCCGCCCCCACGGTCACCTCGTAGTCCCCGGTCAGCGGCTGCTCCTCTGCCGGACACCGGAAAACCGGGATCAGCCGGAAAACCGGGATCAGCCGGAAAACCGGGATCAGCCGGAAAACCGGGAGCAGCCCCAAAAACTGGGATCAGCCCAAAAACCGGGATCAGCCGGAAAACCGGGAGCAGCCGGAAAACCGGGATCAGCCCAAAAACCGGGAGCAGCTCGGAAAACCGGGAGCAGCCCAAAAACCGGGAGCAGCCGGAAAACCGGGACCAGCCGGAAAACCGGGAGCAGCTCGGAAAACCAGGAGCAGCCCCAAAACCGGGAGCAGCCCCAAAAACCGGGAGCAGCCCCAAAAACCGGGAGCAGCCCGAAAACCGGGAGCAGCCAGAAAACCGGGAGCAGCCCGGAAAAACCGGGATCAGCCGGAAAACCGGGATCAGCCCCAAAAACCGGGATCAGCCGGAAAACCGGGATCAGCCCAAAAACCGGGAGCAGCCCGGAAAAACCGGGATCAGCCCCAAAACCGGGAGCAGCCCCAAAAACCGGGATCAGCCCGGAAAAACCGGGAGCAGCCCGGAAAAACCGGGAGCAGCCCCAAAAACCGGGATCAGCCCCAAAACCGGGAGCAGCCCCAAAAACCGGGAGCAGCCGGAAAACCGGGAGCAGCTGGAAAACCGGGAGCAGCCCAAAAACCGGGATCAGCCGGAAAAACCGGGATCAGCCGGAAAACCGGGAGCAGCCCAAAAACCGGGAGCAGCCCCAAAAACCGGGAGCAGCCCGAAAACCGGGAGCAGCCCCAAAAACCGGGATCAGCCGGAAAACCGGGATCAGCCGGAAAACCGGGAGCAGCCCCAAAAACTGGGATCAGCCGGAAAACCGGGAGCATCCCAAAAACCGGGAGCAGCCCGGAAAAACCGGGATCAGCCGGAAAACAGGGAGCAGCCCAAAAACCGGGATCAGCCCAAAAACCGGGATCAGCCCCAAAAACCGGGAGCAGCCCCAAAAACTGGGATCAGCCGGAAAACCGGGAGCATCCCAAAAACCGGGATCAGCCCAAAAACCGGGAGCAGCCCGGAAAAACTGGGAGCAGCCCAAAAACCGGGATCAGCCCCAAAAACCGGGAGCAGCCCCAAAAACCGGGATCAGCCGGAAAACCGTGAGCAGCCGGAAAACCGGGAGCAGCCCAAAAAACCGGGAGCAGCCCGGAAAAACCGGGAGCAGTCCGGAAAAACCAGGAGCAGTCCGGAAAAACCGGGAGCAGCCCAAAAACCGGGAGCAGCCCCAAAAACCGGGAGCAGCCCCAAAAACCGGGATCAGCCCCAAAAACCGGGAGCAGCCCAAAAACCGGGATCAGCCCAAAAACCGGGATCAGCCGGAAAACCGGGAGCAGACCAAAAACCGGGATCAGCCCCAAAACCGGGAGCAGCCCCAAAAACTGGGATCAGCCCAAAAACCAGGATCAGCCCCAAAAACCGGGATCAGCCCAAAAACCGGGAGCAGCCCAAAAACCGGGAGCAGCCCCAAAAACCGGGAGCAGCCCGGAAGCGTTTTCCCCAATTTTTCCCATTTCCCCCCGATTTTGCCCCATTTTCCCACCCATTTGCGCTCCAATTTCCCGCCCGTTTTTCCCCTCCCCCTCAGTTTTTTCCCCAATTTTCCACCCCGGTTTTCCTTCCCATTTTTTCCCTCATTTCTCCCAAGTTTTCCCGTTTTCATATCCTTTCCTGTTTTTCCCATTTTTTCCCCAAGTTTTCCCAATTTCCCCCAATTTTCCCACCGATTTCCCTCCAATTCCCCACATTTTTCCCAATTTTTCCCAATTTCCCCCCATTTTTCCCAGTTTTCCCACCGATTTCCCTCCAATTCCCCAAATTTTTCCCAATTTTTCCACCGATTTCCCCCTCATTTTTCCCAATTTTCCCCAATTTCCCCCCATTTTTCCCAATTTTCCCCAATTTCCCCCCATTTTTCCCAATTTTCCCATCCATTTCCCTCCAATTCCCCCTCATTTTTCCCAATTTTCCCCAATTTCCCACTCATTTTTCCCAATTTTCCCATCCATTTCCCTCCAATTCCCCAAATTTTTCCCAATTTTTCCCATTTTTCCCCATTTTCCCTCTTCCCCCCAATTTTCCCCAATTTTTCCCATCAATTTCCCTCATTTCTCCCAAGTTTTCCTGTTTTCATATCTTTTCCCGTTTTTCCCATTTTTTCCCCACGTTTTCCCAATTTCCACCAATTTTCCCACTGATTTCCCTCCAATTCCCCACATTTTTCCCAATTTTTCCCAATTTCCCCCCATTTTTCCCAGTTTTCCCACCGATTTCCCTCCAATTCCCCAAATTTTTCCCAATTTTTCCACCGATTTCCCCCTCATTTTTCCCAATTTTCCCCAATTTCCCCCCATTTTTCCCAATTTTCCCATCCATTTCCCTCCAATTCCCCAAATTTTTCCCTATTTTCCCCATTTTTCCCAATTTTCCCTCTTCCCCCCAATTTTCCCCAATTTTTCCCATCGATTTCCCTCATTTCTCCCAATTTTTCCCATTTTCACATTTTTTCCCATTTTTCCCATTTTTCCCATTTTTTCCCCAAGTTTTCCCACCAATTTCCCTCCAATTCCCCAATTTTTTCCCAATTTTTCCCAATTTCCCCCCATTTTTCCCAATTTTCCCATCGATTTCCCTCCAATTCCCCCGCATTTTTCCCAATTTTTCCCAATTTTCCCCTTATTTTTCCCAATTTTCCCCTCATTTTTTCCCAATTTCCCCCCCATTTTTCCCAATTTACCCACCGATTTCCCTCCAATTCCCCAATTTTTTCCATTGATTCCCCCCAAATCCCACCAAATTCCTCCCCAAACCCCCCCAAATCCCCCATCCCCCCACTCCCCCGACTCCCCCCATCCCCCCAATTCCCCCCAACCCCCGATTTTTCCCAATTTCCCCCATTTTTCCCACCGATTTCCCTCCAATTCCCCACATTTTTCCCAATTTTTCCCCAATTTCCCCCATTTCCCCAATTTTCCCCAATTTTCCCCCATTTCCCCAAATCCCCATTTTTCCCCCATTTTTCCCACTTTCATTTTTCCCAATTTGCCCCAATTTTTCCCAATTTCCCCCCATTTTTCCCAATTTTCCCATCGATTTCCCTCCAATTCCCCAAATTTTTCCCAATTTTTCCCAATTTTCCCCTCATTTTTCCTAATCTTCCTCCTCATTTTCCCAATTTTCCCACCAATTTCCCCCTCATTTTTCCCAATTTTTCCCAATTTTTCCCAATTTCCCCCCATTTTTCCCAAATTTCCCATCCATTTCCCTCCAATTCCCCCAATTTTTCCCATCGATTTCCCTCCAATTCCCCAATTTTTCCCAATTTTTCCCATTTTTCCCCATTTTCCCTCTTCCCCCCAATTTTCCCCATCGATTTCCCTCATTTCTCCCAAGTTTTCCTGTTTTCATATCTTTTCCCATTTTTCCCGTTTTTTCCCCCAAGTTTTCCCAATTTCCCCCAATTTTTCCATCGATTTCCTTCCAATTCCCCAATTTTTTCCCAATTTTTCCCAATTTCCCCCTCATTTTTCCCAATTTTCCCATCAATTTCCCTCCAATTCCCCAATTTTTTCCATTGATTTCCCCCAACCCCCCCAAATCCCCCATCCCCCCACTCCCCCGACTCCCCCCATCCCCCCAATCTCCCCCAAATCCCCATTTTTCCCAATTTCCCCCAATTTTCCCACCGATTTCCCTCCAATTCCCCACATTTTTCCCAATTTTTCCCCAATTTCCCCCCATTTCCCCAATTTTCCCCAATTTTCCCCCATTTCCCCAAATCCCCATTTTTCCCCCCATTTCTCCCACTTCCATTTTTCCCAATTTCCCCCCATTTTCCCAATTTTCCCATCAATTTCCCTCCAATTCCCCAAATTTTTCCCCATTTTTCCCAAATTCCCCCATTTTTCCCAATTTTTCCCAATTTCCCCCTCATTTTTCCCAATTTTTCCCATTTTTCCCATTTTTCCCAATTTCCCCCTCATTTTTCCCAATTTTCCCACCGATTTCCCTCCAATTCCCCAATTTTTTCCATTGATTCCCCCCAAATCCCACCAAATTCCTCCCCCAACCCCCCCCAAATCCCCCATCCCCCCACTCCCCCAACTCCCCCCATCCCCCCAATTTCCCCCAAATCCCCATTTTCCCCCCATTTCCCCAATTTTCCCCAATTTTCCCCCATTTCCCCAAATCCCCATTTTTCCCCCCATTTTTCCCACTTTCATTTTTCCCAATTTCCCCCCATTTTTCCCAATTTCCCCCCATTTTTCCCAATTTTCCCATCGATTTCCCTCCAATTCCCCCGCATTTTTCCCAATTTTTCCCAATTTTCCCCTCATTTTTCCTAATCTTCCTCCTCATTTTTCCCAATTTTCCCACCAATTTCCCCCTCATTTTTCCCAATTTTTCCCAATTTTTCCCAATTTTTCCCAATTTCCCCCTCATTTTTCCAAATTTTTCCCATTTTTTCACATTTTTCCCAATTTTTTCCCAGTTTTTCCCATTTTTCCAAATTTCCCCTCATTTTTCCCAAATTTCCCATCAATTTCCCTCCAATTCCCCCAATTTTTTTCCATCAATTTCCCTCCAATTCCCCCGCATTTTTCCCCATTTTTCCAAATTCCCCCATTTTTCCCAATTTCCCCCTCATTTTTCCCATTTTTCCCAATTTTTCCCCATTTTTTCCCAATTTTCCCCTCGTTTTTTCCCAATTTCCCCCCCATTTTTCCCAATTTTCCCATCAATTTCCCTCCAATTCCCCCAATTTTTTCCATTGATTTCCCCCAACCCCCCCCAAATCCCCATCCCCCCACTCCCCCGACTCCCCCCATCCCCCCAATTCCCTCCCAACCCCCGATTTTTCCCAATTTCCCCCGTTTTTGCCCCGTTCCCGCACCGGCGATGTGCGGGGGCATCACCAGGGCGCAGCTCAGCCCCGATTCCCGCAGGATCCGCTCCATCCGGGAATGGTCCTCGGTCACCGCCCGCAGCCGCGGGGGGGACGCGCTGGGGGTCCCACAGCAGGAACGCTGCGGGGTTTGGGGGGGTTGGGGGGGAATTTGGGGGGATTTGGGGGGGATTTGGGGGGATTTGGGGAGGAATTTGTGGGGTTTTGGGGGGATTTGGGGGGGTTTGGGGAGGAATTTGTGGGATTTTAGGGGGATTTAGGGGGGAATTTGTGGGGATTTGGGGGGATTTTGGGGGATTTTGGGGGGATTTTGGGGGATTTGGGGGATTTGGGGGGATTTGGGGGGAATTTGGGGGGATTTTGGGGGGATTTTGGGGAGTAATTTGGGGGATTTTGGTGGGATTCAGGATGGTTTGGGGGGATTATGGGAGGAATTTGGGGGATTTGGGGAGGATTTGGCAGGGTTTGGGGGGATTTTGGGGGATTTTGGGGAATTTGGGGAGGAATTTGGGGGATTTTGGGGAATTTGGGAAGAATTTGGGAGATTTGTGGGGGGGGGTGAATTTTTTTTTGGGGGGATTTGGGGGCGATCTGGGGGGAATTTGGGGGATTTTGGGGAGGAATTTGTGGGATTTTGGGGGGATTTGGGGAGGAATTTGGGGGATTTTGGAGGGAATTTGGGGGGATTTTGGAGGGTTTTGGGGGGATTTGGGGTGAATTTGGGGGATTTTGGGGGATTTGGGGGGGATTTCGGGGTGATTTGGGGGGGATTTGGGCCCCGATTCCCGCAGGATCCGCTCCATCCGGGAATGGTCCTCGGTCACCGCCCGCAGCCGCGGGGGGACGCGCTGGGGGTCCCACAGCAGGAACGCTGCGGGGTTTGGGGGGGTTGGGGGGGAATTTGGGGGGATTTGGGGGGATTTGGGGAGGAATTTGTGGGATTTTAGGGGGATTTTGGGGGGAATTTGGGGGGATTTGGGGGACGTTGGGGGGATTTTGGGGGGATTTGGGGGGGAATTTGGGGAATTTGGGGAGGAATTTGGGGGATTTTGGGGAATTTGGGAAGAATTTGGGAGATTTTGGGGGAATTTGGGGGGATATGGGAGGAATTTGGCGGATTTTGGGGGGATTTAGGGGGGAATTTGTGGGGGATTTAGGGGGATTTGGGGGAATTTGGGGGGATTTGGGGGCGATCTGGGGGGAATTTGGGGGATTTTGGGGAGGAATTTGCGGGATTTTGGGGGGCATTTGGGGGGGATTTTGGGGGAATTTGGGGGGATTTGGGGGATTTTGGGGAATTTGGGAAGAATTTGGGAGATTTTGGGGGAATTTGGGGGGATTTGGGGGCGATCTGGGGGGAATTTGGGGGATTTTGGGGAGGAATTTGCGGGATTTTGGGGGATTTGGGGAGGAATTTGGGGGATTTTGGAGGGAATTTGGGGGGATTTTGGAGGGTTTTGGGGGGATTTGGGGTGAATTTGGGGGATTTTGGGGGATTTGGGGGGGATTTCGGGGGGATTTGGGGGGGGATTTGGGCCCCGATTCCCGCAGGATCCGCTCCATCCGGGAATGGTCCTCGGTCACCGCCCGCAGCCGCGGGGGGACGCGCTGGGGGTCCCACAGCAGGAACGCTGCGGGGTTTGGGGGGGTTGGGGGGGAATTTGGGGGGATTTGGGGGGGATTTGGGGGGATTTGGGGTGAATTTGGGGGCATTTTGGGGGGATTTGGGACGAATTTGGGGGGATTTGGGGGCTTTGGAGGGGATTTGGGGGGATTTTGGAGGGATTTTGGGGGGATTTGGGGGGGAATTTGGGGAATTTGGGGAGGAATTTGGGGGATTTTGGAGAATTTGGGAAGAATTTGGGAGATTTTGGGGGAATTTGGGGGGATATGGGAGGAATTTGGGGGATTTTGGGGGGATTTAGGGGGGAATTTGTGGGGGATTTAGGGGGATTTGGGGGAATTTGGGGGGATTTGGGGGCGATCTGGGGGGAATTTGGGGGATTTTGGGGGGATTTGGGGAGGAATTTGGGGGATTTTGGAGGGAATTTGGGGGGAATTTGGGGGATTTGGGGGAATTTTGGGGGGTTTTGGGAGGAATTTGGGGGGGATTTGGGGGCGATTTGGGGGAATTTGGGGGATTTTGGGGAGGAATTTGCGGGATTTTGGGGGGATTTGGGGAGGAATTTGGGGGATTTTGGAGGGAATTTGGGGGGATTTTGGAGGGTTTTGGGGGGATTTGGGGTGAATTTGGGGGATTTTGGGGGATTTGGGGGGGATTTCGGGGGGATTTGGGGGGGATTTGGGCCCCGATTCCCGCAGGATCCGCTCCATCCGGGAATGGTCCTCGGTCACCGCCCGCAGCCGCGGGGGGACGCGCTGGGGGTCCCACAGCAGGAACGCTGCGGGGTTTGGGGGGGTTGGGGGGGAATTTGGGGGGATTTGGGGGGGATTTGGGGGGATTTGGGGTGAATTTGGGGAGGAATTTGTGGGGTTTTGGGGGATTTGGGGGGATTTGGGGAGGAATTTGTGGGATTTTAGGGGGATTTGGGGAGGCATTTGCGGGATTTTGGGGGCATGCAGGACGGTTTGGGGGGATTTTGGGGGGGATTTGGGGGGAATTTGGGGGATTTGGGGGGATTTGGGGGTATTTGGGGGATTTTGGGGGGATTTGGGGGGAATTTGGGGGATTTGGGAGGATTTTGGGGGGATTTGGGGAGGAATTTGCGGGATTTTGGGGGATTTGGGGGGGATTTGGGGCGGAATTTGTGGGATTTTGGGGGGATTTTGGGGGGATTTGGGGGGATTTGGGGGGGATTTGGGGGGGATTTGGGGGATTTTTGGGGGGATTTGGGGGGATTTGGGACGAATTTGGGGGGATTTGGGGGGATTTTGGGGGGATTAGGGGAGGAATTTGCGGGATTTTGGGGGCATGCAGGATGGTTTGGGGGGATTTTGGGGGGAATTTGGGGGGAATTTGGGGGGATTTGGGGGATTTGGGAGGATTTCGGGGTGATTTGGGGGGATTTGGGCCCCGATTCCCGCAGGATCCGCTCCATCCGGGAATGGTCCTCGGTCACCGCCCGCAGCCGCGGGGGGACGCGCTGGGGGTCCCACAGCAGGAACGCTGCGGGGTTTGGGGGGTTTGGGGGGGAATTTGGGGGGATTTGGGGGGCATTTGGGGGATTTGGGGTGAATTTG
>JAQMYR010000094.1:183675-216873 GCA_028536675.1 Aphelocoma californica | reverse complement strand
TCCCCGTCCCCGTTTTTGGGGTCCCCCCCGTACCCTGCTCCAGCGCCAGCCCCAGCGTGGCCCGCCCGGTCCTGCCGGTGGCCCCGAAGATGGCGATCTTCATCCCCTCTGCCATGGCCCGCTCCGGGACCGGACCGGACCGAACCGAACCGGGATCGGGATCGGGATCGGGATCGGGATCGGGATCGGGATCGGGATCGGGAGCGCCCCGAGATCGGGATCGGGATCGGTACCGGGAGTGCTCCGGGACCGAGATCGGGACTGGAAACGGAACCGGCACCGGGAGCGCTCCGAGACCGCTCCGGGATCGGCACCGGGATCAGCACCGGGATCGGCACCGAGACCGCTCCGGGATCGGCACCGGGATCGGCTCCGGGACCGGGACCAGGATCGAGATCGGCTCCGGGACCGGGATCGGCACCGGGATCGGCTCCGAGACCGCTCCGGGATCGGCTCCGGGACCGGGATCGGCTCCGAGACCGCTCCGGGATCGGCTCCGGGATGGGCTCCGGGACCGGGACCAGGATCGAGATCGGCACCGGGACCGGGATCGGCTCCGGGACCGCACCGGGATCGGCTCCGGGACCGCTCCGGGATCGGCTCCGGGATGGGCTCCGGGACCGGGACCAGGATCGAGATCGGCTCCGGGACCGGGATCGGCTCCGGGATCGGCTCCGAGACCGCTCCGGGATCGGCTCCGGGACCGGGATCGGCTCCGAGACCGCACCGGAATCGGCTCCGGGACCGGGATCGGCTCCGAGACCGCACCGGGATCGGCTCCGGGATCGGCACCGGGATCGGCTCCGGGATCAGCACCGGGATCGGCTCCGGGACCGGGATCGGGATCGGGATCGCTCCAGGACCTCCGCGTTCGTTCCGGGCAGTTTTGGCCGCGCCCCCGGGCGGGACTGGGCGGGACTGGGCGGGACTGGGAGGGACTGGGAGGGGACTGGGAGGGACCCTCGGGACTGGGAGGGACCCTCGGGACTGGGAGGGACTGGGCGGGACTGGGAGGGACTGGGAGGGACCCTCGGGACTGGGCGGGACTGGGCGGGACTGGGAGGGACTGGGAGGGACTGGGAGGGACTGGGCGGGACTGGGCGGGACTGGGAGGGACTGGGAGGGACCCTCGGGACTGGGCGGGACTGGGAGGGACTGGGAGGGACCCTCGGGACTGGGCGGGACTGGGAGGGACTGGGAGGGACCCTCGGGACTGGGTGGGGCCCCCCCGGTTCGTATCGGGCGGGTCCAGGCGGGCCCGGTCCGTCCGGGGCTGGGCTGACTGGTCCCAGTCCAGGGGATCCCAGTCCGGGGTATCCCAGTCCGGGTTATCCCAGTACGATCCCAGTCCTTATGATCCCAGTCCAGTTTATCCCAGTAAAATCCCAGTCCAGGTGATCCCAGTACGATCCCAGTCCGGGGTATCTCAGTCTGGGGTATCCTGGTACAATCCCAGTCCAGGTTATCCCTGTCCAGTTTATCCCAGTACAATCCCAGTCCAGGTTATCCCTGTCCAGTTTATCCCAGTAAAATCCCAGTCCAGGTTATCCCAGTACAATCCCAGTCTGGGTTATCCCAGTCCAGGGTATTCCGGTACGATCCCAGTCCAGGTTTTCCCAGTATGATCCCAGTCCGGGTTATCTCAGTACGATCCCAGTCTGGGTTATCCCAATCCAGGTTATCCCAGTATGATCCCAGTCCAGGTGATCCCAGTCCAGGTGATCCCAGTCCAGGTGATCCCAGTGCGATCCCAGTCTCTACGATCCCAGTCCAGGTTATCCCAGTACGATCCCAGTCCGGGTTATCCCAGTCCGGGGTATCCCTGTACGATCCCAGTCCAGGTGATCCCAGTCCCTATGATCCCAGTCCCTATGATCCCAGTATGATCCCAGTCCAGGTGATCCCAGTATTATTCCAGTCCCTATTATCCCAGTCTGGGTTATCCCAGTACAATCCCAGTCCAGGTGATCCCAGTCCGGGGAATCCCAGTATGATCCCAGTCTGGGTTATCCCAGTCCCTATGATCCCAGTATGATCCCAGTCCAGGTTATCCCAGTCCCTATTATCCCAGTTCAATCCCAGTCCAGGTGATCCCAGTCCAGTTTATCCCAGTACAATCCCAGTCTGGGTTATCCCAGTCCCTACGATCCCAGTATGATCCCAGTCTAGGTGATCCCAGTCCGATCCCAGTCCAGGTGATCCCAGTCCGGGTTATCCCAGTCCGATCCCAGTCCAGGTGATCCCAGTCTGGGTGATCCCAGTCCGGGTTATCCCAGTCCAGGTGATCCCAGTCCGATCCCAGTCCGGGCTATCCCAGTACAACCCCCACTGGATGGGCGATCCCACCCCTGTATGGGGACTCCGTGACTGGGATGACTGGGATAACTGGGATAACTGGGATACTGGGGATGCTGGGATACTGGGAATACTGGGATAGTGGGGAACTGGGATAATGGGGAACTGGGATAATGGGAATACTGGGATAATGGGGAAACTGGGATAATGGGGAACTGGGATACTGGGAATACTGGGATAGCGGGGAACTGGGATAATGGGGAAACTGGGATAGTGGGGAACTGAGATAATGGGGAAACTGGGATAGTGGGAATACCGGGATAATGGGAATACTGGGATAACGCTGGGAATTCTGGGATCATGGAAGCGCCGGAATAACGGGAATTCCGGGATAATGGGAATACCGGGATAATGGGAATTCTGGGATCATGGAAATACTGGAATAACGGGAATTCCAGGATAACACTGAAACAACCCAGGATAACGGGGACACCGGGATAATGGGAATTCTGGGATCATGGGATAGACTGAAAATACCGGGATAACGGGAATTCCGGGATAACGGGGATCCTGGGATAATGGGGAATTTCGGGATAATGGGAATTCCGGGATAACGGGAAAACAGGATAATGGGGCAATTGGGATAACGGGAATTCCAGGATAATGGGAATTCTGGGATAACGGGAATCCCGGGATAACGCTGACACAAACCGGGATAACGGGGAAATTGGGATAACGGGAATTCCTGGATAATGGGAAGACCGGGATAACGGGAATTCCGGGATAATGGGGAATTCCGGGATAACACTGACACAAACCGGGATAACGGGGAAATTGGGATAACGGGGATCCCGGGATAACGCTGACACAAACCGGGATAATGGGAATTCCGGGATAACGGGAAAACAGGATAATGGGGCAATTGGGATAACGGGAATTCCAGGATAATGGGAATTCTGGGATAATGGGGAATCCCGGGATAACGGGGAATTTTGGGATAACAGGGATCCCGGGATAACGGGGAATTCCGGGATAACGGGAATTTGGGGATAACGGGAATACCGGGATAACGGGAATTCGGGGATAACGCTGGGAAATTGGGATAACGGGGATCCCGGGATAACGGGGATCCCGGGATAACGGGAATTCCAGGATAACGGGGAATTCTGGGATAACGGGAATTCCGGGATAACACTGACACAAACCGGGATAATGGGAATTCCGGGATAACGGGAATAACAGGATAACGGGGCAATTGGGATAATGGGAATTCCAGGATAATGGGAATTCTGGGATAACGGGAATTCCAGGATAACGGGAATTCTGGGATAACGCCGGGAATCCCGGGATAACGCTGACACAAACCGGGATAACGGGGCAATTGGGATAACGGGAATTCCTGGATAATGGGAATACCGGGATAACGGGAATTCCGGGATAACGGGGAATTCCGGGATAACACTGACACAAACCGGGATAACGGGGCAATTGGGATAACGGGAATAACAGGATAACGGGAATAACAGGATAACGGGGAATTCTGGGATAACAGGAATTTCGGGATAACACTGACACAAACCAGGGTAACATGAATTCCAGGAAAACGGGGAATTCCGGGATAACGGGAAAACAGGATAATGGGGCAATTGGGATAACGGGAATTCCAGGATAATGGGAATTCTGGGATAACGGGGAATCCCGGGATAACGGGGAAATTGGGATAACGGGAATCCCGGGACAACGGGGAATTTCAGGGTAACGGGGAAATTGGGATAACGGGAATCCCAGGATAACGGGGAAATTGGGATAACGAGAATCCCGGGATAACGGGAATTCCAGGATAACGGGGAATTCCGGGATAACGGGAATTCCGGGATAACACTGACACAAACCGGGATAACGGGGCAATTGGGATAACGGGGATCCCGGGATAACGGGAATTCTGGGATAACGCTGACACAAACTGGGATAATGAGAATTCCGGGATAACGGGGAAACAGGGTAATGGGGCAATTGGGATAACGGGAATTCCTGGATAATGGGAATACCGGGATAACGGGAATTCCGGGATAACGCTGGGAAATTGGGATAACGGGAATCCCGGGATAACGTGGAATTTGGGATAACAGGGATCCCGGGATAACAGGAATTCCGGGATAACGCCGGGAATTCCGGGATAACGGGAATTTCGGGATAACACTGACACAAACCAGGATAACGGGGAATTCCGGGATAACACTGACACAAACCGGGATAACGGGGAAATTGGGATAACGGGGATCCCGGGATAACGGGGAAATTGGGATAACGGGGATCCCGGGATAACGCTGACACAAACCGGGATAATGGGAATTCCGGGATAACGGGAATAACAGGAGAACGGGGCAATTGGGATAATGGGAATTCCAGGATAATGGGAATTCTGGGATAATGGGAATTCCAGGATAATGGGAATTCTGGGATAACGGGAATTCCGGGATAACGCTGACACAAACCGGGATAACGGGGCAATTGGGATAACGGGAATTCCTGGATAACGGGAATACCGGGATAACGGGAATTCCGGGATAACACTGACACAAACTGGGATAACGGGGCAATTGGGATAACGGGGAAATTGGGATAACGGGGAATTTCGGGATAACGGGGATCCCGGGATAACGGGAATTTTGGGATAACACTGACACAAACCGGGATAATGGGAATTCCGGGATAACGGGGCAATTGGGATAACGGGAATCCCGGGATAACGGGAATTCCGGGATAACGCCGGGAAATTGGGATAACGGGAATCCCAGGATAACGGGGAAATTGGGATAACGAGAATCCCGGGATAACGGGGAAATCCCGGGATAACGGGGAATTTCGGGATAACGGGAATTTCGGGATAACGCTGACACAAACCGGGATAATGGGAATTCTGGGATAACGGGAAAACAGGGTAATGGGGCAATTGGGATAATGGGAATTCCAGGATAATGGGAATTCTGGGATAACGGGAATTCCTGGATAATGGGAATACCGGGATAATGGGAATTCCGGGATCATGGGATAGACTGAAAATACCGGGATAATGGGGATCCTGGGATAACGGGAATTTCAGGATAATGGGAATTCCGGGATAACGGGAATAACAGGATAATGGGGCAATTGGGATAATGGGAATTCCAGGATAATGGGAATTCTGGGATAATGGGAATTCCGGGATAACACTGACACAAACCGGGATAACGGGGAAATTGGGATAACGGGGATCCCGGGATAACGGGAATTCTGGGATAACGCTGACACAAACCGGGATAATGGGAATTCTGGGATAACGGGGAAACAGGGTAATGGGGCAATTGGGATAATGGGAATTCCAGGATAATGGGAATTCTGGGATAACGGGAATTCTGGGATAACGCTGACACAAACCGGGATAACGGGGAAATTGGGATAACGGGGAAATTGGGATAACGGGGAATTCTGGGATAACAGGAATTTCGGGATAACACTGACACAAACCAGGGTAACATGAATTCCGGGATAACGGGGAATTCCGGGATAACGGGAAAACAGGATAATGGGGCAATTGGGATAACGGGAATTCCAGGATAATGGGAATTCTGGGATAACGGGGAATCCCGGGATAACGGGGAAATTGGGATAACGGGAATCCCGGGATAACGGGGAATTTTGGGATAACAGGGATCCCGGGATAACGGGAATTCCGGGATAATGCCGGGAATTCCGGGATAACGGGAATTTCGGGATAACACTGACACAAACCGGGATAACACTGACACAAACCGGGATAACGGGGAATTTCGGGATAACGGGAATTTCGGGATAACGCTGACACAAACCGGGATAACGGGAATTCCGGGATAACGGGGAAATTGGGATAACGGGGAAATTGGGATAACGGGGAATTCCGGGATAACGGGGAAATTGGGATAACGGGGAAATTGGGATAACGGGAATTCCAGGATAATGGGAATCCCGGGATAACGGGGAAATTGGGATAACGGGGAATTCCGGGATAACGGGGAATTTTGGGATAACGGGGAAATTGGGATAACGGGGAATTCCGGGATAACGGGAAATTCCGGGATAACGGGGAATTCTGGGATAACGGGAATTTCGGGATAACACTGACACAAACCGGGATAACACTGACACAAACCGGGATAATGGGGAATTTCGGGATAACGGGAATTTCAGGATAACGCTGACACAAACCGGGACGGGATAACGGAATTCCGGGATAATGGGGAAATTGGGATAACGAGAATCCTGGGATAACGGGGAATTTTGGGATAACGGGGAATTCCAGGATAACACTGACACAAACCGGGATAACGGGGAAATTGGGATAACGGGGAATTGGGATAACGGGGAATCCCGGGATAACGGGAAATTCCGGGATAACGGGGAATCCCGGGATCACACCAATCCCCGGGGACAACGCGAATTCCCGGCACCTCAGAAATGCCGGGATAACGCCGGGATATCGGGGTCCCCATCCCCCATCCCCCATCCCGGTTTGGGAATGGTCAGGGATGGGGATGGGGATGGGGGGGGGGAGGGGCGTGTCCCGATGCGGGGGGGGGGGAGGGGGTGGGGGAGGGGCGCGGGCGGCGTCGCGCGCTCCGGGCGGGACCGGCGGCGGCAGCGGCGGCTGCGACCCCTCCCCCCCCCCAAAACCGGTGAGTGGAGACCCCCCCCCCTCCCCCACCCCCCCCCCACCCCAGGACCCCCCCCTTTCATTCCCAGCATTCCCAGAATTCCCAACATTCCCAGAATTCCCAGCATCCCCATCCCCCCCCCTCCAATCCGGGCAGGTGATGGGGATGAGGGAGGGGGGGGGGGGAGAGGGGGGGGATTTTGGGGGGTCCTGGGGGGGGATTTTGGGGGTGCCGGGGAGGGATTTGGGGGGGGGCGGGGGTGGTTCGGGGATGGGGGGGGGTCCCTCAAGGTCACCGGCGGGAGGGGCCGGGCCTGGGGGGAGGGGGGGTGGATTTGGGGAATTTTGGGGGTTTTTGGGGGGATTTTAGGGATTTGGGGGAATTTTAGGGGGTCTCGGGGGGATTTGGGGGGGATTTTAGGGGGGCTGTGAGGGGTTTTTGGGGGGACTTCAGGGGGTCCTGAGGGGTTTTGGGGAGGGGAGAGGGGATTTGGGGGAAATTTGGGGTGATTTTGGGGGTCCTGGGGGGTTTTTGGGGGTCTTGGGGGGGGATTTTGGGGCGCTCCTGGGGGGATTTTTGGGGGCTCACGGCTGGATTTTGGGGGGTCTCTGAAGATTTTTGGGGAGGGGTCTCAGCCCCCTCTGGGGGTCCTGGGGGGTTCTGGGGAGGGGAGAGGGGGATTGGGGGAAATTTTGGGGGGTCCTGGGGGGATTTTGGGGGTCTCGGGGGGGATTTTGGGGGGGCTCTGAAGATTTTGGGGGTGGGGAGAGGGGAATTTGGGGGAAATTTTGGGTGATTTTGGGGGTCCTGGGGGGATTTTGGGGGGACTCCTGGGGGGATTTTTGGGGGCTTATGGCTGGATTTTGGGGGGCTCTGAAGATTTTTTGGGGGGGGTCTCAGCCCCTTCTGGGGATCCTGGGGGGTTCTGGGGAGGGGAGAGGGGGATTTGGGGGGAAATTTTGGGGGATTTTGGGGGTCCTGGGGGGGTTTTATGGGGGTCTCGGGGGGGGATTTTGGGGGGCTCCTGGGGGGATTTTGGGGGTCTCATGGCTGGATTTGGGGGGGTCTCTGAAGATTTTGGGGTGGGGAGAGGGGGATTTGGGGGAAATTTTGGGTGATTTTGGGGGTCCTGGGCGGGTTTTATGGGGGTCTCGGGGGGGGATTTTAGGGGGTCTCGGGGGGGGATTTTGGGGGTCTCGGGGGGGATTTTTGGGAGGGGTCTCAGCCCCTTCTGGGGATCCTGGGGGGTTCTGGGGAGGGGAGAGGGGGATTTGGGGGAAATTTTGGGTGATTTTGGGGGTCCTGGGCAGGTTTTATGGGGGTCTCGGGGGGGGATTTTGGGGGTCTCATGGCTGGATTTGGGGGGGACTCCTGGGGGGATTTTGGGGGTCTCATGGCTGGATTTTGGGGGGACTTCTGGGGGGATTTTAGGGGTCTCATGGCTGGATTTTGGGGGGACTCCTGGGGGGATTTTGGGGGTCTCATGGCTGGATTTTGGGGGTCTCTGAAGACTTTTTTGGGGGGTTTCAGCCCCTTCTGGGGGGGCCCTAAAGCATTTTGAGGGGGGGTCTCAGCCCCCACCCCCCAAACCTGAAGCCCCACCCCCAAATCTCTTCCAGGCTCCCCCTGAGATCGTTGTGGGACCCTTCCCCAATTTGGGGGACCGCCCCCCGCCCCCCTGACCCTGATGGCGGCCGAGCTGGACAACATGGACCCCGCCCCACCCCCCAACAACAACAACGGCCCCTGGGACCCCCCGGACCCCCGCGGGTGGGGGGACCCCAAAATCTTCGAGTGCTCCCGGATCAAGGCCTTGGCTGGTGGGTGAAGACCCCCCCCCCCAAAAAAAAAAAAAAAAACAACCCCCCCTCCCAAAAAAATCCCCAAAAACTCCCTCCCAAAAAAAGCCCAAAAAACCCCAAATTTCACCAAAAAACCCTGGACCATCCCCCCAAAAAAACGCCCAAAATACCGCCCCAAAATATGCCTGAAAAACACCCGAAAAACCCTGGACCACTCTCGAAAAAATCCCCCCCAAAAAACCCCAGAAGTCCCCCAGATTTCCCCAAAAAACCCTGGACCACCTCCCCCAAACAATCCCAAAAATTCCCCCCCCAAAAAAAAACCCGCCCAAAAACCCCCAAAAAACCCAAATTTCCCAAAAAAAACTCTGGACCACCCCCCCCAAAAAAAAAAAAACCCAAAATTTCCCCCCAAAACCACCAAAAAATCCCCAAATTTCCCCAAAAGCCCTGGAGCACCCCCCCCAAAAAAACCCCAACCCCCCCCCCAAAAAAAACCCCAAATTTCCCCAAACAACCCTGGACTGCCTCCCCCCAAACAATCCCAAAAATCTCCCCCCCAAAAAAACCAAAAAACCCCAAACTTTCCCCAAAAAAGCCCTAACAATCTCCCCCCAAAAAACCTTAAAAATCTCCCCTAAAAAACCCAGAATACCCCCAAATTTCCCAAAAAAACCCTGGACCACCCTCCAAAAAAAAACCCCAAAAAACCCCCAAAAAGCCCCCAAAACCCCCAAATTTCCCCAAAAATCCTGGACCATCCCGTCAAAAAAACCCCCAAAATCTCCCCACACTCCCCAAAAACCTCCCCTGAGACTGCAAAACCCCCAAACCGCCCCAAAAAGCCCCAAACCCCCAGACCCCCCAAAAACCCTCCCAGATCCCCCCCCAAAAACCCCAGAAACCCTCCCAGACCCCCCAAAAAAACCTCTGGACCCCCCCACCCCCAAAAAAAGACCCCAAAATGTCTGAGCCCCCCCCAAAAAAACCCAAACTCCCCTCCCTCAAAAAACCCTTGACCTTTTGGGGGGTCCTGAGTTCCATGAGGGTCTCAAGGGTGGTTTTGGGGTGGTTTTGGGGTGGATTTGGGGTCCCAGGGTGGATTTGGGGTGACCCCAATGACCCCCAGACGATCAGTGCAGAAGGAGACCTTCACCAAGGGGGTGAACGCACGCCTGGGGTGGGGTCCTGAGTTCCGTGGGGGTCTCAGGGTGCTTTTGGGGTGGTTTTTGGGGTGGTTTTGGGGTGGATTTGGGGGTCCCGAGATGTTTTTGGGGTGACCCCTCTGTCCCACCCCCCAGACGAGCGGGACGCGGTGCAGAAGAAGACCTTCACCAAGTGGGTGAACGCGCACCTGGCGCGCGCCGCCTGCCGCGTCGGGGACCTGTACTCGGACCTGCGCGACGGCTTCGTGCTCACGCGGCTGCTCGAGGTGCTCTCGGGGGAGACCCTGGTGAGGGGACAGCCACTGGCGTCTTCATCGCCGTCATCGTCGTCATCGTTGTCATCATCGTCACCATCATTGTCATCATCATCATTGCCGTGAGCGGCGTTGTTGTCGTCATCATCCTCTACCATCCTCATCATCGTCATCGTCATCATCGTTGTCATCATTGTCATCGTCATCATCATCATCATCATCATCATTGCCGTGAGCGGCGTTGTTGTCGTCATCATCCTCTACCATCCTCATCATCGTCATCGTCATCATCGTCACCATCATTGTCATCGTCATCATCATCATCATCATCATCATTGCCGTGAGCGGCGTTGTTGTCATCATCATCCTCTACCATCCTCATCATCGTCACCATCATCATCATCATGAGTGGCATCATCATCATCATCATCCTCTGTCATCTTCATTATCATTGTCACCATCATCATTGTCATCATCATCATCGTTGTCATCATCATCATCATTGCCATGAGCAGCATTGCTGTCATCATCATCTTCTCCCATCCTCATCACCATCATCATCATCATGAGTGGCATCATCATCATCATCGTCCTCTGTCATCTTCATTATCATTGTCACCATCATCATCGGCATCATCATCATCGTTGTCATCATTGTCATCATCATCGTTGTCATCATCATCATTGCCGTGAGCGGCGTTGTTGTCATCATCATCCTCTACCATCCTCATCATCGTCACCATCATCATCATCATGAGTGGCATCATCATCATCATCATCCTCTGTCATCTTCCTTATCATTGTCACCATCATCATTGTCATCATCGTCGTCGTCATCATCATCATCATTGCCATGAGCAGCATTGCTGTCATCATCATCTTCTCCCATCCTCATCACCATCATCATCATCATGAGTGGCATCATCATCATCATCGTCCTCTATCATCTTCCTTATCATTGTCACCATCATCATCGTCATCATCATCCTCTACCATCCTCATCATCGTCACCATCATTGTCATCGTCATCATCATCATCATCATCATCATCATTGCCGTGAGCGGCGTTGTTGTCGTCATCATCCTCTACCATCCTCATCATCATCATCATCATCATGAGTGGCGTCATCATCATCCTCTGTCATCTTCATTATCATCGTCACCATCATCATCGGCATCATCATCATCATTGTCATCATCGTCACCATCATTGTCATCATCATCATTGCCGTGAGCGGCGTTGCTGTCGTCATCATCCTCTACCATCCTCATCATCGTCATCGTCATCATCGTTGTCATCATCGTCATCGTCATCACCATCATTGTCATCGTCATCATCATCATCATCATCATCGTTGCCATGAGCGGCGTTGTTTTCATCATCATCCTCTACCATCCTCATCATCATCATCATCATCATCATGAGTGGCATCATCATCATCATCATCATCATTGTGAGCATCATCGTCACCGGTATTGTCATTGTCATCATCATCGTCATCGCCGTGAGCATCATCATCAACATCGTTATGAGCACCATCGCCATCATCATCATCATCATCTGCCATCACCATCACCATCATCATCATTACCGTGAGCATCATCATCATCATCTACCATCACCAGCGCCACCATCATCATCATCATCACCATTGCCATGAGCAGCACCACCATCATCATGAGCATCATCATGAGCATCATCATCATCATCATCATCATCATCATCATCATCATGAGCGTCATCACCAGCATTGGCATCGTCATCGCCATGAGCATCATCGTCAACATCGTTATGAGCAGCATCACCATCATCACCATCATCATCATCACCATCATCATCTGCCATCACCAGCACCATCATCATCACCAGCACCATCATCATCATTACCATGAGCACCATCATCATCATCTACCGTCACCAGCGCCACCATCATCATCGTCGTCACCATTGCCGTGAGCAGCAGCAGCATCATCAACATGAGCCTCATCATCATCATCATCATCATCATCATCATGAGCGTCATCATCACTATCGTGATCACTATCGGCATCGTCATTATCATCATCACCGTGAGCATCATTGTCAACATCGTTATGAGCATCACCATCATCACCATCATCACCATCATCATCTGCCATCACCAGCACCATCATCATCGTCATCATCACCATTGCCATGAGCAGCACCAGCATCATCATGAGCATCATCATCATCAGCAGCATCATCATCATCATCATCATCGGCATCGGCATCGTCATCGCCGTGAGCATCATCGTCAACATCGTTATGAGCAGCATCACCATCATCATCATCATCATCATCACCATCATCATCATCATCATCATCTACCATCGCCAGCACCACCATCATCATCATTGTCGTCATCTACCATCGCCAATGTTATCACCATCATCATCATCATCATCATCATCATCATCATCATCATCATCATCATGACCATCATCATCATCATCATGACCATCATCATGACCATCATCATCACCACCATCATCACCACCATCATCTCTATCAGCGCTACCAGTTTGGGTTGATCTGGGCCCTCCCCATCACCTCCGTCACCCCTCACCTCCCACCACCACCAGTTTGGGACCAGTTCTGGTGGGGTGGGGGGTGGCAGGACCCTCTCTGACCCGGGGGTCCCCGGTGTCCCCTCCCCTCCTCTCCCAGCCCAAGCCGACGCGGGGCCGGATGCGGATCCACTCCCTGGAGAACGTGGACAAGGCCCTGCAGTTCCTCAAGGAGCAACGCGTCCACCTGGAGAACGTCGGCTCCCACGACATCGTGGATGGCAACCACCGCCTGACCCTCGGCCTCATCTGGACCATCATCCTCCGCTTCCAGGTGCCACCAGGGTCCCGTCCGTGTCCCGTCCCCCACCCTCTTTGTCCCCTCCGGCCACCCCTGGGTGTCCCCTGACCGTCCTCCCCCAGATCCAGGTGATCAAAATCAAGACCGAGGACAACCGGGAGACGCGCTCGGCCAAGGACGCGCTGCTGCTCTGGTGCCAGATGAAGACGGCCGGGTGAGGACCAGAGGTGGTGGTGTGGACCTCCCAGAAGGTCTGGTGACCCCTGCTGACCTCCCCGTGTCCCTCACAGCTACCCCGAGGTCAACATCCAGAACTTCACCACCAGCTGGAGGGACGGCCTGGCCTTCAACGCCCTCATCCACAGGCACCGGTCAGTGCCGGGGGGGGTGGACACTGGGGAGGACCTCCTGGATGTCGGGGTCACCTCCGAGGGTTCGGTGGGGGTCAAGGTGACCGTGTCCCTCCCCACCCCACCCCATCCAGGCCGGATCTCATCGACTTCCACAAGTTGACCAAGTCCAACGCCACCTACAACCTCCAGCAGGCCTTCAACACGGCCGAGCAGCACCTGGGGCTCAGCAAACTGCTGGACCCCGAAGGTACGGACGGGGTCCATCTGTCCATCCGTCCATCATCTGTCCATCATCTGTCCGGTCACAGGGCCTGGGGCATCTCCACCCATCCGGTTTTCCACCTCCAAGCGCTTTTTTGGGAGTCAGGGTTTTTTTGGGAAGGGTCAAAGTTGAGGGATCGGCCGCAACGTTGGTGGGACCGTCCCTGGTGGTCCTGGGGGTGGGGGTTTGGGGGGGTGGCCTGACCCTCTGCCCCCCACCAGATGTCAACATGGAGGACCCCGATGAGAAGTCCATCATCACCTACGTGGTGTCCTTCTACCACTACTTCTCCAAGATGAAGGCGCTGGCGGTGGAGGGGAAGCGCATCGGGAAGGTGGGGCTTGACCCCCATCCTGGGGGTCTCCATCCTTTGCTCCATGAGGTGTCCATCCCTCTGTCCAGCCCTTGGTCCATCTCCATCCCTTTGTCCATCCCATTGTCCATCCCCATCTCCATGGATGTTGTGTCCATCCCTTGGTCCATCCCTTTGTCCATCCCTCTGTTCATCCCATTGTCCATCCCCATCTCCATGGATGTTGTGTCCACATCTCGGTCCAGCCCTTGGTCCATCCCTTTGTCCATCCCTTTGTCCATCCCCATCTCCATGGATGTTGTGTCCATCCCTCCATCCATCCCTTGGTCCATCCCTTTGTCCATCCCCATCTCCATGGATGTGCTGTCCACCCTTTGGTCCATCCCATTGTCCATCCCCATCTCCATGGATGTCGTGTCCATCCCTTTGTCCATCCCTTTGTCCCTCCCATTGTCCATCCCATTGTCCATCCCCATCTCCATGGATGTTGTGTCCACCCCTTGGTCCATCCCTCCGTCCATCCCTCTGTCCATCCCCATCTCCATGGATGTCGTGTCCACACCTCAGTCCATCCCTTTGTCTGTCCCTCTGTCCATCCCATTGTCCATCCCCATCTCCATGGATGTTGTGTCCATCCCTCCATCCATCCCTTGGTCCATCCCTTTGTCCACCCATTGTCCATCCCCATCTTCATGGATGTGCTGTCCACCCCTCGGTCCATCCCATTGTCCATCCCTGTGTCCATCCCCATCTCCATGGATGTCGTGTCCATCCCTCCGTCCATCCCATTGTCCATCCCCAACTCCATGGATGTCCCATCCATTACTCCATCCATGTCCATCTCTTTGTCCGTCCCTTGGTCCATCCCTTTGTCTGTCCCTCTGTCCATCCCATTGTCCATCCCCATCTCCATGGATGTTGTGTCCATCCCTTGGTCCATCCCTTTGTCCACCCATTCTCCATCCCCATCTCCATGGATGTTGTGTCCATCCCTTTGACCATCCCTCCGTCCATCCCTTTGTCCATCCCATTGTCCATCCCTTGGTCCATCCCCATCTCCATGGATGTCGTGTCCATCCCTTTGTCCATCCCTCCATCCATCCCTTTGTCCATCCCTCTGTCCATCCCATTGTCCACCCCCATCTCCATGGATGTCCCATCCATCGCTCCATCCATGTCCCACCCCTTTGTCCATCCCCACCTCCATGGCCATCCCACCCCTCCTCCCTGGCCACCAGCCAGGCCACGACCACCCAAGTCCTCAGCCTGGCTGGACCCTGGTGACCCCTCCAGCCCCATGTGACTCTCAGAGGGCTCCTGTAGGACCTCCCCAGGCCCTCCAACCCCACCCCAAAATCCCACCAGGTCCTCTTGGGGGGCTCCTGTAGGACCTCCCCAGGCCCTCCAAGCCCACCCCAAAATCCCACCAGGTCCTCTTGGGGGGCTCCTGTAGGACCTCCCCAGGCCCTCCAAGCCCACCCCAAAATCCCACCAGGTCCTCTTGGGGGGCTCCTGTAGGACCTCCCCAGGCCCTCCAAGCCCACCCCAAAATCCCACCAGGTCCTCTTGGTGGGGCTCCTGTAGGACCTCCCCAGACCCTCCAAGCCCACCCCAAAATCCCACCAGGTCCTGGGGGGCTCCTGTAGGACCTCCCCAGGCCCTCCAAGCCCACCCCAAAATCCCACCAGGTCCTCTTGGGGGGCTCCTGTAGGACCTCCCCAGGCCCTCCAAGCCCACCCCAAAATCCCACCAGGTCCTCTTGGTGGGGCTCCTGTAGGACCTCCCCAGACCCTCCAAGCCCACCCCAAAATCCCACCAGGTCCTGGGGGGCTCCTGTAGGACCTCCCCAGGCTCTCCAAGCCCACCCCAAAATCCCACCAGGTCCTCCTGTGGGGAGCTCCTGTAGGACCTCCCCAGGCCCTCCAAGCCCACCCCAAAATCCCACCAGGTCCTCTTGGGGGGCTCCTGTAGGACCTCCCCAGGCCCTCCAAGCCCACCCCAAAATCCCACCAGGTCCTCTTGGTGGGGCTCCTGTAGGACCTCCCCAGGCCCTCCAACCCCACCCCAAAATCCCACCAGGTCCTCTTGGGGGGGGCTCCTGTAGGACCTCCCCAGGCCCTCCAAGCCCACCCCAAAATCCCACCAGGTCCTCTTGGTGGGGCTCCTGTAGGACCTCCCCAGGCCCTCCAAGCCCACCCCAAAATCCCACCAGGTCCTCTTGGGGGGGCTCCTGTAGGACCTCCCCAGGCCCTCCAAGCCCACCCCAAAATCCCACCAGGTCCTCTTGGTGGGGCTCCTGTAGGACCTCCCCAGGCCCTCCAACACCACCCCAAAATCCCACCAGGTCCTCTTGGTGGGGCTCCTGTAGGACCTCCCCAGGCCCTCCAAGCCCACCCCAAAATCCCACCAGGTCCTCTTGGTGGGGCTCCTGTAGGACCTCCCCAGGCCCTCCAAGCCCACCCCAAAATCCCACCAGGTCCTCTTGGGGGGCTCCTGTAGGACCTCCCCAGGCCCTCCAACACCACCCCAAAATCCCACCAGGTCCTCTTGGTGGGGCTCCTGTAGGACCTCCCCAGGCCCTCCAAGCCCACCCCAAAATCCCACCAGGTCCTCTTGGGGGGGGCTCCTGTAGGACCTCCCCAGGCCCTCCAAGCCCACCCCAAAATCCCACCAGGTCCTCTTGGTGGGGCTCCTGTAGGAACTCCCCAGGCCCTCCAACCCCACCCCAAATTCCCACCAGGTCCTCTTGGGGGGGCTCCTGTAGGACCTCCCCAGGCCCTCCAACCCCACCCCAAATTCCCACCAGGTCCTCTTGGGGGGGCTCCTGTAGGACCTCCCCAGGCCCTCCAACCCCACCCCAAATTCCCACCAGGTCCTCTTGGTGGGGCTCCTGTAGGACCTCCCCAGGCCCTCCAACACCACCCCAAAATCCCACCAGGTCCTCTTGGTGGGGCTCCTGTAGGATCTCCCCAGGCCCTCCAACCCCACCCCAAAATCCCACCAGGTCCTCTTGGTGGGGCTCCTGTAGGACCTCCCCAGGCCCTCCAAGCCCACCCCAAAATCCCACCAGGTCCTCTTAGGGGGGCTCCTGTAGGACCTCCCCAGGCTCTACAAGCCCACCCCAAAATCCCACCAGGTCCTCTTGGTGGGGCTCCTGTAGGACCTCCCCAGGCCCTCCAACCCCACCCCAAAATCCCACCAGGTCCTCTTGGGGGGGCTCCTGTAGGACCTCCCCAGGCCCTCCAAGCCCACCCCAAAATCCCACCAGGTCCTCTTGGGGGGGCTCCTGTAGGACCTCCCCAGGCCCTCCAACCCCACCCCAAAATCCCACCAGGTCCTCTTGGTGGGGCTCCTGTAGGACCTCCCCAGGCTCTCCAACCCCACCCCAAAATCCCACCAGGTCCTCTTGGTGGGGCTCCTGTAGGACCTCCCCAGGCCCTCCAACCCCACCCCAAAATCCCACCAGGTCCTCTTGGGGGGCTCCTGTAGGACCTCCCCAGGCCCTCCAAGCCCACCCCAAAATCCCACCAGGTCCTCTTGGTGGGGCTCCTGTAGGACCTCCCCGGGCCCTCCAAGCCCACCCCAAAATCCCACCAGGTCCTCTTGGTGGGGCTCCTGTAGGACCTCCCCAGGCCCTCCAACCCCACCCCAAAATCCCACCAGGTCCTCTTGGGGGGGCTCCTGTAGGACCTTCCCAAGCCCTCCAACCCCACCCCAAAATCCCACCAGGTCCTCTTGGTGGGGCTCCTGTAGGACCTCCCCAGGCCCTCCAAGCCCACCCCAAAATCCCACCAGGTCCTCTTGGTGGGGCTCCTGTAGGACCTCCCCAGGCCCTCCAAGCCCACCCCAAAATCCCACCAGGTCCTCTTGGGGGGGCTCCTGTAGGACCTCCCCAGGCCCTCAAATCCCACCAGGTCCTCTTGGTGGGGCTCCTGTAGGACCTCCCCAGGCCCTCCAACCCCACCCCAAAATCCCCCCAGGTCCTCTTGGTGGGGCTCCTGTAGGACCTCCCCAGGCCCTCCAAGCCAACCCCAAAATCCCACCAGGTCCTCTTGGGGGGGGCTCCTGTAGGACCTCCCCAGGCCCTCCAACACCACCCCAAAATCCCACCAGGTCCTCTTGGTGGGGCTCCTGTAGGACCTCCCCAGGCCCTCCAACCCCACCCCAAAATCCCACCAGGTCCTCTTGGTGGGGCTCCTGTAGGACCTCCCCAGGCCCTCCAAGCCCACCCCAAAATCCCACCAGGTCCTGGACCAGGTGATGGAGATCGCGGCCATCACGGCGCGCTACGAGGCGCTGGCGGCCGAGCTGCTGGCCTGGATCCACCACACCATCACCATCATCACCAACCAGAAGTTCGCCAACTCCCTGACGGGCGTCCAGCAGCAGCTCCAGGCCTTCACCGCCTTCTGCACCCTGGAGAAACCCGTCAAGTGAGGAAGACCTCCTGGGCTGGGGTGGGCTGGGACCTCACCCTGGTGGTGGTGGTGGTGGTCATGGGGAGGTCCCAGTTCAGCCTGAACTGGTGGTGGTGGGACCTGAGGGGTGGTGGTGATGTCCCAGCTCATGGTGGTGGTGGTGGTGATGGGGAGGTCCCAGCTCATGGTGGTGGTGGTGGTCATGGGGAGGTCCCAGTTCAGCCTGAACTGGTGGTGGTGGGACCTGGGGGGTGGTGGTGATGTCCCAGATCGTGGTGGTGGTGGTGGTGATGGGGAGGTCCCAGCTCATGGTGGTGGTGGTGGGACCTGAGGGGTGGTGGTGATGTCCCAGATCGTGGTGGTGGTGGTGATGGGGAGGTCCCAGCTCATGGTGGTGGTGGTGGGACCTGAGGGGTGGTGGTGATGTCCCAGATCGTGGTGGTGGTGGTGATGTCCCAGCTCATGGTGGTGGTCATGGAGAGGTCCCAGCTCATGGTGGTGGTGATGGGACCTGGGGGGTGGTGGGGAGGTCCCAGCTCATGGTGGTGGTGGTGGTCATGGAGAGGTCCCAGTTCAGCCTGAACTGGTGGTGGTGGGACCTGGGGGGTGGTGGTGATGTCCCAGATCGTGGTGGTGGTGGTGGTGGTGGGGATGTCCCAGCTCATGGTGGTGGTCATGGAGAGGTCCCAGCTCATGGTGGTGGTGGTGGGACCTGGGGGGTGGTGGGGATGTCCCAGCTCATGGTGGTGGTCATGGAGAGGTCCCAGCCCATGGTGGTGGTGGTGGGACCTGGGGGGTGGTGGGGAGGTCCCAACTCATGGTGGTGGTCATGGGGAGGTCCCAGTTCAGCCTCAACTGGCAATGGGACATCAGGGTGTTGATGATGGTGGTGAGGTCCCAGCTCATCGTGGTGGTGATGGGCAGGTCCCAGTTGAGCCCAAACTGGTCATGGATGATACCTGGAGGGTGGTGATGTCCCAACTCATTGTGGTGGTGGTGTTGAGGAGGTCCCAGTTGAGCCCAAACTGGTTTCAGTGGGACCTGAGGGACGATGGTGACATCCCAGTTCGTGGAGGTGGTGACAGGGGACCTCCCCACCGGTGCCACCCCACAGGTTCCAGGAGAAGGGGAACCTCGAGGTGCTGCTCTTCACCATCCAGAGCAAACTCCGGGCCACCAACCGCAAGCTCTACGTGCCCAGCGAGGGCAAGAGCATCTCCGACATCAACAAGGTGAGGACGTGGCCATGGAATCCCACCACCCCTGGGGACACCCCGGTGGGGTCGGGGACACCAGTGACGAGCCCGTGTCCCCACCCACCAGGCCTGGACCTGCCTGGAGAAGGCGGAGCACGAGCGGGAGGTGGCCTTGAGGAACGAGCTGATCCGGCAGGAGAAGCTGGAGCTGCTGGCCCAACGCTTTGACCACAAGGCCATCATGAGGGAGACGTGGCTCAACGAGAACCAGCGCCTCGTCTCGCAGGTGGGGTGGGGTGGGCTGGGCTGGGAGGGTCCTAGGAGACCTTCAGCGTGGGGTGGGACAATCCCTGGGTGGGGTGGGGGTGAGGAGCACGGTGTTGGGTGGTGGGACCTCATCGGTGGTGGTGGGATCTCATGGGGTTCCTTGTTGACCGTGGATGGAGTGGTGGGACCTCCTTGACCAGGGAAGGGAGGGTTGGACCTCATTGGGCTCCTCATTGACCAGCAATGGAGTGGTGGGACCTCCTTGACCAGGGAAGGGGTGGAGGGACCTCATTGGGCTCCTCTTTGACCAGGGAAGGGGTGGTGGGACCTCCTTGACCAGGGAAGGGAGGGTTGGACCTCATTGGGCTCCTCTTTGACCAGGGAAGGGGTGGTGGGATCTCCTTGACCAGGGAAGGGAGGGTTGGACCTCATTGGGGTCCTCTTTGACCAGGGAAGGGGTGGTGGGACCTCCTTGACCAGGGAAGGGGTGGTTGGACCTCATTGGGATTCTCCTTGACCAGGGATGGAGTGGTGGGACCTCCTTGACCAGGGAAGGGGTGGTTGGACCTCATTGGGGTCCTCTTTGACCAGGGAAGGGGTGGTGGGACCTCCTTGACCAGGGAAGGGGTGGTTGGACCTCATTGGGGTCCTCTTTGACCAGGGAAGGGGTGGTGGGACCTCCTTGACCAGGGAAGGGGTGGTTGGACCTCATTGGGGTCCTCTTTGACCAGGGAAGGGGTGGTGGGACCTCCTTGACCAGGGAAGGGGTGGTTGGACCTCATTGGGCTCCTCTTTGACCTGGGAAGGGGTGGTGGGACCTCCTTGACCAGGGGAGGGGTTGATGGACCTCATTGGGCTTCTCCTTGACCAGAGATGGAGTGGAGGGATGTCCTTGACCAGGAAAGGGGTGGTTGGACCTCATTGGGGTCCTTGTTGACCATGAAGGGCTGGTGGGATCTCCTTGACCAGGGGAGGGGTGGGTGGACCTCATTGGGCTCCTCATTGACCAGCGATGGAGTGGTGGGACCTCCTTGACCAGGGAAGGGGTGGTGGGACCTCATTGGGCTCCTCTTTGACCAGGGATGGAGTGGTGGGACCTCCTTGACCAGGGAAGGGGTGGTGGGACCTCATTGGGCTTCTCCTTGACCAGGGAAGGGGTGGAGGGACCTCATTGGGCTCCTCCTTGACCAGGGAAGGGGTGGTGGGACCTCATTGGGCTCCTCCTTGACCAGCGATGGAGTGGTGGGACCTCCTTGACCAGGGAAGGGGGTGGTTGGACATCATTGACCAGGGAAGGATGGTGAGACCTCATTGAGGTCTTCACTGAGGACCAGAGAGGAATAGTTGGACCTCATTGGGCTCCTCCTTGACCATGGAGAGCTGGTGGGACCTCCTTGACCTCCTCCTTGACCGGTGAGGACCCCACCTCACCCTGCGCCACCTCCCACCCCTTCAGGACAACTTCGGCTATGACCTGCCGGCGGTGGAGGCGGCCATGAAGAAACACGAGGCCATCGAGGCCGACATCTCCTCGTACCAGGAGCGCATCCAGGTGGTGGTGGAGCTGGCCCTGGAGATGGAGTCCGAGGGCTACTACGACACACGACGCATCGGCGCCCAGAAGGACAACATCCTGCGCCAGTGGGCGCTGCTGACCGAGCTGGTCCGCGCCCGCCGCGCCCGCCTCGAGCAGAACCTGGCTCTCCAGAAGATCTTCCAGGAGATGGTCTACATGATCGACTGGATGGAGGAGATGCAGGTAGAGACGGAGGAGATTCGGGGCATGGCGGCAAAATTTGGGCGGCGTCGGATGAGGCGGTGTCGTTCTTCTCCAGGTTCTTCTGGTCTCCAAGGATTTGGGGAAGCATCTGCTGGAGGTTGAGGACCTCCTGCAGAAGCACGGGCTGCTGGAGGCCGACATCTCTGCCCAGACCGAGCGCGTCCAGGCCCTCAACGCCGCCGCGCTGAAGTTCTCGGAGCTGGAGGGTAACGGGGGCCACCGGGGTGGGTGACGGGGAGAGGGAGATGCTTGGCCTTGGGAAGGGTCAACCGAGGTCTTGGTGGGCCATGGAAGGGTCAACCCAAGGTCTTGGTGGAGAAGGGTCAGCTCAAGGTCTTGGTGGGCCACGGAAAAAAGGTCAACCAAGGTCTTGGAGAAGGCTCAACCCAAGGTCTTGGTGGGCCATGGAAGAAAGGTCAACTCAGGGTCTTGGTGGGCCATGGAAGAAAGGTCAACCAAGGTCTTGGTGAAGGCTCAACCCAAGGTCTTGGTGGGCCATGGAAGAAAGGTCAACTCAAGGTCTTGGTGGACCATGGAAGGGTCAACCCAAGGTCTTGGTGGAGAAGGGTCAGCTCAAGGTCTTGGTGGGCCACGGAAGAAAGGTCAACTCAAGGTCTTGGTGGGCCATGGAAGGGTCAACCAAGGTATTGGTGGAGAAGGGTCAGCTCAAGATCTTGGTGGGCCATGGAAGGGTCAAACCAAGGTCTTGGTGAAGGCTCAACCCAAGGTCTTGGTGGGCCATGGAAGAAAGGTCAACTCAAGGTCTTGGTGGAGAAGGGTCATCCCAAGGTCTTGGTGGGCCATGGAAGGGTCAACCCAAGGTCTTGGTGGAGAAGGGTCATCCCAAGGTCTTGGTGGGCCATGGAAGGGTCAACCCAAGGTCTTGGTGGAGTTGGGTCAGCCCAAGGTCTTGGTGGAGAAGGGTCATCCCAACACTTTGGTGGGCCATGGAAGAAAGGTCATCCCAAGGTCTTGGTGGGCCATGGAAGGGTCAACCCAAGGTCTTGGTGGAGAAGGGTCAGCCCAAGGCCTTGGTGGGCCATGGAAGAAAGGTCATCCCAAGATCTTGGTGGGCCATGGAAGAAAGGTCAACCAAGGTCTTGGTGAAGGCTCAACCCAAGGTCTTGGTGGGCCATGGAAGAAAGGTCAACTCAAGGTCTTGGTGGAGAAGGGTCATCCCAAGGTCTTGGTGGGCCATGGAAGGGTCAACCCAAGGTCTTGGTGGAGTTGGGTCAGCCCAAGGTATTGGTGGAGTTGGGTCAGCCCAAGGTATTGGTGGAGAAGGGTCAGCCCAAGGCCTTGGTGGGCCATGGAAGAAAGGTCAACTCAATGTCTTGGTGGGCCATGGAAGAAAGGTCAACCCAAGGTCTTGGTGGGCCATGGAAGGGTCAACCCAAGCTCCTGGTGGGCCACCTCCAAGAATCCCCACAGAACCAATGAGCTTGAAAAAGCCCTCTGAGATCTTCGTGTCCAACCTAGGACCGGACCCCTCCCTGTCCCCCCGAGTGCCACGTCCGCTCCTTCCTTGGACACCCCTGGGGCCGGTGGCCCCACCACTCCCTGGACACCCCGTCCCGACATCTGAAACTCCTTCTCTCGGTCCAGGCTACCAACCCTGCGACCCCCAGATCATCTGCAACCGCGTCAACCACGTCCAGACGTGCCTGGAGGAGCTGGAGGAGCTGGCGGCCAAGAGGCGGAAGGAGCTGGAGGATTCCCGCCAGCTCTGGACCTTCTTCCAGGAGATGGAGGAAGCCGAGGCTTGGATCCGCGAGAAGGAGAAGATCTTGGCCGCCAAGACCTGCGGCCGCGACCTCAGCAGCGTCATGACCTTGACCAACAAACACAAGACCATGTTGGGCGAGCTGGGCAACCGCCGGGCGCTGCTGCACCAAACCATGAAGAAAGGCGAGAAGATCTTGGCCAAGAAGTCCTTCAGCTCCGTGGGCATCCAGGAGAAGATGCGGGAAGTCTGCCTGCGGTGGAAGAAGCTGGAGGAGGTCACGGGGCTTCACCAGCAGCGCCTGGAGGACGCCCTCAACTTCTTCCAGTTCAGCGCCGAGACGGACGACCTGGTGGCCTGGCTGCAGGACATGTACCGCATCGTGTCCAGCGACGACTTCGGCCACGACGATTACTCCACCCAAGCCCTCCTCCGCAAGCACCGCGCGGTGGTGGAGGAGGTGGAGAAGCACCGGGCGTCCGTCTTGTCCCTCCGGAAGCAGTTGGCTCTCCTGGCGCCCGACCACCGGCAAGGGGTGGACGTCCAGATCCGCGTGGTGGAGGTGGAGCAGCTCTACGGGGAGGTGGCCGAGGTGGCCGTGCTGAGGACGCAGTGGCTGCAGGACGCGCTGGCCGTCTACAGGATGTTCAGCGAGGTCCACGCCTGCGAGGTGTGGGTGGATGAGAAGGAGCAGTGGCTGGAGAAGATGGAGGTGCCCGAGGAGCTCGATGAGGTCGAGGTGGTCCAGCATAGGTGGGTGGGGGATGGGGTGGGATGGGACAGGGCTGGACCTTGGGGTCCATGGGGCCGTGATGGAGCTGCCCGTGTCCATCTGCTCAGGTTCGAGAGCCTGGACCAGGAGATGAACAGCGTCATGGGGCGGATCCTGGACGTCAACCAGGTGGTGCAGCAGCTGGTGGACGGAGGCCACCCCAGCTCGGATGAGGTCCGGTCCTGCCAGGACCATCTCAACAGCCGGTATGGGTGTGGGGGGGAACCCAAGGTGGACCTTGACCTTCTTGAGGTCTCCTTGGTGGGGGGTGGCTTGGAGACCCCCAACCTTGTGGTTGTCCAGTGGTGGGATGTCCCCATGGGTTCCAGCTCTCCAGGACAATGAGCCAAACCCATCCTGGGGGTCCCAAGGTGGACCTTGACCTTCTTGAGGTCTCCTTGGTGGGGGGAACCAGCTGTGGGGTGGCTTGGAGACCCCTAACCTGTGATGTCCCCATGGGTTCCAGCTCTCCAGGACAACGAGCCAAGCCCATCCTGGGGGTCCCAAGGTGGACCTTGACCTTTTTGGGGTCTCCTTGGTGGGGGGAACCAGCTGTGGGGTGGCTTGGAGACCCCTAACCTGTGGGATGTCCCCATGGGTTCCAGCTCTCCAGGACAACGAGCCAAGCCCATCCTGGGGGTCCCAAGGCGGACCTTGACCTTTTTGAGGTCTCCTTGGTGGGGGGTGGCTTGGAGATCCCCAACCTTGTGGTTGTCCAGTGGTGGGATGTCCCCATGGGTTCCAGCTCTCCAGGACAATGAGCCAAGCCCATCCTGGGGGTCCCAAGGTGGACCTTGACCTTTCTGGGGTCTCCTTGGTGGGGGGAACCAGCTGTGGGGTGGCTTGGAGACCCCTAACCTGTGGGATGTCCCCATGGGTTCCACCTCTCTGGGACAATGAGCCAAACCCATCCTGGGGGTCCCAAAGTGGACCTTGACCTTCTTGAGGTCTCCTTGGTGGGGGGTGGCTTGGAGATCCCCAACCTTGTGGTTGTCCAGTGGTGGGATGTCCCCATGGGTTCCAGCTCTCCAGGACAATGAGCCAAGCCCATCCTGGGGGTCCCAAGGTGGACCTTGACCTTCTTGGGGTCTCCTTGGTGGGGGGTGGCTTGGAGATCTCCAACCTTGTGGTTGTCCAGTGGTGGGATGTCCCCATGGGTTCCAGCTCTCCAGGACAATGAGCCAAGCCCATCCTGGGGGTCCCAAGGCGGACCTTGACCTTCTTGGGGTCTCCTTGGTGGGGGGAACCAGCTGTGGGGTGGCTTGGAGACCCCTAACCTGTGGGATGTCCCCATGGGTTCCAGCTCTCCAGGACAATGAGCCAAGCCCATCCTGGGAGTCCCAAGGTGGACCTTGACCTTCTTGGGGTCTCCTTGGTGGGGGGAACCAGCTGTGGGGTGGCTTGGAGACCTCCAACCTGTGGGATGTTCCCATGGGTTCCACCTCTCCAGGACAATGAGCCAAGCCCATCCTGGAGGTCCCAAGGTGGACCTTGACCTTCTTGAGGTCTCCTTGGTGGGGGTGGCTTGGAGATCCCCAACCTTGTGGTTGTCCAGTGGTGGGATGTCCCCATGGGTTCCACCTCTCCAGGACAATGAGCCAAGCCCATCCTGGGGGTCCCAAGGTGGACTTTGACCTTCTTGGGGCCTCCTGGATCAGATGAACTTTGTTTGGGGCTGCCTGGAGACCCCCAACTTGTGGTTCTCCGCTGGTGGGACGTCCCCATGGAGTCCAGGTCTCCAGGCCAACATTCCCAGCCCATCCCAAGGCTTGGTGCTGATCCTGGTGGGCCCCATCCCAGCTCGGGGCAGGTCTCACCCTTCTCCTGTCCCCGTCCCCAGCTGGAACCGGGTGGTGGAGCTGGTGGAGAACAAGAAGGGCCAGCTCAGCTCCGTGCTGAAGATCCAGAACTTCCTCCTGGAGTGCAGCGAGATGAAGGCGCAGGTGCGGGAGAAGAGAAAAGCCATCGAGGCCACCCAGTCCGGTGGCAGCGACCTGGGCGGGGTCCTGGCCCTGCAGCGCCGCCTGTCCACCATGGAGGCCGCCCTGGTGGTCCTGGAGCCGCGGCTGGTGGAGCTCCAGCAGGAGGGAGAGGCTTTGGCCGCCGCCCACCCCGGCCGCGCCCTGGAGATCCTGCTGCCCTTCGAGGAGATCAGCGAGGAGTGGGACAACCTCAAGAGGGCCCTCCAAGGGTGTGAGGACACCTTGACCATCGCCGGACGCCTCCAGCAGTTCATCCAGGACCTGGACAACTTCTTGGGGTGGTTGGTGAAGACCCAAGCGGCCGTGGGCTCCGAGGAGGTCCCCGACAGCTTGGCCGAGGCCGAGAGGCTGCTGAACGTCCACGTGGCCCTCAAGGAGGAGATCAACGGCTACGAGGAGGACTACGCCAAGATCCAGGCGGCCAGCGAGCTGCTGGCCGTGGAGGAGATGGAGGTGCCCTACCTGTCCCTCCAGCAGTGGCTGCAGAAGCTGGACGCGGGCTGGGGGAAGCTCCTGCAGAGCTGGGAGATGAGGAGGGAGGTCCTGGTGCAGTCCCACGTCTTCCACCTCTTCCTCCGGGATGTCCAGCAGTGCCAGAACAGCCTCTACAACCAGGTCTGGGAGGAGGCAGTGGGTGGTGGGAATGGGTGGGAGAAGGTCTGGAGTGATGGAGATGATGGGTGGGAGAAGGTCCTGGGTGATGAGGTTGGGTGGGAGAAGATCTGGGATGATGGAGATGATGGATGGGTGATGGGGATGATGGGTGGGAGAAGGTCTGGAGTGATGGAGATGGTGGATGGGTGATGGGGATGATGGGCGGGAGAAGGTCCTGGGTGATGAGGTTGGGTGGGAGAAGGTCTGGAGTGATGGAGATGATGGAAGGGTGATGGAGATGATGGAAGGGTGATGGAGATGATGGGTGGGAGAAGGTCCTGGTTGATGAGGTTGGGTGGGAGAAGGTCCTGGTTGATAGAGATGAGTGGTAGCAGGTCTTGGGTGGTAGCAATGGTTTGTAGAAGGTCTTGGATGATGGGTTTGGGTGGCAGAAGGTCTTGGATGATGGAGATGATGGATGGGTGATGGAGATGATGGGTGGGAGAATGTCTGGAGTGATGGAGATGGCGGATGGGTGATGGAGATGATGGGTGGGAGAAGGTCTGGAGTGATGGGGATGATGGGTGGGTGAAGGTCCTGGTTGATAGAGATGAGTGGTAGCAGGTCTTGGGTGGTAGCAATGGTTTGTAGAAGGTCTTGGATGATGAGGTTGAGTAGGAAAAGGTCTTGGATGATGGATTTAGGTGGGAGAAGATCTTGGATGATGGAGATGATGGATGGGCGATGGAGATGATGGGTGGGAGAAGGTCCTGGTTGATGAGGTTGGGTGGGAGAAGGTCCTGGTTGATGAGCTTGGGTGGGAGATCTTGGATGATGGAGATGATGGGTGGGTGATGGAGACGATGGGTGGGAGAAGGTCTGGAGTGATGGAGATGATGGATGGGTGAAGATCTTGGATGACGGAGATGATGGATGGTTGATGGAGATGATGGATGGGAGAAGGTCCTGGTTGGATGGAGATGATGGATGGGTGATGGAGATGATGGGTGGGAGAAGGTCCTGGTTGGATGGAGATGATGGATGGGTGATGGAGATGATGGGTGGGAGAAGATCTTGGATGATGGAGATGATGGATGGGTGATGGAGATGATGGGTGGGAGAAGATCTTGGATGATGGAGATGATGGATGGATGATGGGGATGATGGGTGGAAGAAGGTCCTGGTTGATAGAGATGAGTGGAAGCAGATCTTAGGTGGTGGCAATGGTTTGTAGAAGGTCTTGGGCGATGGATTTGGCTGGGAGCAGCTCCTGGTGGATCTCCTGTGGCGTTGGGGTGACCACACCAAGGACAGCGTAGGGGTCACCACCCCCACCAACCCCCCCCGCAGGAGACCACCCTGGCCCACGCCGAGCTGCCCGACACGGTGGAAGGGGTGACCAAGGCGCTGAAGAAGCACAAGGACTTCACCACCACCCTGGAGTTGAACCTGCAGAAGGTCCAGCTGGTCCTTCAAGCCGGCGAGAGCCTCCGGCGCCAGCGCAACCTCCACAGCGACCGCGTGGCCGAGGCCATGGAGGCGCTCCGGGCCAAGTAGGTGCCCACCACGGAGATGCCCGACCTGCCAGGACCCCAAAGCACCACCCAGGAGCCACCAAACACCACCCAGGACCCCAAAACACCACCCAGGACCCCAAAACACCACCCAGGACCCTCCATCCTGACCCAGGACCCCAAAACACCACCCAGGACCCCAAAACACCACCCAGGAACCCCCATCCTGACCCAGGACCCACCACCAGCACCCAGGAGGCATCAGCAGCTCCCAGGATCCCAAAACACCACCCAGGACCCCAAAGCACCACCCAGGACCCTCCGTCCTGACCCAGGACCCCAAAACACCACCCAGGACCCCAAAATACCTCCTGGGACACCCCATCCTGACCCAGAACCCACCACCAGCACCCAGGAGGCACCAGCAGCTCCCAGGACCCCAAAACACCACTCAGGACCCCAAAACACCACCCAGGAGCCCCCATCCTGACCCAGGACCCCAAAACACCACCCAGGACCCTCCATCCTGACCCAGGACCCCAAAACACCACCCAGGACCCCAAAACACCACCCAGGAACCCCCATCCTGACTCAGAACCCACCACCAGCACCCAGGAGGCATCAGCAGCTCCCGGGACCCCAAAACACCACTCAGGACCCCAAAGCAGCACCCAGGACCCTCCGTCCTGACCCAGGACCCCAAAACACCACCCAGGATCCTCCGTCCTGACCCAGAACCCACCACCAGCACCCAGGAGCCACCAGCAGCTCCCAGGACCCCAAAACACCACCCAGGACCCTCCATCTCCACCCAGGACCCCAAAAGACCACCCAGGACCCCCCAACATAGCCCAGGAGCCCCCATCTCCACCCAGAACCCACCAGCAGCATCCGAGACCCCACATCTCCACCCATGACCCCCCCATCCTGACCCAGGACCCCAAAACACCACTCAGGACCCCAAAACACCACCCCAGGACCCCAAAACACCACCTGGGACCCCAAAACACAACCCAGGAACCCCCATCCTGACTCAGGACCCCAAAACACCACCCAGGACCCCAAAACACCACCCAGGAACCCCCATCCTGACCCAGAATCCCAAAATGCCACCCAGGACCCTCCATCCTCACCCAGGACCCCAAAACACCACCCAGGAACCCCCATCCTGACCCAGGACCCCAAAACACCACCCAGGACCCCAAAACACCACCCAGGAACCCCCATCCTGACCCAGAATCCCAAAATGCCACCCAGGAGCCCCCATCCTGACCCAGGACCCCAAAACACCACTCAGGAAACCTCAACATCACCCAGGAGCCCCCATCTCCACCCAGAACCCACCAGCAGCATCCGAGACCCCACATCTCCACCCATCACCCCCCCAACAGCACCCAGGACCCCAAAGCACCACCCAGGACCCCAAAACACCACCCAGGACCCCCATCCTCACCCAGGACCCCAAAACACCGCCTGGGACCCCAAAACACCACCCAGGACCCCCCAAAATAGCCCAGGACCCCCCATCTCCACCCAGAACCCACCAGCAGCATCCAAGACCCCACATCTCCACCCATGACCCCCCCAACAGCACCCAGGACTCTCCACCCTGACCCAGAACCCCAAAACACCACTCAGGACCCCAAAACACCACCCAGGACCCCCCATCCTGACCCAGGACCCCAAAACACCACCTGGGACCCCAAAACACCACCCAGGACCCCCCATCCTGACCCAGGACCCCAAAACACCACCTGGGACCCCAAAACACCACCCAGGAACCCCCATCCTGACCCAGGACCCACCACCAGCACCCAGGACCCCAAAACACCACCCAGGACCCCAAATCACCACCCAGAACCCCCCATCCTGACTCAGGACCCCAAAACACCACCCAGGACCCCCCATCCTGACTCAGGACCCCAAAACACCACTCAGGACCCTCCATCCTGACCCAGAATCCCAAAACACCACCCAGGACCCCAAAACACAACCCAGGACCCCCCATCCTGACCCAGGACCCCAAAACACCACTCAGGACCCCAAAACACCACCCAGGAACCCCCATCCTGACCTAGGACCCCAAAACACCACCCAGGAACCCCCATCCTGACCCAGGACCCCCCATCCTGACCCAGGACCCCAAAACACCACCCAGGACCCCAAAACACCACCCCGGACCCCCCCAGGAACGAGGACGGAGCTGGATCTGCTGGTGGATCCCAGATGGAACCTCGTGACTCAGTTTCCCTTTTGAGGGGAGGTTCAGGGGTCCATTAGGGGGCTCATTAGGAGGTCAGGAAGGAGTCATTAGGGGGTTCATTAGGGCTTAATGAAGGGTTCATTAGGGGGTTCATTAGGGGTTAATTAGGGGGTTCCCCTCCCCCCCCCCCCACCCGCAGGAGCCAACGCAACCATCAGCTGGCCCAGGAGTGGACGCGGCGGCTCCAGGACCACCTCGAGCTCCAGAGGTTCCTCCAGGACTGCCGCGAGGTCAGACCCGGCCTCCCGACCCCTCCCCCCCCCCCCCGAGACCCCCGGACCCTCCCCCCAAAAAACTCCGAGACACCCCCCCCCCCCAAAATTATCCATGGTGGGGGGCGAGCTCCAGGTTCTCCTGCAGGTGGGGGGTGGCCAGACCCCCTTGGTGTCACCTCCAGGTCCGTGGTGGGGTCCACATGAGGTCACTGGTGGGTTTTGGGGTGGGGGACCCCCAAAAATCCCCCCCAAAGTTGGACTGGGGGGTCCCATCAGCCCCGCAGAGGCTCCTCAGCATCTCAGGGGGCTTCACCAGTGGTCAGGATGGGACCTTCTGTGGTCCATCACGTGGAGATGGGAGGTTGGTGAGACCCAAACATGTCCCCCCATGGATTTGGGGTCGGGGTTGGGGGTCCCCAAGTCCCTCGGGGGTCCCCAAGATGCTCCTCAGCATCTCGGGGGGCTTCACCGGTGGTCAGGATGGGACCTTCTGTGGTCCATCACGTGGAGATGGGAGGTTGGTGAGACCCAAACATGTCCCCCCATGGATTTGGGGTCGGGGTTGGGGGTCCCCAAGACCCTTTGGGGTCCCCAAGATGCTCCTCAGCATCTCAGGGGCTTCACCGGTGGTCGGGGTGGGACCTTCTGTGGTCCATCCCAGGAGGTTGGTGAGACCCAAACACGTCCCCCCATGGATTTGGGGTCGGGGTTGGGGGTCCCCCAAGACCCTCGGGGGTCCCACCAGCCCCACAGAGGCTCCTCCAGCCCCACAGAGGCTCCTCAGCATCTCGGGGGGCTTCACCGGTGGTCAGGGTGGACCTGCCTGGTCCATCACAGGAGGTCCGTGAGACCCAAACAGGTCCCCCCATGGATTTGGGGTCGGGGTTGGGGGTCCCCAAAGTCCCCCCCCCCCCCCGGGTGTCCCCGCCCTGCTCCTCGGGGGGGGATGGGGAGGATTCCCAGGATTTTGGGGTGGGGGGGATTCCCAGGATTTTGGGGTGGGGGGGGATTCCCAGGATTTTGGGGTGGGGAGGATTCCCAGGATTTTGGGGTGGGGGCGATTCCCAGGATTTTGGGGTTGGGGGAGGATTCACAGGATTTTGGGGTTGGGGGGGATTCCAGGATTTTGGGGTTTTGAGGATTCCCAGGATTTTGGGGTGGGGGGGATTCCCAGGATTTTGGGGGTGGGGGAGGATTCCCAGGATTTTGGGGTTGGGGGGATTCCCAGGATTTTGGGGTTTTGAGGATTCCCAGGATTTTGGGGTGGGGGGGATTCCCAGGATTTTGGGGTTGGGAGGATTCCCAGGATTTTGGGGTGGGGGCGATTCCCAGGATTTTGGGGTGGGGGGGGATTCCCAGGATTTTGGGGTTTGGAGGATTCCCAGGATTTTGAGGTGGGGGGGATTCTCAGGATTTTGGGGTTGGGGGGGGATTCCCAGGATTTTGGGGTGGGGAGGATTCCCAGGATTTTGGGGTTTTGAGGATTCCCAGGATTTTGGGGTGGGGGGGATTCCCAGGATTTTGGGGTTTGGAGGATTCCCAGGATTTTGGGGTGGGGGCGATTCCCAGGATTTTGGGGTGGGGGGGATTCCCAGGATTTTGGGGTTTTGAGGATTCCCAGGATTTTGGGGTGGGGGGGATTCCCAGGACTTTGGGGTGGGGGGGATTCTCAGGATTTTGGGGTTTGGAGGATTCCCAGGATTTTGAGGTTGGGGGGATTCCCAGGATTTTGGGGTTGGGGAGGATTCCCAGGACTTTGGGGTTGGGGGGGATTCTCAGGATTTTGGGGCTGGGGGAGGATTCCCAGATTTTGGGGTAGGGGAGGATTCTCAGGATTTTGAGGTTGGGGGGGATTCCCAGGATTTTGGGGCTGGGGGAGGATTCCCAGGATTTTGGGGTGGGGGCGATTCCCAGGATTTTGGGGTTGTGGAGGATTCCCAGGATTTTGGGGTGGGGGGCGATTCCCAGGATTTTGGGGTTGGGGGGGATTCCCAGGATTTTGGGGTTTTGAGGATTCCCAGGATTTTGGGGTTGGGGGCGATTCCCAGGATTTTGGGGTTGCGGAGGATTCCCAGGATTTTGGGGTTGGGGGGGATTCCCCGGATTTTGGGGTTTTGAGGATTCCCAGGATTTTGGGGTGGGGGCGATTCCCAGGATTTTGGGGTTGCGGAGGATTCCCAGGATTTTGGGGTTGGGGGGGATTCCCAGGATTTTGAGGTTGGGAGGATTCCCAGGATTTTGGGGTGGGGGAGGATTCCCAGGATTTTGGGGTTTTGAGGATTCCCAGGATTTTGGGGTGGGGAGGATTCCCAGGATTTTGGGGTGGGGGCGATTCCCAGGATTTTGGGGTTGGGGCGATTCCCAGGATTTTGGGGGGGGGGGGGATTCCCAGGATTTTGGGGTTTTGAGGATTCCCAGGATTTTGGGGTTTGGAGGATTCCCAGGATTTTGGGGTTGGGGGGGGATTCCCAGGATTTTGGGGTTTTGAGGATTCCCAGGATTTTGGGGTGGGGGGGGATTCCCAGGATT
>JAQMYR010000094.1:134209-183575 GCA_028536675.1 Aphelocoma californica | reverse complement strand
TCCCAGGATTTTGAGGTTGGGGGCGATTCCCAGATTTTGGGGTGGGGGGATTCCCAGGATTTTGGGGTTTTGGAGGATTCCCAGGATTTTGGGTTTTGGAGGATTCCCAGGATTTTGGGGTGGGGGAGGATTCCCAGGATTTTGGGGTAGGGGAGGATTCCCAGATTTTGGGGTTTTGAGGATTCCCAGGATTTTGGGGTGGGGGGGATTCCCAGGGTTTTGGGGTGGGGGTCCAGCCCCGTTCCGGGAGGTTTGGCCGGATCCCGGCGGAGCCTCCTCGGGGCTCATCCGGGCGCTCGCGCTCCGCCCGGGATCTGCTGCATCACGGCCGAGCCTCCACCGTCCTCATCCCTCATCCTTCCTCCTCCCGCAGCCTCCGGGCAGCCATCCGGCGCCTTCTCTTCCTCCTTCTCCATCCTCATCCTCCTTCTCCATCGTCTTCCTCCTCCTTTTCCGTCCTCATCCTCCTTTTCCATCCTCATCCTCCTTTTCCGTCCTCATCCTCCTTTTCCGTCCTCATCCTCCTTCCTCCATCCTCATCCTCCTTTTCCATCCTCATCCTCCTTCCTCCATCCTCACCCCCCTCCATCCTCATCCTCCTTCCTCCATCCTCATCCTCCTTCCTCCATCCTCATCCTCCTTCCTCCATCCTCACCCCCCTCCATCCTCATCCTCCTTCCTCCATCCTCACCCCCCTCCATCCTCCCCCTCCTCCTCCTCCTCCATCACCCTCCCCCCCCCCCCGACCCTTCCAACCCCAAATCCGCCGGTTTTTTTTGGGAAAAAAAAAAAAAAGGGGGGGGGGGAGGAAGAAGGAAGAAGAGGGGAGGAGGGGGCTCCTCTCGCCCTTTCCCTTCCTCTTTTTATTTTGGGATTTTTTTTTTGGAGGGGGGGGGGAAGGGAAAAAAAAAAAATAAAACCCGGCGCGGTGGGGGGGGGGGCTCCTCTTGCCCCCTTTTTCCGCTTTTTTTTTTTTTTTTTGGGAAGAAGGAAGGCGGGGGGGGGTGAAAACCCTGGATCGGGAAGGGGGTGCTGAGCCGCCCCTCCCCCCGCAGCTGGATGTCTGGATCCGCGACAAGGCGCTGATGGCGGGGGACCCCTCGAGGGACCCCCCCCCCGCGCCCCCCGAAACCCTGGCTGCAGCACCCCGCGTTCCTGCGGAGCTGGCGCAGAACCGGGAATGGCTGGAGAGGATCGAGAAGGTTCGGCGGGGGAAAAAAAAAAAAAAAAAAAAAAAGGGGGGGGGGGGGGAGGGGGGGAGGGGAGGGGGAGGGGGATTAAAAATTTAAAAAAAATAAATAAAAAAAAAAATCATGGGGGGGTGGTCGCGGGGGGGAGGGGGGGGGATGGGCTTAGAGCTTAGGGGCTGGGGGGCGCTGTGGGGGAGGGGGGAGTGTGGGGGGGGGGTGCGGGTTCTGTTTCCTTCTCCCCCTCCCCCTCCTCCCGTGCCCTCCCCTCCCCCACCCCCCCCCCCCCAGTGCTGCAGCCCCTCCCCCCCTCCTCCTCCTCCCATCCCCCATCCCCCCCCCCCCCCCCCGTGGTTGCGTCGTTCGCCGCTGCAGCCCCCGCGTGGCCCCCACGGGGGTCCCGGGGTCTCCCCCCCCCCCCTTCCCCTCCCCCACCCCCTTCGTGTCCCCCTCCCCCCCCATTTCGTGTCCCCGTATCCCCTCCCCCCCCGGCGGTATCGCGATATTCCCCCCCGGACCCCCCCCCCCCCCCACCCCCCCAAACCCCCCCCCCCGGTTGTCCCCCAGCCCAGCCGCCCCCCCCCCCCAGCCACTGCACCCCCTTTTTTGCACCCCCCCTTCCCCCCCAAGCCACCCCAAAGATCCCCCAACCCCCCCCCCCCCCATATCCAGCATCTCCCCCCCCCCACACACCCCAATGCCCTCGTGGCGAATTTGGGGGCCCCCCTTGACCCAAAACCCCCCCCAGAGGAGAAGGAGCTGCACCAACACCTCCCCAAACCCCCCCGTGATGAATTTGGGGTCCCCCTGGACCCCCAAACCCCTCCTTGACCCCAAAACCCCCATGAGAGGAGAGAAGCTGCACCAACACCTCCCCAAACCCCTCGTGACGAATTTGGGGTCCCCCCTGGACCCCCAAACCCCCCCTTGACCCAAACCCCCCCCCAGAGGAGAAGGAGCTGCACCAACACCTCCCCAACCCCCTCATGGCAAATTTGGGGTCCCCCCTGGACCCCCAAACCCCCCTTGACCCAGAACCCCCATGAGAGGAGAAGGAGCTGCACCAACATCTCCAACCCCCTCGTGATGAATTTGGGGTCCCCCCTGGACCCCCAAAGCCCCCCTGGACCCCATAACCCACCCCAGAAGAGAAGGAGCTGCACCAACATCTCCCCAACACCCTCATGGCAAATTTGGGGTCCTCCTGGACCCCAAAACCCCCTCTTGACCCCATAACCCACCCCAGAGGAGAAGGAGCTGCACCAACATCTCCCAACCCCCTCATGACAAATTTGGGGTCCCCCCTTGACCCCCAAACCCCTCCTTGACCCCAAAACCCCCATGAGAGGAGAAGGAGCTGCACCAACATCTCTCCAACCCCCTTGTGATGTATGTGGGGTCCCCCCTGGACCCCATCACCCACCTTGACCCCAAACCCCCATGAGAGGAGAAGAAGCTGCACCAACATCTCCCAACCCCCTCATGACAAATTTGGGGTCCCCCCTGGACCCCCAAACCCCACCTTGACCCCATAACCCCCATGAGAGGAGAAGGAGCTGCACCAACATCTCCCCAACCCCCTCATGACAAATTTGGGGTCCCCCCTGGACCCCAAACCCCACCTTGACCCCATAACCCCCATGAGAGGAGAAGGAGCTGCACCAACATCTCCCAACCCCCTCGTGACAAATTTGGGGTCCCCCTTGACCCCCAAACTCCCCCTTGACCCCAAAACCTCCCCCAGAGGAGAAGGACCTGCACCAACACCTCCCCAAACCCCTTGTGATGAATTTGGGGTCCCCCCTGGACCCTCAAACCCCCCCTAGACCCCCCAAACCCCCCCCAGAGGAGAAGGAGCTGCACCAACACCTCCCCAACCCCCTCATGGCAAATTTGGGGTCCCCCTGGACCCCCAAACCCGCCCTTGACCCCAAAACCCCCATGAGAGGAGAAGGAGCTGCACCAACACCTCCCCAACCCCCTCGTGACAAATTTGGGTCCTCCCTTGACCCCATCACCCACCTTGACCCCATCACCCACCCCAGGAAGGTGAGGAGCTGGTGCAGGCCAAGCCGGAGCTGAGCGGGGCCGTGCGGCGGCAGCTGGAGGAGCTGCGGCGATGTTGGCTCGAGCTGGAGACCACGAGCCAGGCCCGGAGCCGGCGCTTGGCCGAAGCCGCCGCCGCCGAGCGCCTGGCGCGGAGCTACGCCGACATGGAGGCGCGGCTGGGCCGGCTCGAGGAGCAGCTGGAGACCGTGGGCAGCGCTCCGCCGACCTGTGCAGCGTCAGCCGCCAGCTCAAGAGGCTGCAGGTGGGACTGGGGGGGACACCGGGGACACCAGGTCTTGAGGGGGACATCAAGTCTTGAGGGGACACCAGGTCTTGGGGGACGTTGGGTGCTGGAGGGAGAGAAGTTATGGAGAACACCAAGTCTTGGATGGTCATCGGGTTTTGGGGGGACATTGGGTGTTGGAGGGACCCAGGATGTGAGGGGACACCAGGTCTTGGGGGGACACCAGGTCTTGGGGGGACACTGGGTGCTGGGGGGAGAGAAGTTATGGAGAACACCAAGTCTTGGAGGGACACCAGGTCTTGGGGGGACATTGGGTGGTAGTGGGACACCAGGATGTGAGGGGACACCAGGATGTAGAGGGGACACCAGGTTTGGAGGGGACACCACGTCTTGGGGGGATGTTGGGTGTTGGAGGGATGTTGGGTGTTGGGGGTAGGTTCCAAGTCTTGGATGGTCGTGTTGGGTGCCGGGGGTTGGGGGGACATTGGGTGTTGGAGGGACACCAGGTCTTGGGGGGACGTTGGGTGGTAGTGGGACACCAGGATGTGAGGGGACACCAGGTCTTGGGGGGACACCAGGTCTTGGGGGGGCGTTGGGTGGTAGTGGGACACCAGGATGTGGAGGGGTCACCAGGTTTGGAGGGGACACCAGATCTTGGGGGGAGGTTGGGTGTTGGAGGGATGTTGGGTGTTGGGGGTAGGTTCCAAGTCTTGGATGGTCATCGGATGTTGTAGGGACATTGGGTGCTGGGGGGACATCAGGTCTTGGGAGGACGTTGGGTGGTAGTGGGACACCAGGATGTGAAAGGGACGCCAGGATGTGAAGGGGACACCAGGTCTTGGGGGGACACCAGGTCTTGGGGGGACGTTGGGTGTTGGAGGGAGAGAAGTTATGGGGAACACCAAGTCTTGGATGGTCATTGGGTGTTGGGGGGACATTGGGTGATAGTGGGACACCAGGATGTGAGGGGACACCAGGTCTTGGGGGGACACCAGGTCTTGGGGGGACGTTGGGTGTTGGAGGGATGTTGGGTGTTGGGGGGAGGTTCCAAGTCTTGCATGGTTGTGTTGGGTGTCGGGGGTTGGGGGGACATTGGGTGTTGGAGGGACACCAGGTCTTGGGGGGACGTTGGGTGCTGGGGGAGAGAAGTTATGGAGAACACCAAGTCTTGGATGGTCACGTTGGGTGTCGGGTTTTGGGGGGACATTGGGTGCTGGAGGGACATCAGGTCTTGGGGGGACATTGGGTGGTAGTGGGACACCAGGATGTAGAGGGGACACCAGGTCTTGAGGAGACACCAGGTCTTGGGGGGACGTTGGGTGTTGGAGGGATGTTGGGTGTTGGGGGTAGGTTCCAAGTCTTGGATGGTCGTGTTGGGTGCCGTGGGTTGGGGGGACATTGGGTGTTGGAGGGACACCAGGTCTTGGGGGGACATTGGGTGGTAGTGGGACACCAGGATGTGGAGGGGACACCAGGTCTTGGGGGGACACCAGGTCTTGGGGGGACATTGGGTGCTGGGGGGAGAGAAGTTATGGAGAACACCAAGTCTTGGATGGTCATCGGGTGTTGGGGGGACATTGGGTGGTAGTGGGACACCAGGATGTGAGGGGACACCAGGATGTGAGGGGACACCAGGTCTTGGGGGGACATTGGGTGCTGGGGGGAGAGAAGTTATGGAGAACACCAAGTCTTGGATGGTCATTGGGTTTTGGGGGGACATTGGGTGTTGGAGGGACACCAGGTCTTGGGGGGACATTGGGTGGTAGTGGGACACCAGGATGTAGAGGGGACACCAGGTCTTGAGGGGACACCAGGTCTTGGAGGGACACCAGGTCTTGGGGGGACACCAGGATGTGAGGGGACACCAGGTCTTGGGGGGACGTTGGGTGCTGGGGGAGAGAAGTTATGGAGAACACCAAGTCTTGGATGGTCATTGGGTTTTGGGGGGACATTGGGTGTTGGAGGGACACCAGGTCTTGGGGGGACATTGGGTGGTAGTGGGACACCAGGATGTGGAGGGGTCACCAGGATGTGAGGGGACACCAGGTCTTGAGGGGACACCAGGTCTTGGGGGGACACTGGGTGCTGGGGGGAGAGAAGTTATGGAGAACACCAAGTCTTGGAGGGACACCAGGTCTTGGGGGGACATTGGGTGGTAGTGGGACCCCAGGATGTGAGGGGACACCAGGTCTTGAGGGGACACCAGGTCTTGGGGGGACGTTGGGTGCTGGGGGGAGAGAAGTTATGGAGAACACCAAGTCTTGGAGGGACACCAGGTCTTGGGGGGACATTGGGTGGTAGTGGGACACCAGGATGTGAGGGGACACCAGGATGTGAGGGGACACCAGGATGTGGAGGGGACACCAGGTCTTGAGGGGACACCAGGTCTTGGGGGGACGTTGGGTGTTGGAGGGATGTTGGGTGTTGGGTGTTGGGTTCCAAGTCTTGGATGGTCATCGGGTGCTGGGGGGACATTGGGTGCTGGGGGGAGAGAAGTTATGGAGAACACCAAGTCTTGCATGGTCATCGGGTGTTGGAGGGACATCAGAATATGGGGGAACTCCAGGCTGGGGGGGACACCAAATTATGGGGGGACACCAGGTTATGGGGGGACACCAGGTGCTGGCTGGACTTTGGGTGGTGTTGGGACGTGAGGTTATGGGGGGACACAAGAGTTTGGGGGACACCAGCTTATGGTGGACACCAAATTATGGGGGGACACCAGGTTATGGGGTGACACCACAGTTTGGGGGACACCAGCTTATGGTGGACACCAAATTATGGGGGGACACCAGGTTATGGGGGAACACCACAGTTTGGGGGACACCGAGTTATGGTGGACACCAAATTATGGGGGCACACCAGGTTATGGGGTGACACCACAGTTTGGGGGACACCGAGTTATGGTGGACACCAAATTATGGGGGCACACCAGGTTATGGGGTGACACCACAATTTGGGGGACACCGAATTATGGTGGGCACCAAATTATGAGGGGACACCAGGTTATGGGGTGACACCACAGTTTGGGGGATACCGAGTTATGGTGGACACCAAATTATGGGGGCACACCAGGTTATGGGGGGACACCAGGTGCTGGCTGGACTTTGGGTGGTGTTGGGACGTGAGGTTATGGGGGGACACAAGAGTTTGGGGGACACCGAATTATGGTGGACACCAAATTATGGGGGGACACCTGGTTTGGGTGGACACCACAGTTTGGGGGACACCGAATTATGGTGGGCACCAAATTATGGGGGGACACCAGGTTATGGGGGGACACCAGGTGCTGGCTGGACTTTGGGTGGTGTTGGGACTTGAGGTTATGGGGGGACACAAGATTTTGGGGGACACCAGGTTATGGTGGGCACCAAATTATGGGGGGACACCAGGTTATGGGGTGACACCTGGTTTGGGTGGACACCACAGTTTGGGGGACACCGAATTATGGTGGGCACCAAATTATGGGGGGACACCAGGTTATGGGGTGACACCACAGTTTGGGGGACACCGAATTATGGTGGACACCAAATTATGGGGGGACACCAGGTTATGGGGGGACACCAGGTGCTGGCTGGACTTTGGGTGGTGTTGGGACATGAGGTTATGGGGGGACACAAGAGTTTGGGGGACACCGAATTATGGTGGGCACCAAATTATGGGGGGACACCAGGTTATGGGGTGACACCACAGTTTGGGGGACACCAGCTTATGGTGGACACCAAATTATGGGGGGACACCAGGTTATGTGGTGACACCTGGTTTGGGTGGACACCACAGTTTGGGGGACACCGAATTATGGTGGACACCAAATTATGGGGGGACACCAGGTTATGGGGTGACACCACAGTTTGGGGGACACCGAGTTATGGTGGACACCAAATTATGGGGGCACACCAGGTTATGGGGGGACACCAGGTGCTGGCTGGACTTTGGGTGGTGTTGGGACATGAGGTTATGGGGGGACACAAGAGTTTGGGGGACACCGAATTATGGTGGGCACCAAATTATGGGGGGACACCTGGTTTGGGTGGACACCACAGTTTGGGGGACACCGAATTATGGTGGACACCAAATTATGGGGGCACACCAGGTTATGGGGGGACACCAGGTGCTGGCTGGACTTTGGGTGGTGTTGGGACATGAGGTTATGGGGGGACACAAGAGTTTGGGGGACACCGAATTATGGTGGGCACCAAATTATGGGGGGACACCTGGTTTGGGTGGACACCACAGTTTGGGGGACACCGAATTATGGTGGACACCAAATTATGGGGGGACACCAGGTTATGGGGTGACACCACAGTTTGGGTGACACCAGCTTATGTGGAGACACCAGATTATGGGAGGGACACCAGCTTATGGTGGACACCAAATTATGGGCACACCACGTTTTATGGGGAACGCTCCACATTGTGGTGCTGGAGGTCCCACCTTGGCCATCGTGGCCACCTTCCCGACCCCCCCGCGTGTCCCCAGACGATGGAGTCGCAGGTGGAGGAGTGGTACAAGGAGGTGGGCGAGCTGCAGGCGCAGGCGGCGGCGCTGCCGGCGCAGGCGGCCGGGCGGGACGTGGTGGGCGAGCGGCAGAGCGCGGTGGGGACGCGCATCGTGCGCCTCATCGAGCCCCTCAAGGAGCGCCGGAGGATCTTGCTGGCCTCCAAGGAGGTCCATCAGGTCAGCCATGAGCTGGAGGATGAGGTGGTGAGTACCGGGGTGAGGTAAGGTGGGGTGGGGTGGAAATGGGTTTGGGGTGGAGATGGATGGAGATGATGGAGATGGGATGGGGTGGAGATGGAGATGGGTGGAGATGGAGGGGGGTGAAGATGGAGATGGAGATGGAGATGGGGATGAGGATGGGGATGGGGATGGAGATGGAGATGGAGATGGGTGGAGATGGAGATGGAGATGGAGATGGAGATGGAGATGGAGATGGAGATGGAGATGGAGATGGAGATGGAGATGGAGATGGAGATGGAGATGGGATGGAGATGGGGTGGGGTGGAGATGGAGATGGGGATGGAGATGGAGATGGGGATGGAGATGGGATGGAGATGGGGTGGGGTGGAAATGGAGATGGAGATGGAGATGGGGTGGAGATGGAGATGGGATGGAGATGGGGATGGGGATGGGGATGGAGATGGAGATGGAGATGGAGATGGGGATGGAGATGGAGATGGAGATGGAGATGGAGATGGAGATGGGGGTGGGGATGGAGATGGGGATGGGGATGGAGATGGGTGGAGGTGGAGATGGAGATGGAGATGGAGATGGAGATGGAGATGGAGATGGAGATGGAGATGGAGATGGAGATGGAGATGGAGACGGGGATGGAGATGGGGTGGAGATGGATGGGATGGAGATAGGTGGAGACGGGATGAGGGTGGAGATGGGATGGAGATGGAGATGGGGATGGAAATGGGATGGGGTGGAGATGAGATGGGATCGGGGTAGAGATGGGGATAGAGATGAAGATGAGGCAGGGATGGAGATGAAGATGGGATGAAGTTGGAGATGGATGTGATGGGGATGGAGATGAAGATGGGATGGGATGGGGTGAAGTTGGAGATGGATGGGATGGAGATGGAGATGGGGTGGAGACGGAAATGGGGATGGGCTGGTCCTAAACTCCACCCAATTGGTCCTAAACTCCCCCTGGCTGGTCCTTAACTCCGCCTAAACCCCAGCCAGTCAGTCTTAAACTCCCGGTCAGTCCTAAACACCCCCTGATTACTCCTAGACCCCACCCAATTGGTCCTAAACCCCACCTGATTGGTCCTAAACTTCCCCAATTGGTCCTAAACTCTCCCTGGTTGGTCCTAAACTCCACCTGGTCTAGTCTGACCACCTGGTCAGTCCTAAATTCCCCCAGGTCAGAGCTGGGATGGAGACGGGATGGAGATGGACCTGGGGATGGGTGGAGATGAACACAGCAACGGGGATGGGGTGGGATGGGGGACACAGATGACGCCGAGGTCCACCCCCGTCCCCAGATGTGGGTCCAGGACCGCCTGCCCTTGGCCACGCTGAAGGACCACGGCACCAACCTCCAGACCGTCCAACAGTTCATCAAGAAGAACCAGGTCAGCGCCCGCACCGCGGGAGAGGCCGGGGGACGCCCCACCCTGACCCCCCCCACCCACCCACCCACCCACCTCCACCCCACCCCACCCCTGCAGAACCTGCGCCGGGAGATCCAGGTGCACCGGCCCCGCGTGGACGAGGTGCTGGAACGCGCCGCCGCCGTCGCCTCCATCAAGAGCCCCGAGGCCGAGGGCGTCCGGTGCCTCCTGGAGCGGTTGGGGACGATGTGGGCGGAGCTGCAGGAGCAGACGGAGCGCCGGCAGCAGGCCCTGGATGCCACCTACCAGCTGGAGCAGTACTACTTCGACGTGGCCGAGGTGGAGTCGTGGCTGGGCGAGCAGGAGCTGCTCCTGATGAACGAGGAGAAGGGGAAGGTGCCCGTGGGGTTGGGTTGGTTGGGTTTGGTGGTTGGGTGAATTGGGGGGTTGGGTGAGGTTGGGTTGGGGCCGTTGGGATGGTTTGATCAGGTGGGTTGGGTTGGTTGAGTTGGTGGGGTTGGGTTGGTTGGGTGGGGTTGGTTGAGTGGTTGTGTTGGTTGGATAGGGTGGGTTGGTTGGGTGGGTTGGGTGGGCTGGGTTGGGTTGGGTTGGTTGGGTTGGCTTGGGTTGGTTGAGTGGTTGGGTTGGGTTGGTAGTTTGAGTTGTTGGGTCAGGTGGGTTGGGTTGGGTTGGTTGGGTTGGGTTGGGTGGGCTGGGTTGGGTTGGGTTGGGTTGGTTGGGTTGGCTTGGGTTGGTTGAGTGGTTGGGTTGGGTTGGGTTGGTTGTTTGAGTTGTTGGGTCAGGTGGGTTGGGTTGGGTTGGTTGGGTTGGGTTGGTTGGGTTGGGTTGGTTGGGTTGGGTTGGTTGGGTTGGGTTGGTTGAGTGGTTGTGTTGGGTTGGTAGTTTGAGTTGTTGGGTTGGTTGGGTTCGGTGGGTTGGGTGGTTGGGTTGGTTGGGTTGGTTGAGTGGGGTTGGTTGAGGGGGGTTGGTTGAGTGGTTGTGTTGGTTGGATAGGGTGGGTTGGTCGGGTGGGTTGGGTGGGCTGGGTTGGGTTGGGTTGGCTTGGGTTGGTTGAGTGGTTGGGTTGGGTTGGGTTGGTTGTTTGAGTTGTTGGGTCAGGTGGGTTGGGTTGGGTTGGTTGGGTTGGGTTGGTTGGGTTGGGTTGGTTGGGTTGGGTTGGTTGAGTGGTTGGGTTGGGTTGGTAGTTTGAGTTGTTGGGTTGGTTGGGTTCGGTGGGTTGGGTTGGGTGGTTGGGTTGGTTGAGTGGGGTTGGTTGAGTGGGGTTGGTTGAGTGGTTGTGTTGGTTGGATAGGGTGGGTTGGTTGGGTCGGCTGGGTTGGGTTGGGGTGGGTTGGTTGGGTTGGTTGAGTGGGGTTGGTTGTTTGAGTTGTTGGGTTGGTTGGTTGGTTGGGCTGGTTGGGTTGGGTTGGGTTGGGTTGGTTGTTTGAGTTGTTGGGTTGTGTTGGGTCGGTTGGGTTATTGAGTGGGGTTGGTTGGGTGGTTGGGTTGGTCAGGTTGGGTTGACTTCATTGAGTTCCTTGGGTTGGTTGGGTGGTTGGGTTGGCTTGGTTGGGTTGGGTTGGTTGGGTTATTGAATGGGGTTGGTTGGGTTGGTTGGGTCGGTCAGGTTGCGTTGGGTTGGGTTGACTTCATTGAGTTCCTCGGGTTGGTTGGGTGGTTGGGTTGGGTTGGGTTGGTTGGGTGGTTGGGTTGGGTTGGTTGGGTTGGGTTGGTTGGGTTGGTTGTGTTGGTCAGGTTGCGTTGGGTTGGCTTGACTTCATTGAGTTCCTTGGGTTGGTTGGGTGGTTGGGTTGGGTTGGTTGGGTTGGGTTGGTTGGGTTGGTTGGGTTGGTCAGGTTGGGTTGACTTCATTGAGTTCCTTGGGTTGGTTGGGTGGTTGGGTTGGCTTGGTTGGGTTGGGTCGGTTGGGTTATTGAATGGGGTTGGTTGGCTTGGTTGGGTTGGTCAGGTTGCGTTGGGTTGGCTTGACTTCATTGAGTTCCTTGGGTTGGTTGGGTGGTTGGGTTGGGTTGGTTGGGTTGGTTGGGTTGGTTGGGTGGTTGGGTTGGGTTGGTTGGGTGGTTGGGTTGGTCAGGTTGCGTTGGGTTGGCTTGACTTCATTGAGTTCCTTGGGTTGGTTGGGTTGGGTTGGGTTGGGTTGGTTGGGTTGGTTGGGTTGGTTGGGTGGTTGGGTTGGGTTGGTTGGGTTGGGTTGGTTGGGTGGTTGGGTTGGGTTGGTTGGGTTGGGTTGGGTTGGTTGGGTGGTTGTGTTGGTCAGGTTGGTTGGGTTGCCTTGACTTCACTGAGTTCCTCGGCTTGGTTGGGTGGTTGGGTTGGGTTGACTTCATTGAGTTCCTCGGGTTGGTTGGGTGGTTGGGTTGGGTTGGTTGGGTTGGTTGGGTGGTTGTGTTGGTCAGGTTGGTTGGGTGGTTGGGTTGGTCAGGTTGGTTGGGTTGGCTTGACTTCACTGAGTTCCTCGGCTTGGTTGGGTGGGCTCTAACCTAAGACCCCCCCAGGACGAGCAGAGCACCCTCCAACTCCTCAAGAAGCACCTCCTCACCGAGCAAACCATCGAGAACTACGAGGAGACCATCGCCCAACTCTCCCGCCAGTGCCGCGCCCTCCTGGAGCTCGGCCACCCCCAGAGGTGCGCCCACCCCCTCGCCCCACCTCCCCGCTCGCCCCCGGCTTCCCCGGGCGCCGCCGCGGTGCCGCCGGGGCTGACGGGCGCCGTGTCCCTTGCCCAGCGAACAGGTCAGCAGGCGGCAGTCGCAGGTTGACCGGCTGTACGTGTCTCTGAAGGACCTGGTGGAGGAGCGCAAGGTCAAGCTGGAGCAGCAGTACTGGCTCTACCAGCTCAACCGCGAGGTGGACGAGCTGGAGCACTGGATCGCCGAGAAGGAGGTGGTGGCCGGCTCGCCCGAGCTGGGGCAGGACTTCGAGCACGTCACGGTGAGGACGGAGGGGTGGACGCGGCCAGGAGTGCGGTGGGGGGAGAAGGGGGGGGTGGGGTTTGTGGTTGTGGTTGAGGGGGATGGAATGGTGAGGGTCGGGGTGGAGGTTCTGAGTCGTGGTGGGGGTCTTGGTGCCATGGTGGGGGGTTCTGGGGACTTCTCGTGGTCCATGTTGGGTGTCCTGGCATTGTTCTGGTGGTCCTGGGCACCATCCTTGCTCCATGTTGGGTGTCCTGGCATCATCCTGGTGGTCCTGGGCACCATCCTTGCTCCATGTTGGGCGTCCTGGCACCATCCTGGTGGTCCTGGGCACCATCCCTGTCCCGTGTTAGATGTCCTGGCACCATCCTGGTGGTCCTGGGCACCATCCTTGCTCCATGTTGGGTGTCCTGGCATCATCCTGGTGGTCCTGGGCACCATCCTTGCTCCATGTTGGGCATCCTGGCATCATCCTGGTGGTCCTGGGCACCATCCCTGTCCCGTGTTAGATGTCCTGGCACCATTCTGGTGGTCCTGGGCACCATCCCTGCTCCATGTTGGGCATCCTGGCACCATCCTGGTGGTCCTGGGCACCATCCCTGCTCCATGTTGGGTGTCCTGGCACCATCCTGGTGGTCCTGGGCACCATCCCTTCACCATATTGGGCATCCTGGCATCATCCTGGTGGTCCTGGGCACCATCCTTGCTCCATGTTGGGTATCCTGGCATCATCCTGGTGGTCCTGGGCACCATCCTTGCTCCATGTTGGACATCCTGGCACCATCCTGGTGGTCCTGGGCACCATCCTTGCTCCATGTTGGGCATCCTGGCATCATCCTGGTGGTCCTGGGCACCATCCCTTCTCCATATTGGGTGTCCTGGCACCATCCTGGTGGTCCTGGGCACCATCCTGGTCATCTTGGGCACCATCCCAGCCCCACACCAGGGCTCCTGGACATCCCCTGGCTGGAGGTCCTGCCACCATCCTGGTGGTCCTGGTGGCCCTGGTGGTCCTGGGCACCATCCTGGTCATCCTGGGCACCATCCCAGCCCCACACCAGGGCTCCTGGCCATCCCCTGGCTGGAGGTCCTGCCACCAGCCTGGTGGTCCTGGGCACCATCCTGGTCATCCTGGGCACCATCCCAGCCCCACACCAGGGCTCCTGGCCATCATCTCTGTCCCCTGGCTGGAGGTCCTACCACCATCCCTGCCCCACCCCGGGGGTCCCAACCCCTGCCCACCCCTGACCCCTGCCCCACACCCCCCTGGCCCACCTCAGCTGCTGCAGGAGAAGTTCCTGGAGTTCGCCAGCGAGACGGGCAGCGTGGGGCAGGAGCGCATCGCCGCCGTCAACCAGATGGTGGACGAGCTCATCGACTACGGCCACACCGACGCCGCCACCATCGCCGAGTGGAAGGACGGCGTCAACGAGGCTTGGGCCGACCTCCTGGAGCTGATGGAGACCCGCGCCCAGATGTTGGCGGCGTCCCACGAGCTGCACAAGTTCTTCAACGACTGCAAGGAGGTTTTGGGGCAGATCGAGGAGAAACGGCAGCGCCTGCCCGAGCTGGCGGCGCGGGAGGGCAGGACCTCGGCCGGCGCCTTGCAGAGGGCGTTGGGCGCCTTCGAGCACGACGTGGAGGTGCTGGTGACCCAGGTGAGGCAGCTGCAGGAGGGCGCGGCCCAGCTGCGGACGCTCTACGCCGGGGACAACGCCGAGGCCATCGCCGGGCGCGAGCAGGAGGTGCTGCGGGCGTGGAAGGAGCTGCTGGCGGCGTGCGAGGAGTGCCGGCTGCACGTGGCCAGCGTGGCCGACAAGATCCGCTTCGTGGGCACCGTCAGGGACCTGCTGGCCTGGATGGACGGGGTGCTCCACCAGATGGGCGCCGGGGAGAAGCCCAGGTAGGGGAGGTGACCAAGGACCAAGTTCTGGTCCATGCCAAGGTCCCGTGTCCTGGTCTGTCTGAGGTTCTGTGTCCTGGTCCACCCATGGAGCCAAAGACCATGTCCTGGTCCATGCCAAGGTCCCATGTCCTGGTCCGTCTGAGGACCTGTGTCCTGGTCCACCTGTGGAGCCAAGGACCGTGTCCTGGTCCATCCCAAGGTCCCATGTCCTGGTCCGTCTGAGGACCTGTGTCCTGGTCCACCCCTGGAGCCAAGGACCATGTCCTGGTCCATCCTAAGGTCCCGTGTCCTGGTCCATCTGAGGACCTGTGTCCTGGTCCATCCATGGAGCCAAGGACCATGTCCTGCTCCATCCCAAGGTCCCATGTCCTGGTTCATCCCAAGGTCCCATGTCCTGGTCCGTCTGAGGACCTGTGTCCTGGTCCATCCATGGAGCCAAGGACCGTGTCCTGGTCCATCCTAAGGTCCCATGTCCTGGTCCATGCCAAGGTCCCATGTCCTGGTCCATCTGAGGACCTGTGTCCTGGTCCATCCATGGAGCCAAGGACCAAGTCCTGGTCCATCCTAAGGTCCCGTGTCCTGGTCCATCTGAGGATCTGTGTCCTGGTCCATCCATGGAGCCAAGGACCAAGTCCTGGCCTCTTGTGGTGCCACCATCCCATGTCCTGGCCCATCTAAGGTTCTGTGTCCTGGTCCATCTAAGGATCTGTGTCCTGGTCCATCCATGGAGCCAAGGACCATGTCCTGGTCCATCCCAAGGTCCCATGTCCTGGTCCATCTGAGAACCTGTGTCCTGGTCCATCCATGGAGCCAAGGACCATGTCCTGGTCCATCCCAAGGTCCCGTGTCCTGGTCCATCCTAAGGTCCCGTGTCCTGGTCCGTCTGAGGACCTGTGTCCTGGTCCACCCGTGGAGCCAAGGACCAAGTCCTGGTCCATCCTAAGGGCCCATGTCCTGGTCCGTCTGAGGACCTGTGTCCTGGTCCATCCATGGAGCCAAGGACCAAGTCCTGGTCCATCCTAAGGTCCCATGTACTGGTCCGTCTGAGGACCTGTGTCCTGGTCCATCCATGGAGCCAAGGACCATGTCCTGGTCCATCCTAAGGTCCCATGTCCTGGTCCATCCCAAGGTCCCATGTCCTGGTCCATCCTAAGGTCCCATGTCCTGGTTCATCCCAAGGTCCCATGTCCTGGTCCGTCTGAGGACCTGTGTCCTGGTCCATCCATGGAGCCAAGGACCGTGTCCTGGTCCATCCTAAGGTCCCATGTCCTGGCCCATCTAAGGATCTGTGTCTTGGTCCACCCGTGGAGCCAAGGACCAAGTCCTGATCCATGCCAAGGTCCCGTGTCCTGGTCCATCCCAAGGTCCCGTGTCCTGGTCCGTCTGAGGACCTGTGTCCTGGTCCATCCATGGAGCCGAGGACCATGTCCTGATCCATGCCAAGGTCCCATGTCCTGGCCCATCTAAGGACCTGTGTCCTGGTCCATCCATGGAGCCAAGGACCAAGTCCTGGCCTCTTGTGGTGCCACCATCCCATGTCCTGGCCCATCTAAGGATCTGTGTCCTGGTCCACCCGTGGAGCCAAGGACCATGTCCTGGTCCATCCCAAGGTCCCATGTCCTGGTTCATCCCAAAGCCCCAGATCCTGGTCCATCCCAAAGCCCCACATCCTCGTCTATCCCAAAGATCCACGTCCTGGTCCATCCCAAAGATCCATGCCCTGGTCCACCATGACACCAAAGATCCACGTCCTGGTCCACCATGACACCAAGGATCCATGCCCTGATCCACCATGACATCAAGGATCCATGTGCTGGTCCATCCCAAATATCCATGCCCTGGTCCACCATGACATCAAGGATCCATGTCCTGGTCCATCCCAAAGATCCACATCCTGGTCCATCCCAAAAATCCACGTCCTGGTCCACCATGACACCAAAGATCCATGTCCTGGTCCATCCCAAAGATCCGTGTCCTGGTCCACCATGGCACCAAAGATCCGTGTCCTGGTCCACCATGACACCAAAGATCCATGTCCTGATCCACCATGACATCAAGGATCCATGTGCTGGTCCATCCCAAAAATCCATGCCCTGGTCCACCATGACATCAAGGATCCATGTCCTGGTCCATCCCAAAAATCCATGCCCTGGTCCACCATGACATCAAGGATCCATGTCCTGGTCCATCCCAAAGATCCATGTCCTGATCCACCATGACACCAAAGATCCATGCCCTGATCCACCATGACATCAAAGATCCATGCCCTGGTCCACCATGACACCAAAGATCCATGTCCTGGTCCACCATGACACCAAAGATCCATGCCCTGGTCCACCATGACACCAAAGATCCATGTCCTGGTCCACCATGACACCAAAGATCCACGTCCTGGTCCATCCCAAAGATCCATGCCCTGGTCCACCATGACACCAAAGATCCACGTCCTGGTCCACCATGACACCAAAGATCCATGCCCTGGTCCACCATGACACCAAGGATCTGTGTCCTGGTCCACCATGACACCAAAGATCCGTGTCCTGGTCCATCCCAAAGATCCATGTCCTGGTCCACCATGACACCAAAGATCCATGCCCTGGTCCACCATGACACCAAAGATCCATGTCCTGGTCCACCATGACACCAAGGATCCATGTCCTGGTCCACCATGACACCAAAGATCCATGTCCTGGTCCATCCCAAAGATCCGTGTCCTGGTCCACCATGGCACCAAAGATCCGTGTCCTGGTCCACCATGACACCAAAGATCCACGTCCTGGTCCATCCCAAAGATCCATGCCCTGGTCCACCATGACACCAAAGATCCATGTCCTGGTCCACCATGACACCAAAGATCCACGTCCTGGTCCACCATGACACCAAGGATCCGTGTCCTGCCCCATCAAGAGGACCCCACATCCTTCCCAATCCCAAGGTCCCCTCCCAGCTGCCAAGGACCCCCCCCCCTCCATCCCCACCCCATATTTGAGCTTTGGGACCACCCCTGTCCCTCCCCTACCCCAGGGACGTGTCCTCAGTGGAGCTGCTGATGAACGACCACCAGGCCCTCAAGACCGAGATGGAGGCCCGGGCCAAGAACGTGGCCACCTGCCTGGAGCTGGGCAAGACCCTCATCCTCAGCAAGAGCCCAGCGGCCGACGAGGTGCCCGGGGAGGGTGGGTGATGTGGGGATGGGGAGTGGTGGAAATTTTGGGGTGTCCTGAGCCATCTGCCCCCTCCCCGCAGATCAAATCCCACATGGAGAAGCTGCTGGCGAAGAAGAAGGAGATGACGGAGAAGTGGGACAAGCACTGGGAGTGGCTGCAGCAGAGTGAGTGCCACCCCGAGAGGACACCAGGGGGTCATGGGGTGTTGGGGTGGACATCGGATGTCGGGGTGACATTGGGTGTTGGTGGGAACACCAGGTTTGGAGGGGGATGTTGAGTCTTGGAGGGACACCAGGTCTTGGGGTGGGGACACTGGGTAGTGAGGGACACCAGATTCTGGGGTGACACCAGATTCTGGGGGACCATCAGGTTCTGGGGGGTCACCAGATTCTGGGGGACCATCAGATTCTGGGGGGTCACCAGATTCTGGGGGACCATCAGATTCTGGGGGGTCACCAGATGATGGGGATCACCAGATTTTGGAAGTCACCAGATTATGGAGGAACCCCCAGGTCTTGGGGGGACATTGAGTAGTTGGAGAACATCAAATTATGGAGGACACCAAATTAGGGGGGGGGGCACCAAATTGTGGGGAGCCACCAGATTATGGGGGCCACCAAATGATGAGGGTGACCAGGTTATGGGGAACACCAAGAGACACCAGGCCTTGGGCTGGGGAGATTGGGTAGTGCGGGGACACCAAATTATGGGGGACACCAGACCACGGAGGCCATCAAATTACGGGGAACCACCAGATTATGGGTGTCACCAGATTGTGGGAGACACCAGACTATGGGTGACACCAAGTTATGGGGGGCACCAAAGGACACCAGATCTTGGGGTGGCGACATTGGGTAGTGGAGGACACCAGATTATGGGGTGACACCAGCCTATGAAGGACACCAGCCTATGGAGGCCACCAAATGATGGGAAACACCAGTCTATGGGTGCCACCAGATTATGGGGGGACACCAGACTATGGAAGACACCAGACTATGGGTGACACCAGACTCTGAGGTGACCCCAGCCCCCGCGGTGACCCCGTGTGGGTGACGGGCGGCCCCGGCTGTGCCGGCAGTGCGCGAGGTGCACCAGTTTGCGCAGGAGGCCGTGGTGGCCGACGCGTGGCTGACGGCCCAGGAGCCGCTGCTGAAGAGCCAGGAGCTGGGCAGCAGCGTGGACGAGGTGGAGCAGCTGATCCGGCGGCACGAGGCCTTCCGGAAGGCGGCGGCCGCCTGGGAGGAGAGGTTCAGCTCCTTGAGGCGCCTCACCACGGTAGGGCCACCGCGGGATGGGGACACCCCCCGGGGCTGGGCCCTGCTCGGGGTCGGGGCAGCCGTGGGCTCAGCAGGACCATCTCCTCATCCCACCTTGATCTTCATCCTGTTCTGGTCTTCATCGCTGTTGCCATGGCTGGCTTCGTCCTCATCTTCATCTTCATCTTCATCCTCATCTTCATCTTCATCTTCATCTTCATCTTCATCTCTGTCTCCATCTCTGTCTTTATCTTCGTCTTTGTCTCCATCCCCATCTCCATCTTCATCCCCATCACCATCTCCGTCTCCATCTCCATCTCCATCTCCACCTCCATCTCCATCTCCATCTCCATCTCCATCTCCATCTCCATCTCCGTCTCTGTCTCCGTCTCCATCTCCATCTGTCTCCATCCCCATCTCCATCTCCATCTCCATCTTCATCTTCATCCCCATCTCCATCTCCATCCCATCTCCATCCCATCTCCATCTCCATCTCCATCTCCATCTCCGTCTCCATCTCCATCTCCATCTCCATCTCCGTCTCCGTCTCCATCTCCATCTCCATCTCCATCTCCATCCCCATCTCCATCTCCATCTCCATCTCCATCTCCATCCCCATCCCCGTCTCCATCTCCATCTCCATCTCCATCTCCATCTCCATCTCCATCTCCGTCTCCATCTCCATCTCCATCTCCATCTCCATCTCCATCTCCATCTCCATCTCCATCCCCATCCCCGTCTCCATCTCCATCTCCATCTCCATCTCCATCTCCGTCTCCATCTCCATCTCCATCTCCATCTCCGTCTCCATCTCCATCTCCATCTCCATCTCCATCTCCATCTCCATCTCCATCTCCATCTCCATCCCCATCTCCATCTCCATCTCCATCTCCATCTCCATCCCCATCCCCGTCTCCATCTCCATCTCCATCTCCATCCCCATCTCCATCTCCATCTCCATCCCCATCTCTGTCTCCATCCCCATCTCCATCTCCATCTCCATCTTCACCCCCATCTTCATCTCCATCCCTGTCCCATCCCCAACTCCATCCCTGTCCCCATCCCTGTCCCCATCTCATCTCCATCAACGTCTCCATCATCTCCATCGTCTCCATCCAACCTCCATCATCACCATCTCCATCTCCATCATCTCCCATCTCCATCCCATCTCCATCCCATCCCATCCCATCCCACCCCACCCCACCCCGACCCATCTCCATCCCATCCCACCCATTCCCACCCCATTCCCGCCCCGCAGATCGAGAAGCTCAAGGCCGAGCAGAACAAGCAGCCGCCGACGCCGCTCCTGACCCGGAAATTTCTGGGGGAACCCCCGGGAGGTCCCGACCCGCGCCGGCCGGAGCCGCGCGTCGCCTACGTCCGGCACGAGCTGCGGCCGGAGCGCCTCCAGCCCAAGCTCGACCGCGTCCAGGCACCTCCGGCCGACGCGGCGCCCACAGAGCCACCTCCTGCCACCGCCGCGGCCGCCGCGGCCACCCCCGCCGAGTCCCCGGCGCCCCCCAAGGCCGAGGAGCCCAGCGAGGTCCGGCCGGGGCCGCCGGAGCGGCGTCGGGAGCGCCGGGAGCGCCGGCTGGAGCGGCAGGAGTCCAGCGAGCCGGAGCCGCCGCGGCACGACGGGAAGGGCGGCGGGTGAGCGAGGGGACGCCGCGGGGACGCCGCGGGGACGCCGCGGGGACCTTGGGGGGTCACCGGTGAGGGGGACGGGGCTGACGTGACCCTGCCGTGGTCCTCAAATGTCCCCCAGCAGCAAAGCCACGCTGGCCGACATCGTGGAGCAGCTGCAGGAGAAGGAGGCAGGCGGCGCTGTGCCGGCTTCCGTGAGTCCTTGGTGGCCCCTTGGTGGCCCCTTGGTGGCCGCTTGGTGGCCCCTTGGTGGCCCCTTGGATTCCCCATTGTGTCCCCTGGGAATGCCCCTGGAGTCCCCTGAACGTCCCCTCGGTGTCACGTTGGTGTCCCCTCCATGTCCCACTGCTTGTGGGTGTCCCCTTGCTTGACCCTGGACATGCCCTCAGTGTCTCCTCAATGTCCCCTTGGGGTCCTCTGGGTGTGCCCTCAGTGTCCCCTCAGTGTCCCACTGGAGACCCCTCAGTGCCCCCTCAGTGTCCCCTCAGTGTCCCACTGGAGATCCCTCAGTGTCCCCTCATCGCTGTCTTCACCTTCATCTTTATCTTCATCTTCATCTCCATTTTCATCTTCACCGTCATCTTCACCTTCCTTTCCATCCCCATTTCCATCCTGATCTCCATCTCCATCTCCATCTCCGTCTCCATCCCCATCTCCATCTTCATCTTCACCCCCATCTCCATCTCCACCCCCATCTCCATCTCCATCTCCACCCCCATCTCCATCTCCATCTCCATCTCCATCTCCATCCCCATCTCCATCCCCATCTCCATCCCCATCTCCATCCCCATCCCCATCTCCATCTCCATCTCCATCTCCATCTCCATCTCCATCTCCATCTCCACCATCCCCATCTCCATCTCCATCTCCATCTCCATCCCCATCTCCATCTATCTCCATCTCCATCTCCATCCCCATCTCCATCTCCACCATCTCCATCCCCACCCCCATCTCCATCTCCATCCCCATCTCCCTCTCCATCTCCATCCCCATCCCCATCCCCATCCCCATCCCCATCCCCATCCCCATCCCCATCCCCATCTCCATCTCCATCTCCATCTCCATTCCCACCCCCATCTCCATCCCCATCTCCATCTCCATCCCCATCTCCATCTCCATCTCCATCCCCATCCCCATCTCCATCTCCATCTCCATTCCCACCCCCATCTCCATCTCCATCCCCATCTCCATCCCCATCCCCATCTCCATCTCCATCTCCATCGCCATCTCCATCTCCATCCCCACCCCCATCCCCACCCCCATCCCCATCCCATCTCCATCCCCACCCCCACCCCCACCCCCACCCCCACCCCCATCTCCATCCCCTCCATGTCCCACCCAGGACCCCCCACCCTGACCCTTCTCCTCTGCTGTCCCACCCAGCCCCGTGACCGCGACTCCCCCGCCCGTCTCCCCGCTGGCCCCGAGGCCCTCCCGGAGCGGACCCCTCGGCCCGACCGTCCCCGCGCCCGCGACCGGCCCAAGCCGCGGCGCCGCCCACGCCCCAAGGACTCGGCGCAGGGTCCGGGGGAGCCGCGGCGCTCGCGGTCGGCCCCGGCGCAGGGCAGCGCCCCCCCGCCCCCGCCGCCCCCCGCCCACACGGTGACGCACGAGGGGTTCCTGCTGCGCAAGCACGAGCTCGACGGCGCCGGCAAGAAGGCGTCCAACAGGTCGGGGGATGATGGGGGACGGGGGGGGACAATGAGGTGACAAAGGGTCACCTTCCTGGCAAGGGAAGGGTGGGGGGACATCGATGGAGGGGGTTCACCAAGGGTTGGGGGGTTCACCAAGGGTTGGGGTTCACCAAGGGTTGGGGGTTCACCAAGGGTTGGGGGTTCACCAAAGGTTGGGGGTTCACCAAGAGTTGGGGGTTCACCAAGGGTTGGGGGTTCATCAATGAAGGGGTTCACCAAGGGTTGGGGTTCACCAAGGGTTGGGGGTTCACCAAGGGTTGGGGGTTCACCAAGAGTTGGGGTTCACCAAGGGTTGGGGGCTCATCAATGGAGGGGTTCACCAAGAGTTGGGGTTCACCAAGGGTTGGGGGTTCACCAAGGGTTGGGGTTCACCAAGGGTTGGGGGTTCCATCAATGGAGGGGTTCACCAAGGGTTGGGGGTTCACCAAGGGTTGGGGTTCACCAAGGGTTGGGGTTCACCAAGGGATGGGGTTCACCAAGGGTTGGGGTTCACCAAGAGTTGGGGTTCACCAAGGGTTGGGGGTTCATCAATGGAGGGGTTCACCAAGGGTTGGGGTTCACCAAGGGTTGGGGGTTCACCAAAGGTTGGGGGTTCACCAAGAGTTGGGGGTTCACCAAGGGTTGGGGGGTTCACCAAGGGTTGGGGTTCACCAAGGGTTGGGGTTCACCAAGGGTTGGGGGTTCACCAAGGGTTGGGGTTCACCAAGGGTTGGGGGTTCCATCAATGGAGGGGTTCACCAAGGGTTGGGGGTTCACCAAGGGTTGGGGTTCACCAAGGGTTGGGGGTTCACCAAAGGTTGAGATTCACCAAGGGTTGGGGTCCGTCAATGGAGGGGTTCACCAAGAGTTGGGGTTCCATCAATGAAGGGGTTCACCAAGGGTTGGGGTTCACCAAGGGATGGGATTCACCAAGGGTTGGGGGTTCACCATGGGTTGGGGTTCCATCAATGAAGGGGTTCACCAAGGGTTGGGGTTCACCAAGGGATGGGATTCACCAAGAGTTGGGGTTCACCATGGGTTGGGGTTCCATCAATGAAGGGGTTCACCAAGGGTTGGGGGCTCATCAATGGAGGGGTTCACCAAAGGTTGGGGTTCACCAAGAGTTGAGGGTTCACGAAGAGTTGGGGGTTCACCAACGGTTGGGGTTCACCAAGGGTTGGAGTTCACCATGGGTTGAGGTTCCATCAATGGAGGGCTTCACCAAGGGTTGGGGGTTCACCAAAGGTTGGGGTTCACCAAGGGTTGGGGGCTCATCAATGGAGGGGTTCACGAAGGGTTGGGGGTCACCAAGAGTTGGGGTTCACCAAGAGTTGGGGTTCACCAAGGTTTGGGGGTTCACCAAGAGTTGGGGTTCCATCAATGAAGGGGTTCACGAAGGGTTGGGGTTCACCAAGAGTTGGGGTTCACCAAGGGTTGGGGGTTCATCAATGGAGGGGTTCACCAAGGGTTGGGGGTTCACCAAGGGTTGGGGTTCACCAAGGGTTGAGACGTCCATCCATGGAGGACATCCACCAAAATTTGGGGGTTCACCAAGGGTTGGGGTTCACCAAGGGTTGGGGTTCACCAAGAGTTGAGGTGTCCATCCATGAAGAACCTCCACCAAAATTTGGGGGTTCACCAAGGGTTGGGGTTCACCAAGGGTTGGGGGGTCACCAAGGTTTGGGGTTCACCAAGAGTTGAGGCTTCCATCCATGGAGAACCTACCCCCAAATCTGGGGGTTCACCAAGGGTTGGGGTTCACCAAGAGTTTGAGGCTTCCATCCATGAAGAACCTCCCCCCCAAATTTGGGGGTTCACCAAGAGTTGAGGTGTCCATCCATGGAGGTCATCCACCAAAATTTGGGGTTCACCAAGAGTTGAGGTGTCCATCCATGAAGAACCTCCCCCCAAATCTGGGGGTTCACCAAGGGTTGGGGGCTCATCAATGGAGGGGTTCACCAAGAGTTGGGGTTCACCAAGAGTTGGGCTTCACCAAGAGTTGAGGTGTCCATCCATGGAGGTCATCCACCAAAATTTGGGGGTTCACCAAGGGTTGGGGGTTCACCAAGGGTTGGGGGCTCATCAATGGAGGGGTTCACCAAGGGTTGGGGTTCACCAAGAGTTGAGGTGTCCATCCATGAAGAACCTCCACCAAAATTTGAGGGTTCACCAAGGGTTGGGGTTCACCAAGAGTTGCGATTCCATCCATGGAGGACATCCACCAGAATTTGGGGGGTCACCAAGATTTGGGGTTCACCAAGAGTTGAGACGTCCATCCATGGAGGTCATCCACCAAAATTTGGGGGTTCACCAAGGGTTGGGGGTTCACAAAGGGTTAGGGTTCTATCAATGGAGGGGTTCACCAAGATTTGGGGTTCACCAAGATTTGGGCTTCACCAAGAGTTGAGGCTTCACCAAGAGTCACGATTCCATCCATGAAGAACCTCTCCCCCCCCCAAATTTGGGGGTTCCCCAATTTTGGATCTCCCCCTCCCACCCCCTCCCCCTCCCCCCGGTGGCCACCCCGCGCAGGTCCTGGGTGAACCTCTACTGCGTGCTGGCCAAGGGCGACCTGGGCTTCTACAAGGACGCCAAAGGGCCGGCGGCCGGGGCCACCCACGGCGGGGAGCCCCTGCTGAGCCTGCACCGCGCCGCCGGCGAGGTGGCCAACGACTACAAGAAGAAGAAGAACGTCTTCAAGCTCAAGTGAGTTCGGGCCCACGCCGCTTTCGGGGTGGCCCAGGCCGCCAGCGAGGTGGCCAAAGCCGTTTTTGGGGTGGCCCAGGACGTTTTTGGGGTCTCATGTTGATTTTGGGGTGTTTGAGGGCACTTTTGGGGTGGCCAACGCCGCTTTTGGGGTGGCCAAAGCCGTTTTTGGGGTGGCCCAGGACATTTTTGGGGTGGCCCAGGACGTTTTTGGGGTGGCCGACGCCTCTTTTGGGGTGGCTGAGGCCACTTTTGGGGTGGCCGACGCCGTTTTTGGGGTGGCCGACGCCGTTTTTGGGGTGGCCCAGGACATTTTTGGGGTGGCCAAGGCTGTTTTGGGGTGGCCAACACCGTTTTTGGGGTGGCTGAGGCCACTTTTGGGGTGGCCCAGGCCGCTTTTGGGGTGGCTGAGGCCACTTTTGGGGTGGCCGATGCCGTTTTTGGGGTGGCCAATGCCGCTTTTGGGGTGGCCAACGCCGCTTTTGGGGTGGCCAACGCCGCTTTTGGGGTGGCCCAGGACGTTTTTGGGGTGGCCAAGGCCGTTTTTGGGGTGGCCAAAGCCGTTTTTGGGGTGGCCCAGGACGTTTTTGGGGTGGCCAAGGCTGTTTTGGGGTGGCCAAGGCTGTTTTGGGGTGGCCAATGCCGCTTTTGGCGTGGCTGACGCCGTTTTTGGGGTGGCCAAAGCCGCTTTTGGGGTGGCCAAGGCCGCCAGCGAGGTGGCCGATGCCGTTTTTGGGGTGGCCGATGCCGTTTTTGGGGTGGCCCAGGCCGTTTTTGGGGTGGCCAACGCCGCTTTTGGGGTCTCATGTTGATTTTGGGGTGTTTGAGGGCACTTTTGGGGTGGCCAACGCCGCTTTTGGGGTGGCTGAGGCCACTTTTGGGGGTGGCCAAGGCTGTTTTGGGGTGGCCAACGCCGCTTTTGGGGTGGCCAACGCCGCTTTTGGGGTGGCCCAGGACATTTTTGGGGTGGCCAAGGCTGTTTTGGGGTGGCCAACACCGTTTTTGGGGTGGCTGAGGCCACTTTTGGGGTGGCCCAGGCCGCTTTTGGGGTGGCTGAGGCCACTTTTGGGGTGGCCGATGCCGTTTTTGGGGTGGCCGATGCCGCTTTTGGGGTGGCCAACGCCGCTTTTGGGGTGGCCAAGGCTGTTTTGGGGTGGCCAAGTCTGTTTTGGGGTGGCCAACGCCGTTTTTGGGGTGGCCAAAGCCGTTTTTGGGGTGGCCCAGGACGTTTTTGGGGTGACCGATGCCGTTTTTGGGGTGGCCGACGCCGTTTTTGGGGTGGCCGACGCCATTTTTGGGGTGGCCAAGGCCGCCAGCGAGGTGGCCAACGCCGCTTTTGGGGTGGCCGATGCCGTTTTTGGGGTGGCCAAGGCTGTTTTGGGGTGGCCGAGGCTGTTTTGGGGTGGCCGATGCCGTTTTTGGGGTGGCAAAGGCCACCAGTGAGGTGGCCAACGCTGCTTTTGGGGTGGCCCAGGACATTTTTGGGGTGGCCCAGGCCGTTTTTGGGGTGGCCGAGGCTGTTTTGGGGTGGCCAACGCCATTTTTGGGGTGGCCAAGGCCGCCAGCGAGGTGGCCAACGCCGCTTTTGGGGTGGCTGACGCCGTTTTTGGGGTGGCCAAGGCTGTTTTTGGGGTGGCCAACGCCATTTTTGGGGTGGCCAAGGCTGTTTTGGGGTGGCCAACACCGTTTTTGGGGTGGCTGAGGCCACTTTTGGGGTGGCCAACACCATTTTTGGGGTGGCCGCGGCCGTTTTTGGGGTGGCCAACGCCGTTTTGGGGTGGCCGAGGCTGTTTTTGGGGTGTCTGGTGCCACTTTTGGGGTCTCCTGTGGATTTTGGGGTCTCAGGTGCCACTTTTGGGCTATCTGGTGCCATTTTTGGGGTCTCCTGTTGGTTTTGGGGTCTCTGACGCCATTTTTGGGCTATCTGGTGCCATTTTTGGGGTCTCTGATGCCACTTTTGGGGTCTCTGATGCCATTTTTGGGCTATCTGGTGCCATTTTTGAGCTATCTGGTGCCATTTTTGGGGTCTCTGACACCATTTTTGGGTTGTCTTGCTGATTTTGGGGCATCTGAAGCCACTTTTGGAGTCTCGTGTTGATTTTGGGGTGTCTGGTGCCACTTTTGGGGTCTGTGATGCCTTTTTTGGGGTGTCTGGTGCCACTTTTGGGCTATCTGGTGCCATTTTTGGGGTGTCTGACACCATTTTTGGGGTCTCATGTTGATTTTGGGGTGTCTGATGCCAGTTTTGGGGTGTCTGGTGCCACTTTTGGGGTCTCCTGTTGATTTTGGGGTGTCTGGTGCCATTTTTGGGGTGTCTGGTGCCATTTTTGGGGTGTCTGACACCATTTTTGGGGTCTCCTGTTGATTTTGGGGTCTCTGGTGCCATTTTTGGGCTCTCTGGTGCCATTTTTGGGGTGTCTGATGCCATTTTTGGGGTCTCTGGTGCCATTTTTGGGGTGTCTGGTGCCACTTTTGGGGTCTCTGGTGCCATTTTTGGGGTGTCTGGTGCCACTTTTGGGGTGTCTGATGCCACTTTTGGGGTCTCTGGTGCCATTTTTGGGGTGTCTGGTGCCATTTTTGGGGTCTCTGACGCCATTTTTGGGCTCTCTGGCGCCACTTTTGGGCTATCTGGTGCCACTTTTGGGGTGTCCTGTGGATTTTGGGGTCTCTGATGCAATTTTTGGGGTGTCTGACGCCACTTTTGGGGTCTCCTGTGGATTTTGGGGGGGTCTCTGACGCCCCGAACTCCGGGAGGACGCGGTGAGAACGTTCCTGTCTTGCAGGACCGGCGACGGCAGCGAGTTCCTGCTGCAGGCCAAGGACGAGGTGCGGCTCTGGGGGCGCCTGGGGGTCCGGTGGGGGTTTGGGGGGGGCTCCTGGGGATTTTGGGGGGTCCGATGGGGGTTTGGGGGGGTCTGATGGGGATTTTGGGGGATCTGATGGGGGTTTGGGGGGGTCTCATGGTGGTTTTGGGGGTTTCATGGAGGTTTTCGGGGGTTTCATGGTGGTTTTGGGGGGTTTAATAAGGTTTTTGGGGGTCTCCTGGAGATTTTGGGGGGTCTGACGGTGGTTTGGGGGGTCTCCTGGGGATTTTGGGGGGTGCGGTGGGGGTTTGGGGGGTCTGATGGGGGTTTGGGAGGGGCTCCTAGGGATTTTGGGGGGTCTGATGGGGGTTTGGGGGGGTCTGATGGGGATTTTGGGGGGTCCGATGGGGGTTTGGGGGGGTCTGATGGGGATTTTGGGGGGTCTGATGGGGGTTTGGGGGGGTCTGATGGGGATTTTGGGGGGTCCAATGGGGGTTTGGGGGGGTCTGATGGGGTTTTTGGGGGGTCTGATGGGGATTTTGGGGGGGTCTGATGGGGGTTTTGGGGGGTCTGATGGGGATTTTGGGGGGTCCGATGGGGGTTTGGGGGGGTCTGATGGGGGGTTGGGGGGGTCTGATGGGGATTTTGGGGGGTCTGATGGGGGTTTGGGGGGTCTGATGGGGATTTTGGGGGGTCTGATGGGGGTTTGGGGGGGTCTGATGGGGGTTTGGGGGGTCTGATGGGGATTTTGGGGGGTCTGATGGGGGTTTGGGGGGTCTGATGGGGATTTTGGGGGGTCTGATGGGGGTTTGGGGGGTCTGATGGGGGTTTGGGGGGTCTGATGGGGATTTTGGGGGGTCTGATGGGGGTTTTGGGGGGTCTGATGGGGATTTTGGGGGGTCTGATGGGGGTTTGGGGGGGTCTGATGGGGATTTTGGGGGGTCTGATGGGGGTTTGGGGGGTCTGATGGGGATTTTGGGGGGTCTGATGGGGGTTTGGGGGGGTCTGATGGGGGTTTGGGGGGTCTGATGGGGATTTTGGGGGGTCTGATGGGGGTTTGGGGGGGTCTGATGGGGATTTTGGGGATCTCCTGGGGATTTTGGGGATTTCATGGGGGTTTTGGGGGGTTTCATGGAGGTTTTGGGGGGTTTCATGGTGGTTTTGGGGGGTTTAATAAGGTTTTTGGGGGTCTCCTGGGGATTTTGGGGGGTCTGACGGTGGTTTGGGGGGTCTCCTGGGGATTTTGGGGGGTCTGATGGGGGTTTGGGGGGGTCTGATGGGGGTTTGGGGGGTCTGATGGGGGTTTGGGGGGTCTGATGGGGGTTTGGGAGGGTCTGATGGGGATTTTGGGGGGTCTGATGGGGGTTTGGGGGGGTCTGATGGGGATTTTGGGGGGTCTGATGGTGGTTTTGGGGGCCTCATGGAGGTTTTGGGGGGTTTCATGGTGGTTTTGGGGGGTTTAATAAGGTTTTTGGGGGTCTCCTGGGGATTTTGGGGGGTCCGGTGGGGGTTTGGGGGGGTCTGATGGGGATTTTGGGGGGTCTGATGGGGGTTTGGGGGGTCTGATGGGGATTTTGGGGGGTCTGATGGGGTTTTGGGGGGTCTGATGGGGGTTTGGGGGGGTCTCCTGGGGATTTTGGGGGGTCTGATGGGGTTTTGGGGGGTCTGATGGGGATTTTGGGGGGTTTCATGGAGGTTTTGGGGGTCTCATGGAGGTTTTGGGGGGTTCTTGGTGGTTTTGGGAGGTTCTCACGCTGATTTCGGGGGGTTCTCACGCTGATTTTGGGAGGTTCTCACGCTGATTTCGGGGGGTTCTCACGCTGATTTCGGGGGTTCTCACGCTGATTTTGGGAGGTTCTCACGCTGATTTTGGGGTTCTCACGCTGATTTCGGGAGGTTCTCACGCTGATTTTGGGGTTCTCACGCTGATTTTGGGAGGTTCTCACGCTGATTTCGGGGGGTTCTCACGCTGATTTCGGGGGGTTCTCACGCTGATTTTGGGGTTCTCACGCTGATTTCGGGGGGTTCTCACGCTGATTTTGGGGGTTCTCACGCTGATTTTGGGAGGTTCTCACGCTGATTTCGGGGGGTTCTCACGCTGGTTTTGGGAGGTTCTCACGCTGATTTCGGGGGGTTCTCATGCTGATTTCGGGGGGTTCTCACGCTGATTTCGGGGGTTCTCACGCTGATTTCGGGGTTCTCACGCTGATTTCGGGAGGTTCTCACGCTGATTTTGGGGTTCTCACGCTGATTTCGGGGGGTTCTCACGCTGATTTCGGGGGGTTCTCACGCTGATTTTGGGAGGTTCTCACGCTGATTTTGGGAGGTTCTCACGCTGATTTTGGGGGTTCTCACGCTGATTTCGGGAGGTTCTCACGCTGATTTTGGGAGTTTCTCACGCTGATTTTGGGAGGTTCTCACGCTGATTTTGGGAGGTTCTCACGCTGATTACGGGAGGTTCTCACGCTGATTTTGGGGGGTTCTCACGCTGATTTCGGGAGGTTCTCACGCTGATTTTGGGAGGTTCTCACGCTGATTTCGGGGGGTTCTCACGCTGATTTCGGGGTTCTCACGCTGATTTCGGGAGGTTCTCACGCTGATTTTGGGGTTCTCACGCTGATTTCGGGGGGTTCTCACGCTGATTTCGGGGGGTTCTCACGCTGATTTTGGGAGGTTCTCACGCTGATTTTGGGAGGTTCTCACGCTGATTTTGGGAGGTTCTCACGCTGATTTCGGGGGGTTCTCACGCTGATTTTGGGAGGTTCTCACGCTGATTTCGGGGGGTTCTCACGCTGATTTTGGGGAGGTTCTCACGCTGATTTTGGGGTTCTCACGCTGATTTCGGGGGGTTCTCACGCTGATTTCGGGGGGTTCTCACGCTGATTTCGGGAGGTTCTCACGCTGATTTTGGGAGGTTCTCACGCTGATTTTGGGGTTCTCACGCTGATTTCGGGGGGTTCTCACGCTGATTTCGGGGTTCTCACGCTGATTTTGGGAGGTTCTCACGCTGGTTTCGGGAGGTTCTCACGCTGATTTTGGGGGGTTCTCACGCTGATTTTGGGAGGTTCTCACGCTGATTTTGGGAGTTTCTCACGCTGATTTTGGGAGTTTCTCACGCTGATTTCGGGGGGTTCTCACGCTGATTTCGGGGGGTTCTCACGCTGATTTTGGGAGGTTCTCACGCTGATTTCGGGAGGTCCTCACGCTGATTTCGGGGGGTTCTCACGCTGATTTCGGGGGGTTCTCACGCTGATTTTGGGGGGTTCTCACGCTGATTTCGGGAGGTTCTCACGCTGATTTCGGGGAGGTTCTCACGCTGATTTCGGGGAGGTTCTCACGCTGATTTCGGGGGGTTCTCACGCTGATTTTGGGGTTCTCACGCTGATTTCGGGGGGTTCTCACGCTGATTTTGGGAGGTTCTCACGCTGATTTCGGGGGGTTCTCACGCTGATTTTGGGGTTCTCACGCTGATTTCGGGGGTTCTCACGCTGATTTCGGGAGGTTCTCACGCTGATTTTGGGAGGTTCTCACGCTGATTTCGGGGGGTTCTCACGCTGATTTTGGGGTTCTCACGCTGATTTCGGGGGTTCTCACGCTGATTTTGGGGGGTTCTCACGCTGATTTCGGGGGTTCTCACGCTGATTTTGGGAGGTTCTCACGCTGATTTTGGGGTTCTCACGCTGATTTCGGGAGGTTCTCACGCTGATTTCGGGGGGTTCTCACGCTGATTTCGGGAGGTTCTCACGCTGATTTTGGGGTTCTCACGCTGATTTCGGGGGTTCTCACGCTGATTTCGGGAGGTTCTCACGCTGATTTTGGGAGGTTCTCACGCTGATTTTGGGAGGTTCTCACGCTGATTTTGGGGTTCTCACGCTGATTTTGGGAGGTTCTCACGCTGATTTTGGGGTTCTCACGCTGATTTCGGGAGGTTCTCACGCTGATTTCGGGGGGTTCTCACGCTGATTTCGGGGGGGTTCTCACGCTGATTTTGGGGTTCTCACGCTGATTTCGGGGGGTTCTCACGCTGATTTTGGGAGGTTCTCACGCTGATTTCGGGGTTCTCACGCTGATTTCGGGAGGTTCTCACGCTGATTTCGGGGGGTTCTCACGCTGATTTTGGGGAGGTTCTCACGCTGATTTTGGGAGGTTCTCACGCTGGTTTCGGGAGGTTCTCACGCTGATTTTGGGGGGTTCTCACGCTGATTTTGGGAGGTTCTCACGCTGATTTTGGGAGGTTCTCACGCTGATTTTGGGAGTTTCTCACGCTGATTTCGGGGGGTTCTCACGCTGATTTCGGGGGGTTCTCACGCTGATTTTGGGAGGTTCTCACGCTGATTTCGGGAGGTCCTCACGCTGATTTCGGGGGGTTCTCACGCTGATTTCGGGGGGTTCTCACGCTGATTTCGGGGGGGTTCTCACGCTGATTTCGGGGAGGTTCTCACGCTGATTTTGGGGTTCTCACGCTGATTTCGGGGGGTTCTCACGCTGATTTTGGGAGGTTCTCACGCTGATTTCGGGGGGTTCTCACGCTGATTTTGGGGTTCTCACGCTGATTTCGGGGGTTCTCACGCTGATTTCGGGAGGTTCTCACGCTGATTTTGGGAGGTTCTCACGCTGATTTTGGGAGGTTCTCACGCTGATTTTGGGAGTTTCTCACGCTGATTTCGGGAGGTTCTCACGCTGATTTTGGGGGGTTCTCACGCTGATTTTGGGGGGTTCTCACGCTGATTTCGGGGGTTCTCACGCTGATTTTGGGAGGTTCTCACGCTGATTTCGGGAGGTTCTCACGCTGATTTCGGGGGGTTCTCACGCTGATTTCGGGGTTCTCACGCTGATTTCGGGGGGTTCTCACGCTGATTTTGGGAGGTTCTCACGCTGATTTCGGGGGGTTCTCACGCTGATTTTGGGGTTCTCACGCTGATTTCGGGGGTTCTCACGCTGATTTTGGGAGGTTCTCACGCTGATTTCGGGAGGTTCTCACGCTGATTTTGGGGTTCTCACGGTGATTTCGGGGGTTCTCACGCTGATTTCGGGAGGTTCTCACGCTGATTTTGGGAGGTTCTCACGCTGATTTCGGGAGGTTCTCACGCTGATTTCGGGGGGTTCTCACGCTGATTTCGGGAGGTTCTCACGCTGATTTCGGGGGTTCTCACGCTGATTTCGGGGTTCTCACGCTGATTTCGGGGGTTCTCACGCTGATTTTGGGAGGTTCTCACGCTGATTTCGGGGGGTTCTCACGCTGATTTTGGGGTTCTCACGCTGATTTCGGGGTTCTCACGCTGATTTTGGGAGGTTCTCACGCTGATTTCGGGAGGTTCTCACGCTGATTTTGGGGTTCTCACGGTGATTTCGGGGGTTCTCACGCTGATTTCGGGAGGTTCTCACGCTGATTTTGGGAGGTTCTCACGCTGATTTCGGGAGGTTCTCACGCTGATTTCGGGGGTTCTCACGCTGATTTCGGGAGGTTCTCACGCTGATTTCGGGGGGTTCTCACGCTGATTTCGGGGTTCTCACGCTGATTTCGGGAGGTTCTCACGCTGATTTCGGGGGGTTCTCACGCTGATTTCGGGGGTTCTCACGCTGATTTCGGGGGGTTCTCACGCTGATTTTGGGGTTCTCACGCTGATTTCGGAGGTTCTCACGCTGATTTTGGGGTTCTCACGCTGATTTTGGGGGGTTCTCACGCTGATTTCGGGGGTTCTCACGCTGATTTTGGGAGGTTCTCACGCTGATTTGGGAGGTTCTCACGCTGATTTCGGGAGGTTCTCACGCTGATTTTGGGGGGTTCTCACGCTGATTTCGGGGGTTCTCACGCTGATTTTCGGGAGGTTCTCACGCTGATTTCGGGGGGTTCTCACGCTGATTTTGGGGTTCTCACGCTGATTTCGGAGGTTCTCACGCTGATTTCGGGAGGTTCTCACGCTGATTTCGGGGGGTTGTCACGCTGATTTCGGGAGGTTCTCACGCTGATTTTGGGAGGTTCTCACGCTGATTTCGGGGGGTTCTCACGCTGATTTTGGGGGTTCTCACGCTGATTTCGGGGGTTCTCACGCTGATTTCGGGAGGTTCTCACGCTGATTTTGGGGTTCTCACGCTGATTTCGGGGAGGTTCTCACGCTGATTTCGGGAGGTTCTCACGCTGATTTCGGGGGGTTCTCACGCTGATTTCGGGGGGTTCTCACGCTGATTTTGGGGTTCTCACGCTGATTTCGGGGGGGTTCTCACGCTGATTTTGGGGGGTTCTCACGCTGATTTTGGGAGGTTCTCACGCTGATTTCGGGGTTCTCACGCTGATTTTGGGAGTTTCTCACGCTGATTTTGGAGGTTCTCACGCTGATTTCGGGGGGTTCTCACGCTGATTTCGGGGGGTTCTCACGCTGATTTCGGAGGTTCTCACGCTGATTTCGGGAGGTTCTCACGCTGATTTCGGGGGGTTCTCACGCTGATTTTGGGGGGTTCTCACGCTGATTTTGGGAGGTTCTCACGCTGATTTCGGGGGTTCTCACGCTGATTTCGGGGTTCTCACGCTGATTTCGGGGGTTCTCACGCTGATTTCGGGAGGTTCTCACGCTGATTTTCTGATTTTGGGGTTCTCACGCTGATTTCGGGGTTCTCACGCTGATTTCGGGGGTTCTCACGCTGATTTCGGGGGGTTCTCACGCTGATTTTGGGAGGTTCTCACGCTGATTTTGGGAGGTTCTCACGCTGATTTCGGGGGGTTCTCACGCTGATTTCGGGGGGTTCTCACGCTGATTATTTTTTTGGGGGTCCCCCCCCGTTTCAGGAGGACATGCAGGGCTGGCTGCGGGCGCTGGCCGCCAGCGCGCAGGAACACGCCGAGCTGGCGCGGTGGAACCAGGGCCTCCTCACCACCTCCTCCACCGACGAGGGGCTCCCCCGGCGCGACCCCGACCGGCCCCGACGGAAGTGACCCCGCCCCCAACACCCCCTCCCCCCCATCCCCCCCATTTTGGGGTCCCGGCCCCCCCCCCCCACCCCCTTTGCCCCAGCACAAGCCATAGAGCCGGGGCGGGGGGAGGGGAGGGGGGGGGGGGAGCCCCGCGCGCCGCCGTTGTACAAATGTAATAAAGCACCCGCTGCACCCCCGCATCGGCCTGAGGGGGGCTTTGGGGGGGGACGGGGGGGGACTTGGGGGGTTTAGGAGCGATTTGGGGGGGTTTAGGAGTGACTTGGGGGGGTTTGGAGGGATTTGGGGGGGTTTAGGAGTGACTTGGGGGGATTGGGAGGGACTTGGGGGGGTTGGGAGGGACTTGGGGGGGTTTGGGAGGGACTTGGAGGGGTTTGGGAGGGACTTGGGGGGGTTTAGGAGTGACTGGGGGGGTTTAGGAGCAACTTGGGGGGGTTAGGAGTGACTTGGGAGGGTTTGGGAGAGACTTGGGGGGGTTTGGAGGGACTTGGGGGGGTTTAGGAGCGACTTGGGGGGGTTTAGGAGGGACTTGGAGGGGTTTGGGAGCGACTTGGGGGGGTTTGGGAGTGACTTGGAGGGGTTTGGGAGGGACTTGGGGGGGTTTAGGAGTGATTGGGGGGGTTAGGAGTGACTTGGGAGGGTTTGGGAGAGACTTGGGGGGGTTTGGAGGGACTTGGGGGGGTTTAGGAGCGACTTGGGGGAGTTTGGGAGGGACTTGGAGGGGTTTGGGAGGGACTTGGAGGGGTTTGGGAGTGACTGGGTGGGTTTAGGAGCAACTTGGGGGGGTTTAGGAGCGACTTGGAGGGGTTTAGGAGCGACTTGGGAGGGTTTGGGAGAGACTTGGGGGGGTTTGGAGGGACTTGGGGGGGTTTGGGAGTGACTTGGGGGGGTTTGGGAGGGACTTGGAGGGGTTTAGGAGAGACTTGGGGGGGGGTTGGGAGTGACTTGGGGGGGTTTAGGAGCGACTTGGGGGGGTTTAGGACCGATTTGGGGGGGTTTAGGAGCGACTTAGGAGGGTTTAGGAACGACTTGGGGTGGTTTGGGAGGGACTTGGGGGGTTTAGGAGCGGCTTGGGGGGGTTTGGGAGGGACTTGGGGGGTTTAGGAGCGACTTGGGGGGGGTTGGGAGAGACTTGGGGGGGTTTAGGAGCGACTTGGGGGTGTTTAGGAGAGACTTGGAGGGGTTTAGGAGTGACTGGGGGGGTTAGGACTGATTTGGGGGGGTTTAGGAGCGACTTGGGGGGTTTAGGAACGACTTGGGGTGGTTTGGGAGTGACTTGGGGGGGTTTAGGAGCGACTTGGGGGGGTTTGGGAGTGACTTGGAGGGGTTTGGGAGGGACTTGGGGGGGTTGGGAGGGACTTGGGGGGGTTTGGGAGTGACTTGGGGGGGTTGGGAGGGACTTGGGGGGTTTAGGACCGATTTGGGAGGGTTTAGGAGCAACTTGGGGTGGTTTGGGAGAGACTTGGGGGGGTTTGGGAGCGACTTGGGGGTGTTTAGGAGTGACTTGGAGGGGTTTAGGAGTGACGGGGGGGGGTTAGGACTGATTTGGGAGGGTTTAGAGTGACTTGAGGGGGTTTAGGAGCGACTTGGGGGGGTTTGGGAGGGACTTGGGGGGGTTTGGGAGTGACTTGGGGGGGTTTGGGACCGATTTGGGAGGGTTTAGGAGCGACTTGGGGTGGTTTGGGAGTGACTTGGGGGGTTAGGAGTGACTTGGGGGGGTTTGGGAGTGACTTGGGGGGGTTTAGGAGCGACTGGGAGGGTTTAGGAGCGACTTGGGGGGGTTTAGGAGTGACTTGGGGGGGTTAGGACCGATTTGGGAGGGTTTAGGAGCTACTTGGGGTGGTTTGGGAGTGACTTGGGGGGTTTGGGAGGGACTTGGGGGGGTTGGGAGGGACTTGGGGGGGTTTAGGAGTGACTTGGGGGCGTTTGGGAGTGACTGGGGGGGTTTAGGAGTGACTTGGGGGGGTTAGGAGCAACTTGGGGGGGTTTGGGAGCAACTTGGGGGGGTTTAGGAGCGACTTGGAGGGGTTTGGGACCGATTTGGGAGGGTTTAGGAGCGACTTGGGGTGGTTTGGGAGTGACTTGGGGGGTTAGGAGTGACTTGGGGGGGTTTGGGAGTGACTTGGGGGGGTTTAGGAGCGACTGGGAGGGTTTAGGAGTGACTTGGGGGTGTTTAGGAGCGACTGGGAGGGTTTAGGAGCGACTTGTGGGGGTTTAGGAGTGACTTGGGGGGGTTAGGACCGATTTGGGAGGGTTTAGGAGCTACTTGGGGTGGTTTGGGAGTGACTTGGGGGGGTTTGGGAGTGACTTGGGGGGGTTTGGGAGTGACTTGGGGAGGTTTGGGAGTGACTGGGGGGGTTTAGGAGTGACTTGGGGGGGTTTGGGACCGATTTGGGAGGGTTTAGGAGCGACTTGGGGGGGTTTAGGAGTGACTTGGGGGGGTTGGGAGGGACTTGGGGGGGTTAGGACCGATTTGGGAGGGTTTAGGAGTGACTTGGGGGGGGTTGGGAGAGACTTGGGGGGTTTGGGAGTGACTTGGGGGGGTTTGGGAGGGACTTGGGGGGGTTTAGGAGTGACTTGGGGGGTTTGGGAGGGACTTGGGGGCGTTTGGGAGTGACTGGCGGGGTTTAGGAGTGACTTGGGGGGGTTAGGAGCAACTTGGGGGGGTTTAGGAGCGACTTGGGGGGGTTTGGGAGTGACTTGGAGGGGTTTGGGAGGGACTTGGGGGGGTTGGGAGGGACTTGGGGGGTTTAGGAGCGAGTTGGGGGGGTTTAGGACCGATTTGGGAGGGTTTAGGAGCGACTTGGGGTGGTTTGGGAGAGACTTGGGGGGGTTTAGGAGTGACTTGGAGGGGTTTAGGAGTGACGGGGGGGGTTAGGACTGATTTGGGAGGGTTTAGAGTGACTTGGGGGGGTTTAGGAGCGACTTGGGGGGGTTTGGGAGGGACTTGGAGGGGTTTGGAGTGACTTGGGGGGGTTTAGGAGCGACTTGGAGGGGTTTAGGAGTGACTGGGGGGGTTTGGGAGGGACTTGGGGGGGTTAGGACCGATTTGGGAGGGTTTAGGAGCGACTTGGAGGGGTTTGGGAGGGACTTGGAGGGGTTTGGGAGAGACTTGGGGGGGTTTAGGAGTGACTTGGGGGGGTTTAGGAGTGACTTGGAGGGGTTTAGGAGAGACTTGGAGGGGTTTAGGAGGGACTTGGGGGGGTTTGGGAGAGACTTGGGGGGGTTTGGGAGGGACTTGGAGGGGTTTAGGACCGATTTGGGGGGCTTTAGGAGCGACTTGGGGGGGATGGGAGCGATTTGGGGGAGTTTAGGAGGGACTTGGGGGGGTTGGACCGATTTGGGAGGGTTTGGGAGAGACTTGGAGGGGTTTAGGAGCAACTTGGGGGGGTTTAGGAGCGGCTTGGGGGGTTTGGGAGTGACTTGGGGGGGTTTGGGAGGGACTTGGGGGGGTTTAGGAGCGGCTTGGGGGGTTTGGGAGTGACTTGGGGGGGTTTGGGAGGGACTTGGGGGGGTTTAGGAATGACTCGGGGGGTTTGGGAGAGACTTGGGGGGGTTTAGGAGCGACTTGGGGGGGTTTAGGAGGGACTCTGGGGGGGATTGGGCTGGGTTTTAGGCCCCTTTGGCCAATTTTAGCCCCTTTTGGGTGATTTTAGCCCAAACCTGACGGGTTTTAGGCTGGGTTTTAGCCCCTTTCGGGTGATTTTAACCCAAACCCGGTGGTCTTAGGCCGGATTTTAGCCCCTTTGGGGTGATTTTAGCCCCTTTTGGGTGATTTTAACCCAAACCTGATGGTTTTTAGGCTGGGTTTTAGCCCCTTTTGGGTGGTTTTAGGCCAAACCAGGTGGTCTTAGGCTGGGTTTTAGGCCCTTTTGGGTGATTTTAGCCCAAACCGGGTGGTTTTAGGCTGGATTTTAGCCCCTTTTGGGTGATTTTAGCCCCTTTTGGGTGATTTTAGCCCAAACCAGGTGATTTTAGGCCGGATTTTAGCCCCTTTTGGGTGATTTTAGCCCAAACCTGACGGGTTTTAGGCCGGATTTTAGCCCCTTTTGGGTGATTTTAGCCCAAACCAGGTGGTCTTAGGCCGGATTTTAGCCCCTTTTGGGTGATTTTAGCCCAAACCTGATGGGTTTTAGGCTGGGTTTTAGCCCCTTTTGGGTGATTTTAGGCCAAACCATGTGGGTTTTAGGCCGGATTTTAGCCCCTTTTGGGTGATTTTAGCCCAAACCAGGTGGTTTTAGGCCGGATTTTAGCCCCTTTTGGGTGATTTTAGCCCCTTTTGGGTGATTTTAGCCCAAACCTGATGGCTTTTAGGCCGGATTTTAGCCCCTTTTGGGGGATTTTAGCCCAAACCTGATGGGTTTTAGGCTGGGTTTTAGCCCCTTTTGGGTGATTTTAGGCCAAACCAGGTGGTCTTAGGCCGGATTTTAGACCCTTTTGGGTGATTTTAGCCCAAACCAGGTGGTTTTAGGCCGGATTTTAGCCCCTTTCGGGTGATTTTAGCCCCTTTTGGTTGATTTTAGCCAAACCAGGGGGGTTTAGGCTGGATTTTAGCCCCTTTTGGGTGATTTTAGCCCCTTTTGGGTGATTTTAGCCCAAACCAGGTGGTCTTAGGCCGGATTTTAGGCCCTTTTGGGTTATTTTAGCCCCTTTTGGGTGATTTTAACCCAAACCCGGTGGTCTTAGGCCGGATTTTAGACCCTTTTGGGTGATTTTAACCCAAACCCGGTGGTCTTAGGCTGGATTTTAGGCCCTTTTGGGTGATTTTAGCCCCTCTTGGGTGATTTTAACCCAAACCCGGTGGTCTTAGGCCGGATTTTAGCCCCTTTTGGGTGATTTTAGACCCTTTTGGGTGATTTTAGCCCCTTTTGGGTGATTTTAGGCTGGATTTTAGGCCCTTTTGGGTGATTTGAGCCCCTTTTGGGTGATTTTAACCCAAACCCGGTGGTCTTAGGCCGGATTTTAGCCCCTTTTGGGTGATTTTAGGCCGGATTTTAGGCCCTTTTGGGTGATTTTAGCCCCTTTTGGGTGATTTTAGCCCAAATCCGGGCCCTTTTAGGACCGCGCGCCGCTCCGGCCGCGCCCCTTCCCCCTCACAATTCCCGCCCTTCCCACGCTCCCGCCCCTCCCATTCATAACTCCCGCCCCTCCTTTGGCCACGCCCCCTTCCATTCACAACCCCGCCTCCCCCAAGCCACGCCCCCTTCCCGCTCAAGCCCCGCCCATCTCCTGGCGCGTCCCCGCCCGCGCATGCGCAGAGAACCCGGAAGTCGCTCCCCCTGGGCGCCGCCATCTTTGCTCCCGGTCCCCCGGCCCGGCTCCAGCATGTCCGAGACCTACGGTGGGAGCGGGGGGGGCTATAGGGGATCTATAGGGGGTCCTGGGGGGTCTAGAGAGGGTCCGGAGGGTCGGGGTGGCCCTAAAGGGGGTCTGGGGGTCCCTATAGGGGATTTGAGGGGGGTCTGGGTGTCCCTGGAGGGGATTTGGGGGGGCTTTAGGGGGTCTTTGAGGGGTTTGGGGGGGGCTATAGGGGATCTATAGGGGGTTCTGGGGGGTCTAGAGAGGGTCCAGAGGGTCGGGGTGGCCCTAAAGGGGGTGTGGGGGTCCCTATAGGGGGTTTGGGGGGTCTATAGGGGATTTTGGGGGGCTTTAGGGGGTCTTTAAGGGGTTTGGGGGGGGCTATAGGGGGTCTATAGGGGGTCCTGGGGGGCCTAGAGAGGGTCCAGAGGGTCGGGGCGGCCCTAAAGGGGGTCTGGGGGTCCCTATAGGGGATTTGAGGGGGGTCTGGGGGTCCCTATAGGGGATTTGGAGGGGCTTTAGGGGGTCTTTGAGGGGTTTGGGGGGGGCTATAGGGGATCTATAGGGGGTTCTGGGGGGTCTAGAGAGGGTCCGGAGGGTCGGGGTGGCCCTAAAGGGGGTCTGGGGGTCCCTATAGGGGATTTGAGGGGGTCTGGGGGTCCCTATAGGGGATTTAAGGGAGTCTGGGGGTCCCTATAGGGGATTTGAGGGGGGTCTGGGGGTCCCTGGAGGGGATTTGGGGGGGCTTTAGGGGGTCTTTGAGGGGTTTGGGGGGGGCTATAGGGGATCTATAGGGGGTTCTGGGGGGTCTAGAGAGGGTCCAGAGGGTCGGGGTGGCCCTAAAGGGGGTCTGGGGGTCCCTATAGGGGATTTGAGGGGGCTTTAGGGGGTCTTTGAGGGGTTTGGGGGGGTCTATAGGGGATTTGAGGGGGGTCTGGGGGTCCCTATAGGGGATTTGAGGGGGGTCTGGGGGTCCCTGAAGGGGATTTGGGGGGGCTTTAGGGGGTCTTTGAGGGGTTTGGGGGGGGCTATAGGGGATCTATAGGGGGTTCTGGGGGGTCTAGAGAGGGTCCAGAGGGTCGGGGTGGCCCTAAAGGGGGTCTGGGGGTCCCTATAGGGGATTTGAGGGGGTCTGGGGGTCCCTATAGGGGGTTTGAGGGGGGTCTGGGGGTCCCTGAAGGGGATTTGGGGGGGCTTTAGGGGGTCTTTGAGGGGTTTGGGGGGGGCTATAGGGGATCTATAGGGGGTTCTGGGGGGTCTAGAGAGGGTCCAGAGGGTCGGGGTGGCTCTAAAGGGGGTCTGGGGGTCCCTATAGGGGATTTGAGGGGGTCTGGGGGTCCCTATAGGGGATTTGAGGGGGGTCTGGGGGTCCCTATAGGGGATTTGGGGGGGCTTTAGGGGGTCTTTGAGGGGTTTGGGGGGGGCTATAGGGGGTCAGAGGGACCCTATAGAGGGGCTGGGGGCGTTTGGGGGCATCTGTAGGGGGTCTGGGGGTCTCTATAGGGGATTTAAGGGGGTCTGGGGGTCCCTATGGGGGGGTTGGGGGGCTCTATAGGGGATTTAAGGGGGTCTGGGGGTCCCTGGAGGGGATTTGGGGGGGCTTTAGGGGGTCCTTAGGGGTTTGGGGGGGGCTTTAGGGGATCTATAGGGGGTCTGGGGGTCCCTATAGGGGCTCTGAGTGTCTCTATAGGGGATTTAAAGGGGTCTGGGGGGACCTATAGAGGATTTGAGGGTCCCTATAGGGGATTTGGGGGGGCTTTAGGGGGTCTTTGAGGGATTTGGGGTCCCTATAGAGGATTTAAGGGGGTCTGGGGGTCCCTATAGGGGATTTGGGGGCTCTATAGGGGATTTGGGGGGGTCTGGGGGTCCCTATAGGGGATTTGGGATCCCTATAGGGGATTGGGGGGGGGTCTGGGGGTCCCTATAGGGGATTTGGGGGCTCTATAGGGGATTTAAGGGGGTCTGGGGGTCCCTATAGGGGATTTGGGGTCCCTATAGGGGATTTAAGGGGGTCTGGGGGTGCCTATGGGGTTTGGGGGGGGTCTCGATAGGGAATTTTGGGGTTTCTAGAGGGAATTTTTGGGCATTTTTGGGTCCTTAGAGGGAATTTTGGGGGATTTTGGGGTCCCTGAAAGGAATTTTGGGGTCCTTAAAGGGAATTTTGGGGTTTCTATTGGGGATTTTTGGGAATTTTCAGGTCCCTGAAAGGAATTTTGGGGAATTTTGGGGTCCCTAGAGGGAATTTTTGGGATTTTGGGGTCCTTGAAAGGAATTTTGGGGTCCTTAAAGGGAATTTTTGGGAATTTTGGGTCCTTAAAGGGAATTTTGAGGTCTCTGTTGGGAACTTTTTGGGAATTTGGGGTCCCTAGAGGGAATTTTGGGGTCCCTAAAAGGAATTTTGGGGTCCTTAAAGGGAATTTTTGGGAGTTTTGGGGTCCTTAGAGGGAATTTTTGGGATTTTGGGGTCCCTAAAGGGAATTTTGGGGTCCTTAAAGGGAATTTTTGGGAGTTTTGGGGTCCTTAGAGGGAATTTTTGGGATTTTGGGGTCCCTAAAGGGAATTTTGGGGTCCTTAAAGGGAATTTTTGGGAATTTTGGGGTCCTTAAATGGAATTTTTGGGAATTTTGGGGTCTCTGTTGGGAACTTTTTGGGAATTTGGGGTCCCTAAAGGGAATTTTGGGGTCCCTAAAAGGAATTTTGGGGTCCTTAGAGGGAATTTTTGGGAGTTTTGGGGTCCTTAGAGGGAATTTTTGGGTCTCTGAAAGGAATTTTTGGGAATTTTGGGATCGCTATAGGGGATTTTAGGGTCCCTAAAGGGAATTTTTGGGAATTTTGGGGTCCCTAGAGGGAATTTTTGGGATTTTGGGGTTCCTGAAAGGAATTTTGGGGTCCTTAAAGGGAATTTTTGGGAATTTTGGGGTCTCTGTTGGGAATTTTGGGATTTCTGTTGGGAATTTTGGGGTTCCTGAAAGGAATTTTGGGGTCCTTAAAGGGAATTTTGGGGAATTTTGGGGTCTCTGTTGGGAATTTTTGGGATTTTGGGGTCCCTAAAGGGAATGTTGGGGTCCCTAAAGGGAATTTTTGGGAATTTTGAGGTCCTTAAAGGGAACTTTTGGGAATTTTTGGGGAATTTTGGGGAATTCTTTTCCCAGATTTCCTCTTCAAGTTCCTGGTGATCGGCAGCGCCGGCACCGGCAAATCCTGCCTGCTGCACCACTTCATCGAGAGCAAGTGTAGGGGAATTTCGGGAATTTTGGGGGGATTTGGGAATTCTGGGGGGTTTGTGGAATTTTTGGGAATTTTTTGGGAATTTTTTGGGATTTTTGGGGGGATTTTTTGGGGCATTTTTGAGGTTTTTTTGTCAATTTTGGGGCATTTTTCGGGTGTATTTAGTTGGGATTTGGGGACATGTTGGGGATTAGGGAGAATTTTTGGGAATTTTGGGAATTCTGGGGGATTTGTGGAATTTTTGGGAATTTTTTGGGAATTTTTTGGGATTTTTTGGGGGATTTTTTGGGGCATTTTTGAGGGTTTTTTGTCATTTTTGGGGCATTTTTCGGGTGTATTTAGTTGGGGTTTGGGGGCATGTTGGGGATTAGGGAGAATTTTGGGAATTTTGGGAAATTCTGGGGGGTTTGTGGAATTTTTGGCAATTTTTTTGGAATTTTTTTGGAATTTTTTTGGATTTTTTTGGAATTTTTGAGGATTTTCTGTCAATTTTGGGGCATTTTTCGGGTGTATTTAGTTGGGATTTGGAGACATGTTGGGGTTTAGGGAGAATTTTGGGAATTTGGGGAAATTCTGGGGCATTTGTGGATTTTTTTGGAATTTTTTTGGAATTTTTTGGGATTTTTTGGGGCATTTTGGGGATTTTTTGGGGTCATTTTTGGGGGCATTTTTCGGGTGTATTTAGTTGGGATTTGGGGACATGTTGGGGATTAGGGAGAATTTTTGGGAATTTTGGGAATTCTGGGGAGTTTGTGGAATTTTTGGGAATTTTTGGGGAATTTTTTGGGATTTTTTGGGGGCATTTTTTGTGTCATTTTTGAGGTTTTTTGGTCATTTTTGGGGCATTTTTTGGGTGTATTTAGTTAGGATTTGGGGACATGTTGGGGATTAGGGAGAATTTTGGGAATTTTGGGAAGTCTGGGGGGTTTGTGGAATTTTTGGCAATTTTTTGGGAATTTTTGGGGATTTTTTTGGGATTTTTTTGGAATTTTTGAGGATTTTTTGTCAATTTTGGGGCATTTTTCGGGTGTATTTAGTTGGGATTTGGGGACATGTTGGGGATTAGGGAGAATTTTTGGGAATTTTGGGAATTCTGGGGGATTTGTGGAATTTTTGGGAATTTTTTGGAATTTTTGGGGATTTTTTGGGGGATTTTTTGAGGCATTTTTGAGGTTTTTTTGTCATTTTGGGGGCATTTTTCGGGTGTATTTAGTTGGGGTTTGGGGACATGTTGGGGTTTAGGGAGAATTTTTGGGAATTTTGGGAATTCTGGGGGATTTGTGAAATTTTTGGGAATTTTTTGGAATTTTTGGGGATTTTTTGGGGCATTTTTGAGGTTTTTTGTTGTTTTTTGGGCATTTTTCAGGTGTATTTAGTTGGGATTTGGGGACATGTTGGGGTTTAGGGAGAATTTTGGGAATTTGGGGAAATTCTGGGGCATTTGTGGATTTTTGGGAATTTTTTTGGAATTTTTTGGGATTTTTTGGGGCATTTTGGGGATTTTTTGGGGTCATTTTTGGGGGCATTTTTCGGGTGTATTTAGTTGGGATTTGGAGACATGTTGGGGATTAGGGAGAATTTTTGGGAATTTTGGGAATTCTGGGGAGTTTGTGGAATTTTTGGGAATTTTTGGGGAATTTTTTGGGATTTTTTGGGGGATTTTTTGGGGCATTTTTGAGGTTTTTTTGTCATTTTTGGGGGCATTTTTCGGGTGTATTTAGTTGGGATTTGGAGACATGTTGGGGATTAGGGAGAATTTTTGGGAATTTTGGGAATTCTGGGGGATTTGTGGAATTTTTGGGAATTTTTTGGGAATTTTTGGGGATTTTTTGGGGGATTTTTTGGGGGATTTTTTGGGGCATTTTTGAGGTTTTTTTGTCATTTTTGGGGCATTTTTCGGGTGTATTTAGTTGGGGTTTGGGGACATGTTGGGGATTAGGGAGAATTTTTGGGGAATTCAGGGAATTCTGGGAATTCTTGGGAATTTGTGGATTTTTTGGCAATTTTTTTGGAATTTTTTGGATTTTTTGGGGGATTTTTTTGGAATTTTTGAGGATTTTGTGTCATTTTGGGGGCATTTTTTGGGTGTATTTAGTTGGGGTTTGGGGACATGTTGGGGATTAGGGAGAATTTTTGGGAATTTTGGGAAATTCTGGGGGGTTTGTGGAATTTTTGGGAATTTTTTTGGAATTTTTTGGGATTTTTTGGGGGATTTTTTGGGGCATTTTTGAGGTTTTTTTGTCAATTTTGGGGCATTTTTTGGGTGTATTTAGTTGGGGTTTGGGGACATGTTGGGGATTAGGGAGAATTTTTGTGAATTTGGGGAATTCTGGGGCATTTGTGAAATTTTTGGGAATTTTTTGGAATTTTTGGGGATTTTTTGGGGCATTTCTTGGGGCATTTTTGAGGTTTTTTGTTGTTTTTTGGGCATTTTTCAGGTGTATTTAGTTGGGATTTGGAGACATGTTGGGGATTAGGGAGAATTTTGGGAATTTTGGGGAATTCTGGGGGATTTGTGGATTTTTTGGCAATTTTTTTGGAATTTTTTGGGATTTTTGGGGGATTTTTTGGGGCATTTTTGAGGTTTTTTTGTCGTTTTTTGGGGCTTTTTTTGGGTGTATTTAGTTGGGATTTGGGGACATGTTGGGGTTTAGGGAGAATTTTTTGGGAATTTGGGGAATTCTGGGAATTCTGGGAATTCTGGGGAATTTGTGGATTTTTTGGCATTTTTTTTGGAATTTTTAGGGATTTTTTTTTGATTTTTTGGGGCATTTTTGAGGTTTTTTGTCGTTTTTTGGGGCATTTTTCGGGTGTATTTAGTTGGGATTTGGGGACATGTTAGGGATTAGGGAGAATTTTTGGGGAATTCAGGGAATTCTGGGAATTCTTGGGAATTTGTGGAATTTTTGGGAATTTTTTGGGATTTTTGGGGATTTTTTGGGGGATTTTTTGTGTCATTTTTGAGGTTTTTTTGTCATTTTTGGGGTATTTTTTGGGTGTATTTAGTTGGGGTTTGGGGACATGTTGGGGATTAGGGAGAATTTTGGGAATTTTGGGAAGTCTGGGGGATTTGTGGAATTTTTGGAATTTTTTGGAATTTTTTTGGAATTTTGGGGGGCATTTTTGGGGCATTTTTGAGGCATTTTCAAGACTTTTGGTCATTTTTGGGGCATTTTTTGGGTGTATTTAGTTGGGGTTTGGGGACACGTTGGGGTTTAGGGAGAATTTTGGGAATTTGGGGAAATTCTGGGGGATTTGTGGATTTTTGGGAATTTTTTTGGAATTTTTTGGGATTTTTTGGGGCATTTTGGTCATTTTTTGGGGTCATTTTTGGGGGCATTTTTCGGGTGTATTTAGTTGGGATTTGGGGACATGTTGGGGATTAGGGAGAATTTTTGGGAATTTTGGGAATTCTGGGGAGTTTGTGGAATTTTTGGGAATTTTTGGGGAATTTTTTGGGATTTTTTGGGGGATTTTTTGGGGCATTTTTGAGGTTTTTTTGTCATTTTTGGGGCATTTTTCGTGTGTATTTAGTTGGGGTTTGGGGACATGTTGGGGATTAGGGAGAATTTTGGGAATTTTGGGAATTCTGGGGGTTTTGTGAAATTTTTGGGATTTTTTTTTGAATTTTTTGGGGATTTTTTGGGGCATTTTTGGGGCATTTTTGAGGTTTTTTTGTCGTTTTTTGGGGCTTTTTTTGGGGTGTATTTAGTTGGGATTTGGGGGCATGTTGGGGTTTAGGGAGAATTTTTTGGGAATTTGGGGAATTCGGGGAATTCTTGGGAATGTGTGGATTTTTTGGCAATTTTTTTGGAATTTTTTTGGAATTTTTTGGGGGATTTTTTTGGAATTTTTGAGGATTTTGTGTCATTTTGGGGGCATTTTTTGGGTGTATTTAGTTAGGATTTGGGAACATGTTGGGGTTTAGGGAGAATTTTTGGGAATTATGGGAATTCTGGGGGATTTGTGGAATTTTTGGGAATTTTTTTGGAATTTTTTGGGATTTTTTGGGGGCATTTTTTGTGTCATTTTTGAGGTTTTTTTGTCATTTTTGGGGCATTTTTTGGGTGTATTTAGTTGGGATTTGGGGACATGTTGGGGATTAGGGAGAATTTTTGGGAATTTTGGGAATTCTGGGGAGTTTGTGGAATTTTTGGGAATTTTTTGGGAATTTTTTGGGATTTTTTGGGGGATTTTTTGGGGCATTTTTGAGGTTTTTTGTTGTTTTTTGGGGCATTTTTCGGGTGTATTTAGTTGGGGTTTGGGGACATGTTGGGGTTTAGGGAGAATTTTGGGAATTTTGGGAATTCTGGGGAGTTTGTGGAATTTTTGGGAATTTTTTGGAATTTTTGGGGATTTTTGGGGGGATTTTTTGGGGCATTTTTGAGGTTTTTTGTTGTTTTTTGGGCATTTTCAGGTGTATTTAGTTGGGATTTGGGGACATGTTGGGGTTTAGGGAGAATTTTGGGAATTTTGGGAAATTCTGGGGCATTTGTGGATTTTTGGGAATTTTTTTGGAATTTTTTTGGATTTTTTGGGGCATTTTGGGGATTTTTTGGGGTCATTTTTGGGGGCATTTTTCGGGTGTATTTAGTTAGGATTTGGGGAGATGTTGGGGATTAGGGAGAATTTTTGGGAATTTTGGGAATTCTGGGGGATTTGTGGAATTTTTGGGAATTTTTGGGGAATTTTTTGGGATTTTTCGGGGCATTTTTTGTGTCATTTTTGAGGTTTTTTGGTCATCTTTGGGGCATTTTTTGGGTGTATTTAGTTGGGGTTTGGGGAGATGTTGGGGATTAGGGAGAATTTTGGGAATTTTGGGAAATTCTGGGGGGTTTGTGGAATTTTTGGCAATTTTTTTGGAATTTTTGGGGATTTTTTGGGGATTTTTTTGGAATTTTTGAGGATTTTCTGTCAATTTTGGGGCATTTTTTGGGTGTATTTAGTTGGGATTTGGAGACATGTTGGGGATTAGGGAGAATTTTTGTGAATTTGGGGAATTCTGGGGCATTTGTGGATTTTTTGGAATTTTTTTTGAATTTTTTGGGAATTTTGGGGTCATTTTTGGTCATTTTTGGGGCATTTTTGAGGTTTTTTGTCATTTTTTTGGGGCATTTTTCGGGTGTATTTAGTTGGGGTTTGGGGACATGTTGGGGTTTAGGGAGAATTTTGGGAATTTGGGGAATTCTGGGGCATTTGGGGATTTTTGGGATTTTTTTTTTATTTTTTTGGAATTTTTGGGGGGCATTTTTGGGGCATTTTCGAGACTTTTGGTCATTTTGGGTGCATTTTTCGGGTGTATTTAATTAGAATTTGGGGACATGTTGGCGTTTAGGGAGAATTTTTGGGAATTCAGGGCATTTCTGGATTTTTTTGGAATTTTGGGGAATTTTTTTTTGATTTTTTGGGGCATTTTTGAGGCATTTTCGAGGCTTTTTTCTCTTTTTGGGGGCCATTTTTGGGGGTTCTTTTTGTTGCTTTTCGAGGCAATTCAGGGGAAATTTTCCAGAATTCTGGGGAATTCTGGGGGGAAATTCTGGGAATATTTCAGGAATTTTTTCGGGACCATTTCCCAGCTCTCTCTTCCTTTTTTTGGGGCCGTTTGGAGCCTTTTTCCCCCCTCGTTTCCTCAATAAAATTCCGATTTTGATGCCGATTTTTTTCGGGATTTTTGGGGGGGGGGTTTTTTGGGAATTTTGGGTCCCTCTGGGCTCTCCCCATCCCATTCCAATCCCATTCCCATTCCCATTCCCATTCCCAGTCAAGCAGGATTCCAACCCACACCATCGGGGTGGAATTCGGCTCCAAGGTCGTCAACGTGGGCGGCAAAACCGTCAAGCTGCAGATCTGGGACACGGCCGGCCAGGAGAGGTTCAGGTAGCTCCTTTTCCTGCTTTTCCCCACTTTTTCCCACTTTTCCCCCACTTTTTCCCACTTTTTCCCACTTTCCCCCACTTTTTCCTGATTTTTTCCTGATTTTTTCTGATTTTTTCCTCATTTTTTCCTCATTTTTTTCTCATTTTTTTCTCATTTTTTCCTATTTTTTTCTCATTTTTTCCTAATTTTTCCCTCATTTTTTCCCATTTTTTCCTCATTTTTTCCCACTTTTTCCCACTTTTTCCCACTTTTCCCGCTTTTTTCCTGATTTTTTCCTGATCTTTTCCTCATTTTTTCCTCATTTTTTTCCTGATTTTTCCTCATTTTTTTCTCATTTTTCCTCCATTTTTTCCTAATTTTTCCCTCATTTTTTCCCATTTTTTCCTCATTTTTTCCCACTTTTC
>JAQMYR010000094.1:93374-134109 GCA_028536675.1 Aphelocoma californica | reverse complement strand
CATTTTTTTGTCATTTTTTCCTCATTTTTTTCCTCATTTTTCTTCATTTTTCCCACTTTTTTCCCCCATTTTTCCCCCATTTTTTCCCTCATTTTCCCCTCATTTTTTCCTCATTTTTTCCTGGTTTTTCCCACTTTTCTCCACTTTTCCCACTTTTTCCTGATTTTCTTCCTGCTTTTTTCCTGATTATTTTTCCTCATTTTCCCCCCATTTTCCCCCCATTTTTCCCTCATTTTTCCCTCTTTTTTTCCTCATTTTTTCCTCATTTTTTCCTCATTTTTCCCCCATTTTCCCCTCATTTTTTCCTCATTTTTCCCCCATTTTTCCTCATTTTTCCCTCTTTTTTTCCCCATTTTTTCCTCATTTTTCTCTCTCATTTTTTCCGATTTTTTCCTGGTTTTTTCCCTTTTTCCCCCTTTTTTCCCCCATTTCCCCCCTTCCCCCCCCCTAATTAACCCAACCCCTCGTTAATTAACCCCTCCCTTCCCACCGCCCCATTCCCCGTTTTTTTTTTGCCCAAAATCCCCGGATTTTGCCCCATTTCTGTGCCCCCCCCCCCCAGGTCGGTGACCCGCAGTTACTACCGAGGGGCCGCGGGGGCGCTGCTCGTCTATGACATCACCAGGTGCGTCCGTGACGTCATCGCCCGGGGCTGTGACGTCATCGGTGAAGGGAGGGGGTGGTGACGTCATCGGGTGGGTCTGTGATGTCATCGGGTGGGTCTGTGACGTCATTGGGTGGGTCTGTGACGTCACCGGCGGGGGGCGTGACGTCACCAGGCGGGTCTGTGATGTCACCGTGGGGGTCTGTGACGTCATCAATGGGGTGAGTGATGTCATCGTGTGAGCCTGTGATGTCATCATGCGAGCCTGTGACGTCATCAATGGGTGTGTGATGTCACCGTGTGGGCCTGTGGCGTCATCACGTGAGCCCGTGACGTCATCGATGGGCGCGTGATGTCACCGTGTGAGCCTGTGACGTCACTGGGGGGGCTTTGTGACGTCACCGTGGGAATTGATGACATTTTGGGGCATTTTTGGGGTTTTTTTTTTCATTTTTTGGGGCATTTTTGGGTTTTTTTGGGATTCCCATGGATCAAAATCCCAAATCCCTCCAGCAGCCCGGCCCAGTGGCTGAGTGTGACGTCATCATGTGTGTGTGTGACATCATCGTGGGAATTTGTGACGTCACTGTGTGAATTTATGACGTTTTGGGGCATTTTTGGGGCATTTTGGGCTTTTTTTTTCTGAATTTTTGGGGGTCTTTTTGCATTTTTGGGGCATTTTTGGGGTTTCCACGGATCCCGATCCCGAATTCCCGATCCCGAATTCCAGCCGGGAGACCTCCAGTACCCTGGCCCAGTGGCTGTGACATCATCATGTGAATTTATGACATCATTGTGTGAATTTATGACTTTTTGGGGCAATTTTTCTCATTTTTGGGGGTTTTTTTTGGTACTTTTGGGATTCCCACGGATCCCGATCCCGAATTCCCGATCCCAAATTCCAGCCGGGAGACCTCCAACAGCCCGGCCCAGTGGCTGTGACATCATCATGGGGATTTATGACATCACTGTGTGAATTCATGCCATTTTGGGGCAATTTTCTCATTTTTTGGCATTTTTGGGGGTTTTTTTGTACTTTTGGGATTCCCATGGATCCCAATCCCGAATTCCAGCCGGGAGACCTCCAACAGCCCGGCCCAGTGGCTGAGTGTGACATCATCGGGTGTGTGTGACATCACTGTGTGAATTCATGACATTTTGGGGCTTTTTTTCTCATTTTTGGGTTTTTTTTTGGTACTTTTGGGATTCCCACGGATCCCGATCCCGAATTCCCGATCCCGAATTCCAGCCGGGAGACCTACAACGCGCTGGCCCAGTGGCTGTGACATCATCATGGGAATTTATGACATCATTGTGTGAATTTATGACTTTTTGGGGCAATTGTTCTCATTTTTTGAGCATTTTTGGGTTTTTTTTGGTACTTTTGGATTCCCACAGATCCCAATCCCGAATTCCCGATCCCGAATTCCAGCCAGGAAACCTCCAACAGCCCGGCCCAGTGTCTGTGACATCATCATGGGAATTTATGACATCACCGTGTGAATTCATGACATTTTGGGGCAATTTTCTCATTTTTGGGGCATTTTTGGGGTTTTTTTGGTACTTTTGGGATTCCCACGGATCCCGATCCCGAATTCCCGATCCCGAATTCCAGCCGGGAAACCTCCAACACCCTGGCCCAGTGACATCATCATGGGGATTTATGACATCACTGTGGGAATTTATGATGTTTTGGGGCTTTTTTGAGCCTTTTTTGGGCATTTTGGGGGGTTTTTTGGTACTTTTGGGATTCCCACGGATCCCGATCCCGAATTCCCGATCCCGAATTCCAGCCGGGAGACCTCCAACAGCCCCGGCCCAGTGGCTGTGACATCATCATGTGAATTTATGACATCACCGTGTGAATTTATGGCATTTTGGGGCAATTTTCTCATTTTTGGGGCATTTTGGGGGGTTTTTTTGGTACTTTTGGGATTCCCACGGATCCCGATCCCAAATTCCCGATCCCAAATTCCAGCCGGGAGACCTCCAGCACCCTGGCCCAGTGGCTGAGTGTGACATCATCGTGTGTGTGTGACATCATCATGGGAATTTATGACTTTTTGGGCCAATTTTCTCATTTTTTGGGCATTTTGGGGGGTTTTTTTTGTACTTTTGGGATTCCCACGGATCCCGATCCCGAATTCCCGATCCCGAATTCCAGCCGGGAGACCTCCAACAGCCCGGCCCAGTGGCTGTGACATCATCATGGGGATTTATGACATCACTGTGTGAATTTATGACGTTTTGGGACATTTTTGAGCCTTTTTTGGGCATTTTGGGGGTTTTTTTGGTACTTTTGGGATTCCCACGGATCCCAATCCCGAATTCCCGATCCCGAATTCCAGCCGGGAGACCTCCAACACCCCAGCCCAGTGGCTGTGACATCATCATGGGAATTTATGACATCACTGTGGGAATTTATGGCATTTTGGGGCAATTTTCTCATTTTTGGGGCATTTTGGGGGGTTTTTTTGGTACTTTTGGGATTCCCACGGATCCCCATCCCGAATTCCCGATCCCGAATTCCAGCCGGGAGACCTCCAACAGCCCGGCCCAGTGGCTGAGTGTGACATCATCACCGTGGGAATTCATGACATTTTTGGGCATTTTTGGGGCATTTTTGGGTATTTTTCCTCATTTTTTGGGGCATTTTTGGGGCATTTTTGGGATTCCCATGGATCCCGATCCCGAATTCCAGCCGGGAGACCTCCAACAGCCCGGCCCAGTGGCTGTGACATCATCATGGGGATTTATGACATCATTCTGTGAATTCATTACTTTTTGGGGCTTTTTTTCTCATTTTTTGGGGTTTTTTTTGGTACTTTTGGGATTCCCACGGATCCCGATCCCAAATTCCCGATCCCGAATTCCAGCCGGGAGACCTACAACGCGCTGGCCCAGTGGCTGACGGACGCCCGGACCTTGGCCAGCCCCAACATCGTCATCATCCTGTGCGGGAACAAGAAGGACCTGGAGAACGAGCGGGAGGTGACGTTCCTGGAGGCCTCGCGCTTCGCCCAGGAAAACGGTCCGGGAAAAAGGGGGAAAATGGGGAAAAATGGGGGAAAATGGGGAAAATGGGGGAAAATGGGGAAAAATGGGGGAAAAATGGGGGGAAATGGGGAAAAATGGGGGGAAAGGGGGGATGGGGGAAAGGGGGGGAAAGGGGGAATGGGGGGGAAGGGGGAAAAAAGGGGGGAAATGGGGGAGAAGGGGGATGGGGGAAAAGGGGGAAAGGGAAAAGGGGGAAAGGGGGAAAAGGGGGAAATGGGGGGAAAGGGGGGAAAAAAGGGGGAAAATGGGAAAAATGGGGGGAAAGGGGGAATGGGGGGAAATGGGGAAAGGGGGGAAAGGGGGAAAAAGGAGGAAAAAGGGGAAAAGGGGGGAAATGGGAAAAGGGGGGAAAAAGGGGGAAAATGGGGAAAGGGGGAAAAAGGAGGAAAAAGGGGAAAAGGGGGGAAATGGGAAAAGGGGGAAAAAGGGGGAAAAGGGGGAAATGGGGGGAAAGGGGGGAAAAAAGGGGGAAAATGGGAAAAATGGGGGGAAAGGGGGGAATGGGGGAAATGGGGAAAGGGGGGAAATGGGAAAAGGGGGAAAAAGGGGGAAAAGGGGGAAAGGGGGAAAAAAGGGGAAAAATGGGAATGGGGAAAAAATGGGAAAAGGGGGAAAGGGGAAAAGGGGGAAAGGGGGGAAAGGGGGGAAAAGGGGAAAATGGGGAGAAGGGGGAAAATGGGAAAATGGGAATGGGGGGAAAAATGGGAAAAGGGGGGAAAAAGGGGGAAAGGAAAAAGGGGGAAGGGGGAAAAGGGGGAAAAGGGGGAAAAATGGGAAAAATGGGGGGGAAAAGGGGAAAAGGGGGAAATGGGAAATGGGGGGAAAGGGGGGAAAATGGGGGGAAAAATGGGGGAAAGGGGAAAATGGGAAAAGGGGGAAAAGGGGGAAAAATGGGAAAAGGGGAGAAGGGGGAAAAATGGGAAAAATGGGGGGAAAGGGGGAATGGGGGAATGGGGGAAAATGGGAAAGGGGGAGAAGGGGGAAAGGAGGGAAAAGGGGGAAGGGGGGGGAAGGGGGAAAAGGGGGAAAAGGGAAAAAAGGGGGGAAAAAGGGGAAAAGGGGGGAAAGGGGGGAAAATGGGGAAAGGGAGGAGAAGGGGGAAAGAGGAAAAGGGGGAAAATGGGGGGAAAGGGGAAAAAGGGGGGAAATGGGGAAAAATGGGGAAAGGGGGAAAATGGGAATGGGGGAAAGGGGGAAAAGGGGAAAAGGGGGAAAAATGGGGGAAAAGGGGGAAAAATGGGAAAGGGGGAAAAAGGGGGAAAGGGGGAAAGAGGGAAAAGGGGGAAAATGGGAAAAGGGGGGAAAAAGGGGGAAAGGGGGGAAATGGGAAATGGGGGGAAAAGGGGAAAGGGGGAGAAGGGGCAAAATGGGAAAAAGGGGGAAAGGGGGGAAATGGGGAAAATAGGGAAAAGGGGGAAAATGGGAAAAATGGGAATGGGGGGAAAAGGGGAAAAGGGGGAAAACAGGAAGGGGGGAAAATGGAAAAAATGGGAAAAGGGGAAAAGGGGAAAATGGGAAAAGGGGGGGAAAAATGGGGGGAAAGGGGGAAGAGGGGGAAAGGGGGGAAATGGGAAAAGGGGGAAAATGGGAAAAATGGGAAATGGGGGGAAAAGGGGAAAAATGGGAAAAATGGAAAAGGGGGGAAAAGGGGAAAAATGGGAAAAAATGGGATTAGGGATTGTGGGGGAAAAATGGGGGGAAAACTGGGGACAAAAAGAGGAATTCTAGGAAAAAATGGAGGGAAAATTGGGGGAAAAAAGGGGGAATTCCAGGCGGGAATGAGGGGTCCCAATGGGAATTCCAGGTGGGAATGGGGATTCCAGGGGGAATTTGGGGCGGGAATGGGGATTCCAGGGGGGCTCCCAGTGGGAATTCTGGGCGGGAATGAGGCTCCCAGTGGGAACGGGGCTCCCAGTGGGAATTCCAGGTGGGAACGAGGATTCCAGGCAGGAATGGGAATTCCAGGTGGAAATGGGGATTCCAGGGGGATCCCAGTTGGAATTCCAGGTGGGAATGGGGATTCCAGTGGGAATTCCAGGTGGGAACGGGGCTCCCAGTGGGAATGGGGGCTCCCAGTGGGAATTCCAGGCGGGAACGGGGATTCCCAGTGGGAATTCCAGGTGGGAACGGGGCTCCCAGTGGGAATTCCAGAGGGCTCCCAGTGGGAATTCCAGGTGGGAATGGGGCTCCCAGTGGGAACGGGGCTCCCAGTGGGAATTCCAGAGGGCTCCCAGTTGGAATTCCCGGTGGGAACGGGGCTCCTGGTGGGAACGGGGCTCCCAGTTGGAATTCCCAGTGGGAACGGGGCTCCCAGTGGGAATTCCAGAGGGCTCCCAGTGGGAATTCCCGGTGGGAATGGGGGCTCCCAGTTGGAATTCCCGGTGGGAACGGGGCTCCCAGTGGGAATTCCCGGTGGGAACGGGGCTTTTTGGGGGAAGCAGAGCTGATGTTCCTGGAGACGAGCGCGCTGACGGGCGAGAACGTGGAGGAGGCCTTCCTCAAGTGCGCCCGCACCATCCTCAACAAGATCGAATCCGGTACCGAAGGGATCCGGGATCCGGGATCCGGGATTGGGGATTGGGATCCGGGATCGGGGATCCAGGATCGGGGATTGGGGATTGGGGGTTGGGGATTGGCATTGGGGATCGGGATCGGGGAAAGGGATTGGGGATCGGGATCGGGGATTGGGATCTGGGATTGGGGAAAGGGATTGGGGATCGGGATCCAGGATCGGGGAAAGGGATCCGGGATTGGGGATCCAGGATCGGGGATTGGGATCTGGGATCGGGAAAAGGGATCTGGGATCGGGAAAAGGGATCTGGGATTGGGATCGGGGAAAGGGATTGGGGATCGGGGATCAGGGATCAGGGATCAGGGAAAGGGATCCGGGATCGGGGAAAGGGATCCGGGATTGGGGATTGGGATCCGGGATTGGGGAAAGGGATCCGGGATTGGGGAAAGGGATCGGGGAAAGGGATTGGGGATCGGGGATTGGGATCAGGGAAAGGAATCGGGGATCGGGGATCAGGGAAAGGGATTGGGGATTGGGATTGGGGATTGGGATCGAGATTGGGGAAAGGGATCCAGGATCGGGACCAGGGAAAGAGATCGGGGATTGGGATCGGGGAAAGGGATGGGGGATCCGGGATCGGGGAAAGGGACTGGGGAAAGGGATCGGGATCAGGGATTGGGATCGGGATTGGGGAAAGGGATCCGGGAAAGGGATTGGGGATCGGGGATTGGGATCAGAGATCAGTGATCGGGGATTGGGATCAGGGAAAGGGATCGGGGATCGGGGATCAGGGAAAGGGATTGGGGATTGGGATCGGGGATTGGGATCAGGGAAAGGGATCGGGGATTGGGATCGGGATTGGGGAAAGGGATCCGGGATCAGGATTGGGGATTGGGATTGGGGATCAGGATCCGGGAAAGGGATGGGGGATCCGGGATCCGGGATCGGGAAAGGGACTGGGGAAAGGGATCGGGATCAGGGATTGGGATCGGGATTGGGGAAAGGGATCGGGGATTGGGATCGGGGGAAAGGGATCGGGGATTGGGGATCAGGATCGGGGAAAGGGATTGGGGAAGGGGATCCAGGATCGGAAGGGGATTGGGGAAAGGGATCGGGATCAGGGATCGGGGAAAGGGATCGGGGATCGGGGAAAGGGATCGGGGATCAGGGAAAGGGATCAGGGATTGGGATCAGGAAAAGGGATGGGGGATCCGGGATCCAGGATCGGGAAGGGGATTGGGGAAAGGGATCGGGATCAGGGATTGGGATCGGGATTGGGGAAAGGGATCCGGGATCAGGATTGGGGATTGAGATTGGGGAAAGGGATCAGGGAAAGGGATCGGGGATCCGGGATCGGGAAAGGGATCGGGGAAAGGGGAAAGGGATCTGGGATCGGGATCAGGGATCGGGGAAAGGGATCGGGGATTGGGATTGGGGAAAGGGATCTGGGATCGGGATCGGGGATTGGGATCGGGGAAAGGGATCAGGGATCTGGGAAAGGGATCGGGGATTGGGATCGGGAAAAGGGATCTGGGATCGGGGAAAAGGATCTGGGATCGGGATTGGGGAAAGGGATCTGGGATCAGGGAAAGGGATCTGGGATTGGGATTGGGATCGGGAAGAGGGATCCAGGGTAGGGATCGGGAAAAGGGATCGGGAATCATGGAAAGGGATCTGGAATCGGATTGGGATCGGGAAGAGGGATCCAGGATTGGGATCGGGGAGAGGGATCCGGGATGGGGATACAGGGAAAGAGATCTGGAATCGGGGTCAGGGGAAGGGATCTGGAATCAGGAAGTGGGATCAAGGATTGGGATCAGGGAAAGGGATCCGGGATTGGGATCAGGACCAGGATCGGGAAAGGGATCCAGGATCAGAATTGTGAAAAGGGATTTGGGATCGGGGAAAGGATCGGGGATTGGGATCAGGGAAAGGGATCTGGGATGGGGATCAGGATTGGGAAAAGGGATCAGGAAAGGGATCGGGGATCAGATCAGGGAGAGGGATCCAGGGTCAGGATTGGGAAAAGGGATCGGGAAAAGGGATCCAGGATTGGGATCGGGGAAAGGGATCAGGGATCAAGATTGGGATCAGGAAAAGGGATCCGGGATCCTGGGGAGGGTTGGGATCCTTGGGAATCCCGAGGGTTTGGGATCCCAAGCAGGGAAGGGTTGGGATTCCCGTTTTCCAGGAGAACTGGATCCTGAGGGATCGGGGATCCACTGCGGGAATCCGGGATCGGCTTTGAGGGGGATTTTAGGGGATTTGGGGATCCCCAGATTCCCATTTTTTCCAGGGGATTTTGGGATCCTGGAATTCCCATTTTCCCCCAGGAGATCTGGGATCCAGTCCAGGGATCTGCTGGGATCTGAGAGGGATTTGGGGATCCCAAAATTCCCAAAAATTCCCGTTTTTTTCCGGAGGATCTGAGTAGATTTGGGGGGATTTGGGGATCCCAGAATTCCCATTTTTTTCTAGGGGATTTGGGGGAATTTTGGGGGATCTGGGATGGGTTTGGGGGAGATTTTGGGATCCCCAAATTCCCATTTTTTCCGGGGTATTTTAGGGGATTTGGGGATCCCCAGATTCCCATTTTTCCCAGGGGATTTTGGGATCCTGGAATTCCCATTTCCCCCCCAGGAGATCTGGGATCCAGTCCAGGGATCTGCTGGGATCTGAGGGGGATTTTGGGATCCCAGAATTCCCAAAAATTCCCGTTTTTTTCCCAGAGGATCTGAGTAGATTTGGGGGGATTTTAGGGGATTTGGGGATCCCCAGATTCCCATTTTTCCCCAGGGGATTTTGGGATCCCAAAATTCCCATTTTTCCCAGGGGAACTGGGGGAATTTTGGGGGATCTGAGATGGGTTTGGGGGAGATTTTGGGATCCCAAAATTCCCAAAAATTCCCATTTTTTCCCGGGGATCTGAGTAGATTTGGGGTGGATTTTGGGAGATTTTGGGATCCCAAAATTCCCATTTTTTCCCAGGGGAACTGGGGGAGATTTTGGGGGATCTGGGATGGGCTTGGGGTGGATTTAGGGACCCCAAAAAATCCCCAAAATTCCCGGGGTTTTTTTTGGTTTTTTTTTTTCGAGGGGGACTGGGGAGATTTGGGGGGATTTGGGGATCTCAGAATTCCCGTTTTTTCCTTCCCAGGGGAGCTGGATCCCGAGCGGATGGGATCGGGGATCCAGTACGGGGACGCGTCGCTCCGGCAGCTCCGGCAGCCCCGGGGGGCTCCGGCCCAGACCCGGCAGAGCTGCGGCTGCTGAGACCCCCCCCCCCAAAAAAAAAAACCCCAAAAACCAGGTGAGAACCCCCCAAAAAAAAACCCCCAAAATCAGGTGAGACTCCCCCAAAAAAAAACCCCAAAAATCAGGTGAGAACCCCCAAAAAAAACCCCAAAAATCAGGTGAGACTCCCCCAAAAAAAACCCCCAAAAACAGGTGAGAACCCCAAAAAAAAACCCAAAAAAGGGGGAGACCCAAAAAAACCCCCAAAACCTGGGGAGACTCCCCAAAAAAAACCCCAAAACCAGGTGAGACCCCCCCCAAAAAAAACCCCAAAAACCAGGTGAGAACCCCAAAAAAAAACGCCCCAAAACCAGGTGAGACTCCCCCAAAAAAAACCCCAAAAACCAGGTGAGAGCCCCCCCAAAAAACCCCCCAAAAATCAGGTGAGAACCCCCCAAAAAAAAACCCAAAAACCAGGTGAGACCCCCCCCAAAAAAACCCCAAAACCCAGGTGAGACCCCCCCAAAAAAGCCCCAAAAACCAGGTGAGATCTCCCCCAAAAAAACCCCAAAAACCAGGTGAGACCCCCCCAAAAAAACCCCAAAAACCAGGTGAGAACCCCAAAAAAAATCCCCCAAAACCAGGTGAGACCCCCCCAAAAAAACCCCAAAAACCAGGTGAGAACCCCAAAAAAAATCCCCCAAAACCAGGTGAGACTCCCCAAAAAAAACCCCAAAAATCAGTTGAGAACCCCCCAAAAAAAACCCCAAAAACCAGGTGAGACCCCCCCAAAAAAACCCCAAAACCCAGGTGAGACTCCCCAAAAAAAACCCCCAAAAACCAGGTGAGACTCCCCCAAAAAAACCCCCCAAAAACCAGGTGAGACCCCCCCAAAAAAATCCCTCAAAATCAGGTGAGACCCCCCAAAAAAAACCCCAAAACCAGGTGAGACTCCCCAAAAAAAACCCCCAAAAACCAGGTGAGACCCCCCCAAAAAAACCCCAAAAACCAGGTGAGACCCCCCCCAAAAAAAACCCCAAAACCAGGTGAGACTCCCCAAAAAAAAAAAACCAAAAACCAGGTGAGACTCCCCCAAAAAAACCCCAAAATCAGGTGAGACCCCCCAAAAAAATGGGGATCCTAAAAAAATGGGAATCCCCCAAAAAAGGGGGATCCTAAAACTTGGGATCCTAAAAAATTTGGGATCCTAAAATCTGGGGATCCTAAAAAAAAAGGGGATCCTAAAAACTGGGGACCCCCCCCCAAAAACCAGGATCCCAAAAAAACGGGGATCCCAAAAAATGGCGAACCCGAAATTTGGGATCCTAAAAAAGGGATCCAAAAAAATCGGGGAACCTAAAAAATTGGGGATCCAAAAAAATTGGGGATCCCAAAAAAACTGGGGGTCCTAAAAAAAATTGGGGACCCCCCCCAAAATAGAGGAGACCCCCCCAAAAAAGGAGCCCCAGAAATGGGGGAAAACCCCCCCCACCCAAAAAAAAAAGGATCCCAAAAAAAGAAGGAACACCCCAAAAATTGAGACCCCCCCCCAAAAATTGGCATCCCCCACCCAAAATTTAAGACCCCCCAAAAATCGAGACCCCCCCAAAATTTAAGGACACGCCCAAATCGAGACCCCCCAAAATCGGGATCCCCCCCAATTTGAGACCCCCCCCCAAAATCGGGACCCCCCCGAATTTGAGGCCACCCCCAAAATTTGAGACCCTTAAAAATCAAGGCCCCCCCAAAAATTGGGACCCCCCCCCAAAATTTAAGACCCCCCCCAAATCGAGACCCCCCAAATTTGAGATGCCCCTAAAATCGAACCCCCCCAAAATTTGAGACCCCCCCAAATCGAGACCCCCCTCAAATTTAAGGACCCCCCCCCAAAATCGAGACCCCCCAAAAATTCGAGAACCCCCAAAATCGAGACCCCCCCAAATTTGACCCCCAAAAATTGAGACCCCCCCCCAAAATTTGAGACACCCCCAAAATCGAGACCCCCCCCAAAATTTAAGGACCCCCCCAAAATCAAGACCCCCCAAAAATCGAGACCCCCCCCAAATCTGACCCCCCAAAAATTGAGACCCCCCAAATTGAGACACCCCCAAAAATTGGGACCCCCCAAAATCGAGACCCCCCCAAAATTTAAGACCCCCCCAAAAGTCGAGCCCCCCCAAAATTTGAGACCCTTAAAAATCAAGACCCCCCCAAAAATTAGGACCCCCCCAAAATTTAAGACCCCCCCAAATCGAGACCCCCCAAATTTGAGACCCCCCAAAAAATCAAGGCCACCCCAAATTTGAGACCCCCCCAAATCGAGACCCCCCCCAAATTTAAGGACCCCCCCCCAAAATCGAGACCCCCCCAAAAATTGAGACCCCTCCCCCAAATTTAAGGACCCCCCCAAAATCAAGACCCCCCAAAAAATTCGAGAACCCCCAAAATCGAGACCCCCCCAAATTTGACCCCCAAAAATTGAGACCCCCCCCAAAATTTGAGACACCCCCAAAATCGAGACCCCCCCCAAAATTTAAGGACCCCCCCAAAATCAAGACCCCCCAAAAATCGAGACCCCCCAAATTGAGACACCCCCAAAAATTGGGACCCCCCAAAATCGTGACCCCCCCCAAATTTGAGACGCCCCCAAAATCGAACCCCCCCCAAAATTTGAGACCCTTAAAAATCAACACCCCCCCAAAAATTGGGACCCCCCCCAAAATTTAATACCCCCCCCAAAATCGAGACCCCCCAAAAATCCAGACCTGCCAAAATTTGGCCCCCCCAAATCGGGACCCCCCAAAATTTAAGACCCCCCCCAAAAAACGAGACCCCTAAAATTTGGCCCCCCCAAATCAAGACCTCCCAAATTTGAGACCCCCAAAATTGAGACCCCCCCCAAAAATCAAGACCCCCCCAAATCTGACCCCCAAAAATCGAGACCCCCAAAAAATTGAGACCCCCCCAAAAAATCGAGACCCCCCCCAAATCTGACCCCCCAAAAATTGAGACCCCCCCAAATTTGACCCCCCAAAACTTGAGAACCTCCCCCAAATTTGAGACCCCCCAAAACTTGAGACCCCCCCCCAAATTTAGGGACCCCCCAAAAATCGAGACCCCCAAAAATTCGAGACCCTCAAAAATCGAGACGCCCCCCAAATTTAAGGACCCCCCTAAATCGAGACCCCCAAATTTAAGGACCTCCCTAAATTGAGACCCCCAAAAATCGAGACACCCCCAAATTTGAGACCCCCCAAAATTTGAGACACCCCCAAAATCGAGACCCCCCCCAAATTTAAGGACCCCCCCAAAATCAAGACCCCCAAAAATTGAGACCCTCCCCAAAATTAAGGACTCCCCCTAAATCGAGACCCCCAAAAATCGACACCCCCCCAAATTTAAGGACCCCCCCAAAAATCGAGACCCCCAAAAAAATCGAGACCCCCTCCAAATTTAAGGACCCCCCAAAAATCGAGACCCCCTCCAAATTTAAGGACCCCCCCAAAATCAGGACCCCCAAAAATCGAGACCCACCCCCAAATTTAAGGACCCCCCAAAAATCGAGACCCCCAAAAAATCGAGAACCCCAAAAATTCGAGACCCCCCAAAATCGAGACACCCCCCCCAAATTTAAGGACCCCCCAAAATCAAGACCCCCCAAAAATCGAGACCCCCCCCCAAATTTAAGCCCCCCCAAAACTCCCCAAAACTCCCCAAAATCCCCTTTTTTCCCCTCTTTTCCAGGACCAGGTGCCTCTGCCGGACCTCGGGGACCCCCCCAGAACCCCCCAAAAAAATTTGGGGTGGGGGGGGGTCCCCACTTTACATTTTGGGGGGGGGTCTCCCCCTCCCCCCTCCCCTCCCCATCCCCCCCCCCCCAAAAATCCCAGATTTTGCCTCAAAATCAGCAGATTTTGGGCAAAAAAATTCCCAAAAAATTTGGGATAAAATGGGGGGGGGTCCCCGCTTTATTTGGGGGGGGTCCCCCCTTCTTGACGCGGTTTTTTTTTTTGGGGGGGGTCCCCCCAAAATTTGGGGACCCCTCCCCCGCTTTCATTTTTTTTGCCTTTTTTGGGTGTTTTTGCTGTGGGATTTTTTTGGGGGGAGGGGTCTCCACCCTCCCCCAATTTTTTTTTTGGGGGGGGGTCGCACTCTCAAATTCCCAACCCCCCCCCCAATTTTTTTCCGTCCCCCTCCCCCCCCTCCCCAAATTGGGGGGGGGTCTTTTTTTCCCGCTTTTTTTTTTTTCTTCTTTTTCCCTTTTTTTATTTATTTGCACTTTTTTTGGGAGGGGGGGGAGGGGGGCGGGGAAATTTGGGGAGGGGTCGCCGGGGGTGGGAAAAAAAAGTGGGAAGACCCCCCCCCCCCAAAAAGCCTCCCCCCCCAAACCAACCGGGAATTTTGGGGGTCCCCCCCCCCCCCAAATCCGTGTGTGAAAATGTGAAATAAAAAATTTACGTTTTCAGCTTTTTTTTGGGGGGGGGGTCGAGATTTTGGGGGGATTTGGGGGGTTTTAGGGGAATTTGGGGTTTTTGGGGGGGGATTTTGGGATTTTTGGGGGGGGAATTTGGGGGTTTGGAGGAAATTTGGGGTTTTGGGGGGGGGAATTTGGGGTTTTGGGGGAATTTGGGGGGTTTTGGGGGAGTTTTGGGATTTTGGGGGGGGAATTTGGGGGTTTGGGGAGGGGAATTTGGGGGTTTTGGGGGGGAATTTTGGGGGTTTTAGGGGAATTTGGGGGGTTTTGGGGGGGAATTTGAGGATTTTAGGGGGATTTTGGGATTTTGGGAGGGGAATTTGGGATTTTGGGGGGGAGTTCGGGGGGGTTTGGGGAAATTTTGGGGGGAAAATTGGGGGTTTGGGGTGGGGAATTTGGGATTTTGGGGGCTTTGGGGAAATTTTGGGGGGAAAAATTGGGGTTTAGGGGGAATTTTGGGGTTTTTTGGGGGGAATTTGTGTTTTTTTGGAAAGAGTTTGGGGTCTTAGGGGGAATTTGGGGGTTTTGGGGTTTTGGGAGGGGAATTTCGGATTTTGGGGGGAATTTTGGTGCTTTGGGGAGGGAATTTGGGGGTTTTAGGGGGAATTTTGGGGGTTTTGGGGGAGTTTTGGGATTTTGGGGGAGGAATTTGGGATTTGGGGGGAATTTTGGGATTTTGGGGGGGGGAATTGGGATTTTAGGGGAATTTTGGGGTTTTGGGAGGGGAATTTGGGGGTTTTAGGGGAATTTTGGGGGGTTTGGGGGGAATTTGGGTTTTTGGAAAGAATTTGGGGTTTTGGGGGGAATTTTGGGGAGTTTTTGGAGGGAATTTGGGGATTTTAGGGGGACATTTGGGGGGTTTGGGGGGGAATTTGGGATTTTGGTGGGGGTTGGGGGGGTTTGGGAAAATTTTGGGGGGAAAAATTGGGGTTTTGGGGGAAATTTGGGGGTTTTTTGGGGGAAAGTTGGGGTATTTTGGAGGGAATTTGGGGTTTTTTTGGAAAGAGTTTGGGGTTTTGGGGGGAATTTTGGGGGGTTTGGGGGGAATTTGGGGATTTTAGGGGGGAATTTGGGGTACTTGGGGGGAATTTTTGGGTTTTTCAGGGAATTTGGGGTTTGAGGGGGGGAATTTGGGGTTTTTTGGGAAGAATTTGGGATTATTTGGGGCGAATTTTGGGGGGAATTTGGGGTCCTGGAGGGGGGGATTTTTGGGGTGGATTTTGAGGGAATTTCAGTTGATTTGGGGCATTCCTGAGGTTGGAAATTTGGGGAGGGGTCTTGGAGGGAATCCTGATTTTGGGGAGGGTTTTGGGGGAATTTCCCTTGATTTGGGGTCGTTCCCGAATTTGGGGAGGGGTCCTGGGGGGGGTGGGAATTTGGGGAGGGGTCTCAAGGGAAATCCTGATTTTGGGGAAGGGTTTGGGGTGGATTTTGGGGGAATTTCCCTTGATTTGGGGTCATTCCCGAATTTGGGGAGGGGTCTCGGGGGGAATCCTGATTTTGGGGTGGATTTTGGGGGAATTTCCGTTGATTTGGGGTCGTTCCCAAATTTGGGGAGGGGTCTTGGGGGGAATCCTGATTTTGGGGAGGATTTGGGGGGAATTTCCCTTGATTTGTGGGGGATTCCCGAATTTTGGGAGGGGTCTTGGAGGGCTGGGAATTTGGGGAGGGGTCTTGGGGGGAATCCTGATTTTGGGGAGGATTTTGGGGGAATTTCCCTTGATTTGGGGTCGTTCCCGAATTTGGGGAGGGGTCTCGGGGGGAATCCTGATTTTGGGGAAGGGTTTGGGGTGGATTTTGGGGTGGATTTTGGGGGAATTTCCCTTGATTTGGGGTCGTTCCCGAATTTTGGGAGGGGTCTCTGGGGTGAATTTGGGGAGGGGTTTCTGGGGTGAATTTGGGGAGGGGTCTCTGGGGGGGGTGGTAATTTGGGGAGGGGTCTTGGGGGGAATCCTGATTTTGGGGAGGATTTTGGGGGAATTTCCCTTGATTTGTGAGGGATTCCCGTGTGTGAGGAGGGGTCTCAGGGTGAATTTGGGGAGGGGTCTCAGGGTGAATTTGGGGAGGGGTCTCATCGCGGCACCATGCGCAGCTCGTAGCGGGGGGAATCCTGATTTCGGGGTGGATTTTGGGGGAATTTCCCTTAATTTGGGGTCGTTCCCGAATTTTGGGAGGGGTCTCGAGGGGTGGGAATTTGGGGAGGGGTCTCCTCTCGGCACCATGCGCAGCTCGTAGCGGGGGGGGATTTCAGGGTGGATTTTGGGGGAATTTCCCTTGATTTGTGGGGGATTCCCGTGTGTGAGGACGGGTCTCGAGGATAAATTTGGGGAGGGGTCTCAGGGTGAATTTGGGGAGGGGTGTCGAGGGGTGGGAATTTGAGGAGGGGTCTCGGGGGAAATCCTGATTTGGGGGAGGATTTTGGGGGAATTTCCCTTGATTTGTGGGGGATTCCTGCGTGTGAGGAGGGGCCTCGAGGGTGAATTTGGGAGGGGTCTCAGGGTGAATTTGGGGAGGGGTCTCAGGGTGAATTTGGGGAGGGGTCTCATCGCGGCACCATGCGCAGCTCGTAGCGGGGGGAATCCTGATTTTGGGGTGGATTTTGGGGGAATTTCCCTTGATTTGGGGTTGTTCCCGAATTTTGGGAGGGGTCTCAGGGGTGAATTTGGGGAGGGGTCTCAGGGTGAATTTGGGGAGGGGTCTCATCTCGGCACCATGCGCAGCTCGTAGCAGGGGGAATCCTGATTTCGGGGTGGATTTTGGGGGAATTTCCCTTGATTTGGGGTCGTTCCCGAATTTTGGGAGGGGTCTCTGGGGTGAATTTGGGGAGGGGTCTCGAGGGGTGGGAATTTGGGGAGGGGTCTCATCGCGGCACCATGCGCAGCTCGTAGCGGGGGGGGGGATTTCAGGGTGGATTTTGGGGGAATTTCCCTTGATTTGTGGGGGATTCCCGTGTGTAAGGAGGGGTCTCGAGGATAAATTTGGGGAGGGGTCTCAGGGTGAATTTGGGGAGGGGTGTCGAGGGGTGGGAATTTGAGGAGGGGTCTTGGGGGGAATCCTGATTTTGGGGAGGATTTTGGGGGAATTTCCCTTGATTTGGGGTCGTTCCCGAATTTGGGGAGGGGTCTCAGGGTGAATTTGGGGAGGGGTCTCAGTGGTGGATTTGGGGAGGGGTCTCAGGGTGAATTTGGGGAGGGGTCTCATCGCGGCACCATGCGCAGCTCGTAGCGGGGGGAATCCTGATTTTGGGGTGGATTTTGGGGGAATTTCCCTTGATTTGGGGTCGTTCCCGAATTTTGGGAGGGGTCTCTGGGGTGAATTTGGGGAGGGGTCTCAGGGGTGAATTTGGGGAGGGGTCTCGAGGGGTGGGAATTTGAGGAGGGGTCTCGGGGGAAATCCTGATTTGGGGGAGGATTTTGGGGGAATTTCCCTTGATTTGTGGGGGATTCCCGTGTGTGAGGACGGGTCTCAGGGGTGAATTTGGGGAGGGGTCTCAGGGGTGAATTTGGGGAGGGGTCTCAGGGTGAATTTGGGGAGGGGTCTCATCGCGGCACCATGCGCAGCTCGTAGCGGGGGGGGATTTTGGCGAAGCCGCTCTCCAGGGGGGTCGTGGGCACCTCCTCGGGGGGTCCCAGGGGTTGGGGCCGGAGGCGCTGGAGGATCGTGGTGAGGAACAGGAACAGCTCCATCCGCGCCAGCCCCTCCCCCAGGCACAGCCGCTTCCCTGAAATGGGGAGGGGGCGTCAGGGGGAGACCCCCGAAATGGGGTGGGTGGGTCCTAAATGGGTCTGGGGGTTTCAGGGTTGGGGGGGGTCGCAAAGGGTCTGGGGGTCCCAAAACGGTCTGGGGGATCCCAAAAGGGTCTGGGGGTCCCAAAAGGGTCTGGGGGTAACAGGATGGGGGATCCCAAAAGAGTCTGGGGGTCTCTAAAGGATCTGGGGAAACCCAAAAGGGTCTGGGGGTAACAGGATGGGGGATCCCAAAAGAGTCTGGGGGTCTCTAAAGGATCTGGGGAAACCCAAAAGGGTCTGGGGGTAACAAGATGGGGATCCCGAAAGGGTCTGGGGATCCCAAAATGGTCTGGGGGTTTCAGGGCTTGGGGGTCCCAAAAGGGTCTGGGGGTCCCAAAAGGGTCTGGGAGTAACAGGGTTGGGGGTCCCAAAAGGGTCTGGGGGTTTCGTGGTGAGGAACAGGAACAGCTCCATCCGCGCCAGCCCCTCCCCCAGGCACAGCCGCTTCCCTGAAATGGGGAGGGGGCGTCAGGGGGAGACCCCCGAAATGGGGTGGGGGGGGTCCTAAATGGGTCTGGGGGTTTCAGGGTTGGGGGGGTCGCAAAGGGTCTGGGGGTCCCAAAAGGGTCTGGGGGATCCCAAAAGGGTCTGGGGGTCCCAAAAGGGTCTGGGGGTAACAGGATGGGGGATCCCAAAAGAGTCTGGGGGTCTCTAAAGGATCTGGGGAAACCCAAAAGGGTCTGGGGGTAACAAGATGGGGATCCCAAAAGGGTCTGGGGGTCCTAAAAGGGTCTGGGGGTCCCAAATGGGTCTGGGGGTTTCAGGGTTGGGGGGTTCGCAAAGGGTGTGGGGGTCCTAAAAGGGTCTGGGGGTCCCAAAACAGTCTGGGGTGGTCCCAAAAGGGTCTGGGGGTTTCAGGGCTGGGGGTCCTAAAAGGGTCTGGGGGATCCTAAAAGGGTCTGGGGGTTTCGGGGTTGGGGGTCCCAAAAGGGTCTGGGGGTCCCAAAAGGGTCTGGGGGTCTCTAAAGGATCTGGGGAAACCCAAAAGGGTCTGGGGGTAACAAGATGGGGATCCCAAAAGGGTCTGGGGGTCCCAAAAGGGTCTGGGGGTTTCAGGGGTGGGGATCCCAAAAGGGTCTGGGGGTCCCAAAAGGGTCTGGGGGTTTCAGGGGTGGGGGATCCCAAAAGGGTCTGGGGGTCCCAAAAGGGTCTGGGGGTTTCGTGGTGAGGAACAGGAACAGCTCCATCTGCGCCAGCCCCTCCCCCAGGCACAGCCGCTTCCCTGAAATGGGGAGGGGGCGTCAGGGGGAGACCCCCGAAATGGGGTGGGGGGGGTCCTAAATGGGTCTGGGGGTTTCAGGGTTGGGGGGCGGTCCCTAAAGGGTCTGGGGGTCCCAAAAGGATCTGGAGGTCCCTAAAGGATCTGGAGGTCCCTAAAGGATCTGGAGGTCTCTAAAGGATCTGGGGGTCCCAAAAGGGTCTGGGGGACTCTAAAGGGTCTGAAGGTCCCAAAAGGGTCTGGGGGTTTCGGGGCTGGAGGTCCCAAAACAGTCTGGGGTGGTTCCAAAAGGGTCTGGGGGATCCTAAAAGGGTCTGGGGGTTTCAGGGCTGGGGGTCCCACAAGGGTCTGGGGGTCCCAAAAGGGTCTGGGGGTCCCAAAAGGGTCTGGGGGATCCCAAAAGGGTCTGGGGGTTTCAGGGCTTGGGATCCCAAAAGGGTCTGGGGGGAGCAGGATGGGGAGGGGTCCCTAAAGGGTCTGGGGGATCCCAAAAGGGTCTGGGGGTTTCAGGGCTGGAGGTCCCAAAAGGGTCTGGGGATCCCAAAAGGGTCTGGGGGTAACAGGGCTGGGGGATCCCAAAAGAGTCTGGGGGTCCCTAAAGGGTCTGGGGATCCCAAAAGGGTCTGGGGGTAACAGGGCTGGGGGATCCCAAAAGAGTCTGGGGGTCCCTAAAGGGTCTGGGGGGTCCCAAAAGGGTCTGGGGGTTTCAGGGCTTGGGATCCCAAAAGGGTCTCGGGGTCCCAAAAGGGTCAGGGGGATCCTAAAAGGGTCTGGGGGTTACAGGATGGGGATCCCAAAAGGGTCTGGGGGTCCCTAAAGGGTCTGGGGGATCCCAAAAGGGTCTGGGGGTTTCAGGGCTGGGGGTCCCTAAAGGGTCTGGGGGTCCCAAAAGGGTCTGGGGGATCCTAAAAGGGTCTGGGGGTTACAGGATGGGGGTCCCAAAAGGGTCTGGGGGATCCCAAAAGGGTCTGGGGGTTTCAGGGCTGGAGGTCCCAAAAGGGTCTGGGGGATCCCAAAAGGGTCTGGGGGTAACAGGGCTGGGGGATCCCAAAAGAGTCTGGGGGTCCCTAAAGGGTCTGGGGGGTCCCAAAAGGGTCTGGGGGTTTCAGGGCTTGGGATCCCAAAAGGGTCTGGGGGTCCCAAAAGGGTCTGGGGGATCCTAAAAGGGTCTGGGGGTTACAGGATGGGGATCCCAAAAGGGTCTGGGGGTCCCTAAAGGGTCTGGGGGTCCCAAAAGGGTCTGGGGGATCCTAAAAGGGTCTGGGGGTTACAGGATGGGGGTCCCAAAAGGGTCTGGGGGATCCCAAAAGGGTCTGGGGGCAATGGGGTTCGGAGATCCCAAAGGATTTGGGGGGTCCCAAAAGGGTCTGGGGGACTCTAAAGGGTCTGGGGGATCCCAAAAGGGTCTGGGGGTTCCAGGGTTGGGGATCCCAAAACAGTCTGGGGGTAACAGGATGGGGGTCCCAAAAGGGTCTGGGGGATCCTAAAAGGGTCTGGGGGGTCCCAAAAGGGTCTGGGGGATCCCAAAAGGGTCTGGGGGTTTCAGGGCTTGGGATCCCAAAAGGGTCTCGGGGTCCCAAAAGGGTCTGGGGGATCCTAAAAGGGTCTGGGGGTTACAGGATGGGGATCCCAAAAGGGTCTGGGGGTCCCTAAAGGGTCTGGGGGTCCCAAAAGGGTCTGGGGGTTACAGGATGGGGATCCCAAAAGGGTCTGGGGGTCCCTAAAGGGTCTGGGGGATCCCAAAAGGGTCTGGGGGCAATGGGGTTCAGAGATCCCAAAGGATTTGGGGGATCCCAAAAGGGTCTGGGGGCAATGGGGTTCGGAGATCCCAAAGGATTTGGGGGGTCCCAAAAGGGTCTGGGGGACTCTAAAGGGTCTGGGGGATCCCAAATGGGTCTGGGGGTTTTGGGGGCAGGGATCCCAAAAGGGGGCGGGGGTCCCAAAAGGGTCTGGGGGGATCCCAAAAGGGTCTGGACCCTTCTCCAAGGATTTAGGGGATCCCAAAAGGGTTGGGGTCTCCCCCCATGGATTTAGGGGATTTAGGGGATCCTTAAGGATTTTTTTGGGATCCCAAAAGGGTCTGGGAGCCCCAAAAAGGCTTTAGGGGATCCCAAAAGGATTTGGGAGTCCTCCCAAAGGATTTAGGGGATTTATGGGATTTAGGGGATCCCAAAAGGGTCTGGGAGCCCCAAAAAGGATTTAGGGGATCCCAAAAGGATCTGGGAGCCCCAAAAAGGTTTTAGGGGATCCCAAAAGGATTTAAGCCCCCACCCCAATGATTTATGGGATTGATGGGATTTGGGGGTTTTTTGGGGATCCCAAAAGGGTTTGGAATCCCTCCCCCCAAAGGATTTATGGGATTTTTGGGATCCCTAAAGGGTCTGGAGTCCCCCCCAAAGGATTTATGGGATTTTTGGGATCCCTAAAGGGTCTGGAGTCCCCCCCAAAGGCTTTATGGGATTTTTGGGATCCCAAAAGGGTCTGGAGTCCCCCCCAAAGGATTTATGGGATTTTTCGGATCCCAAAAGGGTCTGGGAGTCCCCCCCAAAGGATTTATGGGATTTTTCGGGATCCCAAAAGGGTCTGGGAGTCCCCCAAAAAGGATTTATGGGATTTTTGGGATCCCAAAAGGGTTTGGAATCCCTCCCCAAAAGCTTTATGGGATTTTTGGGATCCCAAAAGGGTCTGGAGTCCCCCCCAAAGGCTTTATGGGATTTTTGGGATCCCAAAAGGGTCTGGGAGCCCCAAAAGGTTTTAGGGGATCCCAAAAGGGTCTGGGAGCCCCAAAAAGGCTTTAGGGGATCCCAAAAGGATTTAAGGCCCCACCCCAATGATTGATGGGATTGATGGGATTTGGGGGTTTTTTGGGGATCCCAAAAGGGTTTGGAATCCCTCCCCAAAGGATTTACGGGATTTTTGGGATCCCAAAAGGGTCTGGGAGCCCCAAAAAGGCTTTAGGGGATCCCAAAAGGGTTTGGAGTCCTCCCCAAAGGATTTATGGGATTTTTGGGATCCCAAAAGGGTCTGGGAGCCCCAAAAAGGATTTAGGGGATCCCAAAAAGGTCTGGGAGCCTCAAAAAGGCTTTAGGGGATCCCAAAAGGGTCCGGGAGCCCCAAAAAGGAATTAGGGGATCCCAAAAGGGTCTGGGAGCCCCAAAAAGGCTTTAGGGGATCCCAAAAGGGTCTGGGAGCCCCAAAAAGGATTTAGGGGATCCCAAAAGGGTCTGGGAGCCCCAAAAAGGATTTAGGGGATCCCAAAAGGGTCTGGGAGGCCCAAAAAGGATTTAGGGGATCCCAAAAGGGTCTGGGAGGCCCAAAAAGGATTTAGGGGATCCCAAAAGGGTCTGGGAGCCCCAAAAAGGATTTAGGGGATCCCAAAAAGGTCTGGGAGCCTCAAAAAGGCTTTAGGGGATCCCAAAAGGGTCCGGGAGCCCCCAAAAGGAATTAGGGGATCCCAAAAGGGTCTGGGAGGCCCAAAAAGGATTTAGGGGATCCCAAAAGGGTTTGGAGTCCCCCCAAGGATTTATGGGATTTTTGGGCTTTTTGGGATCGGTACTGGCCGAGAAGGGCACAAAGGCCTTGGGGAGCCCCCTGAGGATTTAGGGGATCCCAAAAGGGTCTGGGAGCCCCAAAAAGGCTTTAGGGGATCCCAAGAAAGTCTGGGAGCCCCAAAAAGGATTTAGGGGATCCCAAAAGGGTCTGGGAGCCCCGCAGGAGGTTTTAGGGTATTTTTGGGATCGCTACCGGCCGAGAAGGGCATGAAGGCCTCGTTGCGCTGGAACTGGCCCTGCTCATCCAGGAAGTTCCCGGGGTCGAAGTTTTGGGGGTTCTTGAAGGATTTGGGGTCGTTTAGGGCCGAGCTGAGCACCGGGTACACGTCCATGCCCTGTGGGGTCAGTTGTGGGGGCAGAGGGGTCATTTGGGGTCGGAGAAGTCATTTGGGGTCGGAGGGGTCATTGGAACAGTCATTAGGGTCAATGGGGTTGCTGGAAGGGGTTTTGGGGTCATTGGGGTCATTGGAATGGTCCTCGGGGTCATTGGAAGGGGTTTTGGGGTCATTGGGGTCATTGGAATCATTGGAATGGTCATTGGGGTCATTGGAAGAGGTTTTGGGGTCATTGGAGTCATTGGGGTCATTGGAAGGGTCCTTGGGGTCAATGGGGTCATTGGAAGGGTCCTTGGGGTCATTGGAAGGGGTCATTGGGGTCATTGGGGTCATTGGAAGGGTCCTTGGGGTCATTGGAAGGGGTCATTGGGGTCATTGGGGTCATTGGAAGGGGTCATTGGGGTCATTGGGGTCCTTGGTGTCATTGGAAGGGGTTTTGGGGTCTTTGGGGTCATTGGAGTCATTGGAAGAGGTCTTGGGGTCATTGGAAGGGTTTTTGGGGTCATTGGGGTCATTGGAGTCATTGGGGTCATTGGAAGGGGTTTTGGGGTCATTGGAAGGGGTTTTGGGGTCATTGGAGTCATTGGGGTCATTGGAAGAGGTTTTGGGGTCATTGGAATCATCGGAGTCATTGGAATGGTCCTTGGAGTCATTGGAAGGGGTTTTGGGGTCATTGGGGTCATTGGAAGGGGTTTTGGGGTCATTGGGGTCATTGGAATGGTCCTTGGGGTCATTGGAAGGGGTTTTCGGGTCATTGGGGTCATTGGAATGGTCCTTGGGGTCATTGGAAGGGGTTTTCGGGTCATTGGGGTCATTGGAATGGTCCTTGGGGTCATTGGAAGGGGTCATTGCGGTCATTGGAGTCACTGGAAGGGATTTTGGGGTCATTGGGGTCATTGGAAGGGTTTTTGGGGTCATTGGAGTCACTGGAAGGGATTTTGGGGTCATTGGGGTCATTGGAAGGGTTTTTGGGGTCATTGGGGACATTGGAAGGGGTTTTGGGGTCATTGGGGTCATTGGGGTCATTGGAAAAAGTTTTGGGGTCATTGGGGTCATTGGAGGAGTCATTGGGGTCATTAAAGGGGTCATTGGGGTCATTTGGGGTCATGGTGGTCACTGGAAGGGTCATTGGGGTCACTGGGGTCAGTGTGGTCATTAAGGGGGTCATTGGGGTCACTGGAAGAGTCATTGGGGTCATTGGGGTCATTGGAAGGGTCAATGGGGTCACTGGGGTCATTGTGGTCATTAAGGGAGTCATTGGGGTCACTGGGGTCACTGGAGGGGTCACTGGGGTCACTGGAAGGGTCACTGGGGTCACTGGAGGGGTCACTGGGGTCACTGGAAGGGTCATTGGGGTCACTGGGGCCATTGTGGTCATTAAGGGGGTCATTGGGGTCAGTGGAGGAGTCACTGGGGTCACTGGAAGGGTCACTGGGGTCACTGGGGTCACTGGAGGGGTCACTGGGGTCACTGGGGTCATTGTGGTCATTAAGGGGGTCATTGGGGTCACTGGGGTCACTGGGGTCACTGGAAGGGTCATTGGGGTCACTGGGGTCACTGGAGGGGTCGCTGGGGTCACTGGAAGGGTCATTGGGGTCACTGGAGGGGTCACTGGGGTCACTGGAAGAGTCATTGGGGTCATTGGGATCAATGGGGTCTTTGGGGTCACTGGGATCAATGGGGTCATTGTGGTCATTAAGGGGGTCATTGGGGTCACTGGGGTCACTGGAAGGGTCATTGGGGTCACTGGAGGGGTCACTGGGGTCACTGGAAGAGTCATTGGGGTCACTGGGATCAATGGGGTCTTTGAGGTCACTGTGGTCACTGGAGGGGTCACTGGGGTCACTGGAGGGGTCACTGGGGTCACTGGAAGGGTCATTGGGGTCACTGGGGTCACTGGAGGGGTCACTGGGGTCACTGGGGTCAGCGAAAGGGTCATTGTGGCCATTGTGGCCATTGTGGTCACTGGAGGGGTCCCCGTGGCCATAGTGGCCATTGTGGTCACCAAAAGGGTCCCTGTGGTCCCTGTGGCCATCGTGGCCATAGTGGTCACCGGATGAGTCCCTGTGGCCATAGTGGCCATAGTGACCACAGTGGTGACCGTAGGAGTTCCCATGGCCATAGTGGCCATAGTGGTGACCATAGGAGTCCCCGTGGCCATAGTGGCCATCGTGGCCACAGTGGTGCCCATAGGAGTCCCTGTGGCCATAGTGGCCATTGTGGCCATAGTGGTGACCGTAGGGTTTCCCATGGCCATAGTGGCCACAGTGGTGCCCATAGGGGTCCCTGTGGCCATAGTGGCCATAGTGGTCACCGGATGAGTCCCTGTGGCCATTGTGGTCATAGTGGCCATAGTGATCACTGTAGGGTTTCCCATGGCCATAGTGGCCATAGTGGTCACCGGATGAGTCCCTGTGGCCATAGTGGCCATAGTGGCCATAGTGGTCACCGTACGAGTCCCTGTGACTATAGTGGCCATCGTGTCCCCAGTGGTGACCGTAGGAGTCCCCATGGCCATCATGGCTACAGTGGTGACCGTAGGAGTCCCCGTGGCCATAGTGGCCACAGTGGTGCCCATAGGAGTCCCTGTGGCCATAGCGGCCATCGTGGCCCCAGTGGTGACCGTAGGAGTCCCTGTGGCCATAGTGGCCATCGTGGTCACCATACGAGTCCCAGTGGCCATAGCGGCCATAGTGGCCACAGTGGTGACTGTAGGAGTCCCTGTGGCCATAGTGGCCATCGTGGTCACTGGACGAGTCCCTGTGGCCATAGTGGCCATAGTGGCCACAGTGGTCACCGGACGAATCCCTGTGGCCATAGCGGCCATCGTGTCCCCAGTGGTGACCGTAGGAGTCCCCGTGGCCATAGTGGCCATAGTGGCCACAGTGGTCACCAGACGAGTCCCCATGGCCATAGTGGCCACAGTGGTCACCAGACAAGTCCCCGTGGCCATAGCGGCCAAAGTGGCCACAGTGGTGACCGTACAAGTCCCTGCGGGCATAGCGGCCAGAGTGGCCACAGTGGTGCCCGTAGGAGTCCCTGTGGCCATAGTGGCCATAGTGACCATAGCGGCCATCGTGGCCCCAGTGGTGCCCGTAGGGGTCCCTGTGGCCATAGCGGCCAAAGTGGCCATTGTGGTGACCGTAGGAGTCTCTGTGGCCGTAGCGGCCATAGTGGCCACAGTGGTGACCGTAGGAGTTCCCATGGCCATAGTGGCCATCGTGCCCCCAGTGGTGACCGTAGGAGTCCCCATGGCCATCATGGCCACAGTGGTGACCGTAAGAGTCCCTGTGGCCATAGTGGCCATAGTGGTCACCAGATGAGTCCCTGTGGCCATAGTAGCTATAGTGGCCATAGTGTCCATTGTGGCCACAGTGGTGACCGTAGGGGTCCCTGTGGCCATAGTGGCCATAGTGGCCACAGTGGTGACTGTAGGAGTCCCTGTGGCCATAGTGGCCATAGTGGCCACAGTGGTGACTGTAGGAGTCCCTGTGGCCATAGTGGCCATTGTGGTCACTGGACGAGTCCCTGTGGCCATAGTGGCCATAGTGGCCACAGTGGTCACCGGACGAGTCCCTGTGGCCATAGTGGCCATCGTGTCCCCAGTGGTGACCGTAGGAGTCCCCGTGGCCATAGTGGCCATAGTGGCCCCCGTGGTGCCCGTAGGAGTCCCTGTGGCCATAGTGGCCACAGTGGTCACCAGACGAGTCCCTGTGGCCATAGTGGCCATCGTGACCACAGTGGTGCCCGTAGGAATCCCTGTGGCCATAGTGGCCATCGTGTCCCCAGTGGTGACCGTAGGAGTCCCCGTGGCCATAGTGGCCATAGTGGCCACAGTGGTGACTGTAGGAGTCCCTGTGGCCATAGTGGCCATTGTGGTCACTGGACGAGTCCCTGTGGCCATAGTGGCCATAGTGGCCACAGTGGTCACCGGACGAGTCCCTGTGGCCATAGCGGCCATCGTGGTCATGGGAAGGGTCCCTGTGGCCATAGCGGCCATCGTGTCCCCAGTGGTGACCGTAGGAGTCCCCGTGGCCATAGTGGCCATAGTGGCCACAGTGGTCACTGGACGAGTCCCCGTGGCCATAGTGGCCATAGTGGTCACCGTACGAGTCCCTGTGGCCATAGCGGCCAAAGTGGCCACAGTGGTCACCGGACGAATCCCTGTGGCCATAGTGGCCATGGTGGCCCCCGTGATGCCCGTAGGAGTCCCTGTGGCCATAGTGGCCATTGTGGTCATGGGAAGGGTCCCTGTGGCCATAGCGGCCATCGTGTCCCCAGTGGTGACTGTAGGAGTCCCCGTGGCCATAGCGGCCATTGTGGCCCCAGTGGTGCCCGTAGGAGTCCCTGTGGCCATAGTGGCCATAGTGGTCACCGGATGAGTCCCTGTGGCCATAGTGGCCATCGTGACCACAGTGGTGACTGTAGGGGTTCCTGTGGCCATAGTGGCCATTGTGCTCATGGGAAGGGTCCCTGTGGCCATAGTGGCCATTGTGGCCATAGTGGCCATAGTGATCACCGTATGGGTTCCCATGGCCATTGTGGCCACAGTGGTGACCGTAGGAGTCCCCATGGCCATAGTGGCCATAGTGGCCACAGTGGTCACTGGACGAGTCCCTGTGGCCATAGTGGCCATAGCGGTCACCGGATGAGTCCCCGTGGCCATAGTGGCCATCATAGCCACAGTGGTGCCCATAGGAGTCCCCTCTGGCCATAGCGGCCATAGTGGCCACAGTGGTCACCAGACGAGTCCCCATGGCCATAGTGGCCATCGTGGTCACCGGATGAGTCCCTGTGGCCATAGTGGCCATCATAGCCACAGTGGTGCCCATAGGAGTCCCCTCTGGCCATAGCGGCCATGGTGGCCACAGTGGTCACCAGACGAGTCCCCATGGCCATAGTGGCCATTGTGGTCACCGTACGAGTCCCTGTGGCCATAGCGGCCATCGTGACCACAGTGGTGACCGTACGAGTCCCCGCGGCCATAGCGCCCATAGTGGCCACAGTGGTCACTGCACAACTCCCCGTGGCCGTAGCGGCCACGGTGGCCCCCGTGGTGCCCGTAGGAGTCCCTGTGGCCATAGTGACCATTGTGGTCATGGGAAGGGTCCCTATGGCCATAGCGGCCATCGTGTCCCCAGTGGTGACCATAGGAGTCCCCGTGGCCATAGTGGCCATAGTGGCCACAGTGGTCACCAGACGAGTCCCCATGGCCATAGTGGCCATCGTGGTCACCAGACAAGTCCCCGTGGCCATAGCGGCCAGAGTGGCCACAGTACGAGTCCCTGTGGCCATTGTGGCCAAAGTGACCACAGTGGTCACCAGACGAGTCCCTGTGGCCATAGTGGCCATCGTGGCCACAGTGGTGACCCTAGGAGTCCCTGTGGCCATAGTGGCCATAGTGGTCACCGGATGAGTCCCTGTGGCCATAGTGGCCACAGTGGTGACCGTACGAGTCCCCGCGGCCATAGCGCCCATAGTGGCCACAGTGGTCACTGCACAACTCCCCGTGGCCGTAGCGGCCACGGTGGCCCCCGTGGTGCCCGTAGGAGTCCCTGTGGCCATAGTGGCCATTGTGGTCATGGGAAGGGTCCCTATGGCCATAGCGGCCATCGTGTCCCCAGTGGTGACCGTAGGAGTCCCCATGGCCATAGTGGCCATAGTGGCCACAGTGGTCACCAGACGAGTCCATGTGGCCATAGTGGCCACAGTGGTCACTGGACGAGTCCCTGTGGCCATAGTGGCCATAGTGGTCACCGTACGAGTCCCTGTGGCCATTGTGGCCAAAGTGACCACAGTGGTCACCAGACGAGTCCCTGTGGCCATAGTGGCCATTGTGGCCACAGTGGTGACCGTAGGAGTCCCTGTGGCCATAGTGGCCACAGTGGTGCCCATAGGAGTCCCCGTGGCCATAGTGGCCATAGTGGCCACAGTGGTCACCAGACGAGTCCATGTGGCCATAGTGGCCACAGTGGTCACCGCACAACTCCCCGTGGCCGTAGCGGCCACGGTGTCCCCCGTGGCGCCCGTCGGGGTCCCCTCGTGGCCACCTTGGGGATGCGGTAGCCGCGGAAGCTGGCCTCGCGGGTCAGGCGGTGCGGGACGTTCATGGGCAGGAGGTCGCTGCAGCGCTGGATCTCGTGGAGCGTGGCTTCCGTGAAGGGCATTCGGGGCCGGTCCGAGAGCGCCGGGGCACGGCCCGACCCCACAACCCGCGAGATCTCCTCGGAAACCTTCTCTGGGAACGGCGGGAGGCGGGGTTTGGGGTTTGGGAATTGGGGTTTGGGGGTTTGGGGTTTGGGGGATTTGGGGTTTGGGGTTTGGGGGTTTGGGAATTGGGAATTGGGGGATTGGGATTGGGGGGTTTGGGGTTTAGGGGGTTTGGGGTTTGGGGGTTTGGGGTTTGGAGTTTGGGGGTTTGGGGTTGGGGGATTTGGGGTTGGGGGGTTTGGGGTTTGGGGGGTTTGGGGATTGGGATTTGGGATTGGGGGGATTTGGGAATGTGGGGATTGGGGATTGGGGGATTTGGGATATTGGGGGATTTGGGAATTGGGATTTGGGGATTGGGATTTGGGATTGGGGGGTTTGGGAATTGGGGGGTTTGGGGTTTGGGGGATTTGGGGTTGGGGGGTTTGGGAATTGGGGTTTGGGGTTTGGGGGGTTTGGGGATTGGGGGGTTTGGGGGATTTGGGGATTGGGATTTGGGATTGGGTGATTTGGGGTTGGGGGGTTTGGGATTGGGGGGTTTAGGGTTTGGGATTTGGGGATTGGGGGGATTGGGGGGTTGGGATTGGGGGGTTTGGGATTGGGGGGATTGGGGGTTTGGGAATGGGGGGTTTGGGATTGGGGGGTTTAGGGTTTGGGATTTGGGGATTGGGGGGATTTGGGGATTGGGATTTGGGGTTGGGGGATTTGGGAATTGGGGGATTTGGGATTTAGGGTTTGGGGATTGGGGAGTTTGGGGATTGGGATTTGGGGTTGGGGGCTTTGGGGTTGGGGGGTTTGGGATTGAGGGATTTGGGGATTAGGGTTCAGGAATCGGGGTTTGGGCATTGGGATTTGGGGATTGGGATTTGGGGTTGGGGGGTTTGGGATGTGGGGATTGGGGGGTTTGGGGGATTGGGGGATTGGGATTGGGGGGTTTGGGATTGGGGGGATTGGGGGATTGGGATTGGGGGGTTTGGGATTGGGGGGATTGGGGGATTTGGGGATTGGGGGGTTTGGGGGATTTGGGGATTGGGATTTGGGATTGGGGCGTTTGGGAATTGGGGTTTGGGGGATTTGGGGTTGGGGTTGGGGGGATTGGGGGATTTGGGATGTGGGGATTGGGGATTGGGGGGTTTGGGGTTTGGGAATTGGGATTTGGGGTTTGGGGGGTTTGGGGTTTGGGGGTTTGGGGTTTGGGGATTGGGGTTTGGGGGATTTGGGGTTGGGGTTGGGGGGATTTGGGAATTGGGATTTGGGGATTGGGATTTGGGGTTGGGGGGATTTGGGAATTGGGGGATTTGGGATTTAGGGTTTGGGGATTGGGGGGTTTGGGGATTGGGATTTGGGGTTGGGGGCTTGGGGGTTGGGGGGTTTGGGGTTGAGGGATTTGGGGATTAGGGCTCAGGAATCGGGGTTTGGGCATTGGGATTTGGGGATTGGGATTTCGGGTTGGGGGGTTTGGGAATTGGGGATTGGGGGGTTTGGGGGATTGGGGGATTGGGATTGGGGGGTTTGGGATTGGGGGGATTGCGGGATTGGGATTGGGGGGTTTGGGATTGGGGGGATTGGGGGATTTGGGGATTGGGGGGTTTGGGGGATTTGGGGATTGGGATTTGGGATTGGGGGGTTTGGGATTGGGGGGATTGGGGGATTTGGGAATTGGGGTTTGGGGGATTTGGGGTTGGGGTTGGGGGGATTTGGGAATTGGGATTTGGGGGATTTGGGGTTGGGGTTGGGGGGATTGGGGGATTTGGGGATTGGGATTTGGGATTGGGGGATTTGGGGTTGGGGGGTTTGGGATTGGGGGGTTTAGGGTTTGGGATTTGGGGATTGGGGGGATTGGGGGATTGGGATTGGGGGGTTTGGGATTGGGGGGATTGGGGGATTGGGGGATTGGGATTGGGGGGTTTGGGGGATTTGGGGTTGGGGTTTGGGGGATTTGGGAATTGGGATTTGGGGATTGGGATTTGGGATTGGGGGGTTTGGGAATTGGGGTTTGGGGGATTTGGGGTTGGGGGGTTTGGGATGTGGGGATTGGGGGGTTTGGGATTGGGGGTTTGGGATTGGGGGGATTGGGGGATTGGGGGGTTTGGGTTTGGGAATTGGGATTTGGGGATTCGGGGATGTGGGGATTGGGGGGGTTGGGGTTTGGGGTTTGGGGGTTTGGGAATTGGGGGGTTTGGGAATGGGGGGTTTGGGGTTGGTAGGTTTGGGGATTGGGATTTGGGATTTGGGGATGTGGGGATTGGGGTTTGGGGTTTGGGGGATTTGGGGTTGGGGGATTTGGGATTGGGGGGTATGGGGATTGGGATTTGGGAATTGGGGTTTGGGATTTGGGAATTGGGGTTTGGGTATTGGGATTTGGGGTTGGGGGGTTTGGGATTGGGGGGTTTGGGGATTGGGGTTTGGGGTTTGGGGGGTTTGGGGTTGGGGGGTTTGAGGTTTGGGGTTTGGGGGTTTGGGGGTTTGGGAATGGGGGGGTTTGGGGTTGGGGGATTTGGGATTGGGGGGATTTAGGAATGTGGGGATTGGGGATTGGGGGATTTGGGATATTGGGGATTTGGGAATTGGGATTTGGGGATTGGGGGATTTGGGATTGGGGGGTTTGGGAATTGGGATTTGGGGTTGGGGGTTTGGGGATTGGGGGGTTTGGGGGATTTGGGGTTTGGGATTTGGGATTGGGGGATTTGGGATTGGGGGGTTTAGGGTTTGGGATTTGGGGATTGGGGGATTTGGGGATTGGGATTTGGGTTTGGGGGATTTGGGGGATTTGGGGATGTGGGGATTGGGGGGTTTGGGGTTTGGGATTTGGGGATTGGGGGGATTTGGGGATTGGGATTCGGGATTTGGGGTTTGGGGTTTGGGGGATTTGGGGATTGGGATTTGGTGTTGGGGGGTTTGGGGTTTGGGGGATTTGGGGATGTGGGGATTGGGGTTTGGGATTGGGGGATTTGGAGTTGGGGGATTTGGGATTGGGGGGTTTGGGGTTGGGCTATTGGGGAATTGGGGGGATTTGGGATGTGGGGATTTGGGGATTGCGATTTGGGATTGGGGGGTTTGGGGTTGGGGGATTTGGGAATTGGGGGGATTTGGGGATTGGGATTTGGGGTTTGGGGTTTGGGGGGTTTGGGGGGTTTGGGGATTGGGATTTGGGGATTTGGGATGTGGGGATTGGGGGGGGTTTGGGGATTGGGATTTGGGATTGGGGATTTGGGGATTGGGGTTTGGGAATTGGGGTTTGGGAATTGGGATTGGGGTTGGGGGATTGGGGATTTGGGGGATTTGGGAATTGGGGGATTTGGGAATTGGGGTACTTGGGGATGTGGGGATTTGGGGATTGGGGGATTTGGGAATTGGGGGATTTGGGGTTTTGGGGTTTGGGAATTGGGGGGTTTGGGATTTCGCAATTGGGGGATTTGGGTATTGGGGGATTCGGGGATGTGGGAATTTGGGGGATTTGGGATTGGGGAGGGGGGATTTGGGGAGGGGGACTTGGGAATTGGGAATTGGGGAGGGGGATTTGGGGGATTTGGAATTGGGGTTTGGGATTTGGAAATTGGGGAGGGGGATTTGGGGAGGGGGTTTGGGGTTGGGGTATTTGGGAATTGGGTCTGGGGTCCCACCTTCGATGTGGGGGTGCCGCATGAGGAAGAGGAGGCCGAAGCGCAGCGTGGAGCTCACGGTCTCGGTGCCGGCGAAGAAAAGGTTCAGGGTGGTCAGCTCCAGGTTCTCCAGGGTGAACTCGGTGTTGGGATTGTCCTTTTCCTGGGAAAAACCCCGAAATCCACCCCAAAATCGACCCCGAAATCCGGGAACGACCCCAAAAATCCAGGAACGGCCCCAAAATCCCACCCAGGATCCCAAAACTGCTCCAGGTTCTCCAGGGTGAACTCGGTGTTGGGATTGTCCTTTTCCTGGGAAAAACCCGGAAATCCACCCCAAAATCGACCCCGAAATCCGGGAACGACCCCAAAAATCCAGGAACGGCCCCAAAATCCCACCCAGGATCCCAAAACTGCTCCAGATTCTCCAGGGTGAACTCGGAGTTGGGATTGTCCTTTTCCTGGGAAAAACCCGGAAATCTGCCCCAAAATCGACCCCAAAATCTGGGAACGACCCCAAAAATCCAGGAACGGCCCCAAATTGACCCCAAAATCCCACCCAGGATCCCAAAAGTGCTCCAGGTTCTCCAGGGTGAACTCAGTGTTGGGATTGTCCTTTTCCTAGGAAAAACCCGGAAATCCACCCCAAAATCGACCCCAAAATCTGGGAACAACCCCAAAAATCCAGGAAAGGCCCCAAATTGACCCCAAAATCCCACCCAGGATCCCCAAAATGCTCCAGGCTCTCCAGGGTGAACTCGGTGTTGGGATTGTCCTTTTCCTGGGAAAAACCCGGAAATCCACCCCAAAATCGACCCCGAAATCCGGGAACGACCCAAAAATCCAGGAAAGGCCCCAAAATCCCACTCAGGATCCCAAAAGTGCTCCAGGTTCTCCAGGGTGAACTCAGATTCAGGGTTGTCCTTTTCCTGGGAAAAACCCGGAAATCCGCCCCAAAATTGACCCCGAAATCTGGGAATGGCCCCAAAAACCCAGGAACGGACCCAAAATCCAGGAATGGCCCCAAATTGACCCCAAAATCCCACCCAGGATCCCAAAACTGCTCCAGGTTCTCCAGGGTGAACTCAGATTCAGGGTTGTCCTTTTCCTGGGAAAAACCCGGAAATCCGCCCCAAAATCGACCCCAAAATCCGGGAACGACCCCAAAAATCCAGGAAAGGCCCCAAAATCCCACCCAGGATCCCAAAACTGCTCCAGGTTCTCTAGGGTGAACTCGGTGTTGGGGTCGCCCTTTTCCTGGGAAAAACCCGGAAATCCACCCCAAAATCGACCCCGAAATCCTGGAATGACCCCAGGAACCCCCCAAGACCCCCCAAAACCCTCCCAGGACCCCTCCCCAAACCCTCCAAGACCCCCCAGGACCCCTCGAGGGCACCTGGAATCATCCCCAGGACCCCCCAAGACCCCTCAAAACCCCCTTCGACCCCCCCAGGACCCCCCAGAACCCCTCGAGGGCACCTGGAATCACCCCCAAAACCCCCCCAGGACACCCCAAAACCCCCTTTGACCCCCCCAGGACCCCCCAGGACCCCTCGAGGGTACCTGGAATCACCCCCAGGACCCCCCAAAATCCCCCAAGACCCCCCCCAGACCCCCTTTGACTCCCCCAGACCCCCCCAGGACCCCTCCCCAAACCCTCCAGGACCCCCAGGACCCTCGAGGGTACCTGGAATCACCCCCAAAACCCCCCCAGACCCCCTTTGACTCCCCCAGACCCCCCCAGGACCCCTCCCCAAACCCTCCAGGACCCCCCAGGACCCCTCGAGGGTACCTGGAATCACCCCCAAAACCCCCCCAGGACACCCCAAAACCCCTCAAAACCCCCCCAGGACCCCCCAGGACCCCTCGAGGGCACCTGGAATCACCCCCAGGACCCCCCAAGACCCCTCAAAACCCCCTTCGACCCCCCCAGGACCCTCCAGAACCCCTCGAGGGTACCTGGAATCACCCCCAAAACCCCCCAGGACACCCCAAAACCCCCTTTGACCCCCCCAGGACCCCCCAGGACCCCTTGAGGGCACCTGGAATCACCCCCAGGACCCCCCAAGACCCCTCAAAACCCCCTTTGACCCCCCCAAAACCCCCCAGGGCCCCTCCCCAAACCCCCCCAAGACCCCCCAGGACCCCTCAAGGGTACCTGGAATTACCCCCAGGACCCCCCAAAACCCCTCCAAACCCAGGAATGACCCCCCAAACCCCCCAAGACCCCCCCAACCCTTCCCCAGGACCCCTCCCCAAACCCCCCAAGACCCCCCAGGACCCCTCGAGGGTACCTGGAATCACCCCCAGGACCCCCCTAAACCCCCTAAGACCCCCCAAAACCCCCTTCGACCCCCCAAACACGCCCAGACCCCTCCCCAAAACCCCCAAGACCCCCCAGGACCCCCAAGACCCCTCAAAACCCCCTTCAACCCCCCCAGGATCCCCCAGGACCCCTCGAGGGTACCTGGAATCATCCCCAGGACCCCCCAAGACCCCCCCAAACCCCCTTCGCTCCCCCCAGGACCCCCCAGGACCCCTCGAGGGCACCTGGAATCACCCCCAAAACCCCCCCAGGACACCCCAAATCCCCCCTAAACCCCCCCAGGACCCCCCAGGACCCCTCGAGGGTACCTGGAATCACCCCCAAAACCCCCCCAGGACACCCCTAAACCCCCCAGGACCCCCCAGGACCCCTCAAGGGCACCTGGAATCACCCCCAGGAGCCCCCAAAACCCCCCAAACCCCCTTTGACCCCCTCAATTCCCCCCAGGACCCCTCCCCAAACCCTCCAGGATCCCCCAGGACCCCCCAGGACCCCTCGAGGGTACCTGGAATCATCCCCAGGACCCCCCCAAGACCCCTCAAAACCCCCCCAAACCCCCCCAGGACCCCCCAGGACCCCTTGAGGGCACCTGGAATCACCCCCAGGACCCCCCCAAACCCCCCAAGACCCCCTTCGACCCCCCCAGAACCCCCCAGGACCCCTCGAGGGTACCTGGAATCACCCCCAAAACCCCCCCAGGACACCCCAAAACCCCTCAAAACCCCCCTAAACCCCCCAGGACCCCTCGAGGGCACCTGGAATCACCCCCAAAACCCCCCCCAGGACACCCCAAATCCCCCCTAAACCCCCCCAGGACCCCCCAGGACCCCTCCCCAAGCCCCACCTTCTCCATCTGGATGAGGAAGGCGTCGATGAAGTCGCGGGGGCTCTGGGGGTCGAGGCTCCGGGCGCTGTCGCGCACGCGCCGGGCGATGAAGCTCCTCATCCTCCCCAGGAGCCGCGGGATGCGCAGGTGAGGGCCCGGCACGAACCACAGGAAGGACTCGGCCATGTCGTACAGCTTTGGGGAGCCCCAAATGTCCCGAAAACAGCCCAAAATGCGCCAAAACCAACCCCAAAAACCCCCCAAAACTGCCCCAAAATCACTACAAAAAACCCCCCAAAATCATCCCTAAAATCCAGAAAAATCATCCCAAAACCACCCCAAAAAACACCCCAAAAACATCCCAAAAATTCCCCCACAACCACCCCAAAACGCCTCAAAAACCACCCCAAAATCCCCCACAAAAAAAAACGCCAAAACACCTCAAAAAAATTCCCCAAACCACCCCAAAAGTGACCCCAAAACCACTCCAAAAATTCCCCCAAAACCACCCCAAAACAATCCCAAAATAATCTCAAAACCCATCCCCAAATTCCCCAAAACCGCCCTAAAAAGGACCTCAAAACCACCCCAAAAAGGACCTCAAAACCACCCCAAAACACCTCAAAAACCACCCCAAAACCATCCCAAAACCATCCTCAAAAATACCCCGAAACCCACCCCAAAAGTGACCCCAAAACCCACCCCAAAAATGGCCCCAAAACCACCCCAAAACCCCCAAAACGCCCCCAAAACGCCCCCAGAGCTCCTCATCCTCCCCAGGAGCCGCGGGATGCGCAGGTGAGGGCCCGGCACCAACCACAGGAAGGACTCGGCCGTGTCGGACAGCTTTGGGGAGCCCCAAACGTCCCCAAAACAGCCCAAAATGCGCCAAAACCAACCCCAAAAACCACCCCAAAACTGCCCCAAAATCACTACAAAAAACCCCCCAAAATCATCCCTAAAATCCAGAAAAACCCACCCCAAAACCAGAACAAAATCCACCCCAAAACCACCCCAAAATTGTCCCAGAACCACCCCAAAACCACCCAAAAAACCCCCCGAAATCGTCCCAAACCTGCCCCAAAACCACCCCAAAAACCCCCGAAATTGTCCCCAAAAATCCAGAAAAATCACCCCAAAAACATCCCAAAATCCACCCCAAAACCAAGCAAAACCCACCCCAAAACCATCCCAAAAATGGCACCAAAACCACCCCAAAACGCCTCAAAAACCACCCCAAAATCCCCCACAAAAAAAAGCCCCAAAACACCTCAAAAAAATTCCCCAAACCACCCCAAAAGTGACCCCAAAACCACTCCAAAACCACTCCAAAACATCCCCCAAAACCACCCCAAAACAATCCCAAAATAATCTCAAAAAACATCCCCAAATCCCCCCAAAAAAACCCCTCAAAACCTCTCCAAAAAATCCCCCAAAACCACCCCAAAAAATCCCAAAATAATCTCAAAACCCATCCCCAAATTCCCCAAAACCGCCCCAAAAAGGACCTCAAAACCACCCCAAAAAGGACCTCAAAACCACCCCAAAACACCTCAAAAACCACCCCAAAACCATCCCAAAACCATCCTCAAAAATACCCCGAAACCCACCCCAAAAGTGACCCCAAAACCCACCCCAAAAATGGCCCCAAAACCACCCCAAAACCCCCAAAACGCCCCCAAAACGCCCCCAGAGCTCCTCATCCTCCCCAGGAGCCGCGGGATGCGCAGGTGAGGGCCCGGCACCAACCACAGGAAGGGCTCGGCCGTGTCGGACAGCTTTGGGGAGCCCCAAACGTCCCGAAAACAGCCCAAAATGCGCCAAAACCAACCCCAAAAACCACCCCAAAACTGCCCCAAAACCACCCCAAAAAAACCCCAAAATTGTCCCAAAAAATCCAGAAAAATCATCCCAAAACCACCCCAAAAAACACCCCAAAAACATCCCAAAAATTCCCCCACAACCACCCCAAAACGCCTCAAAAACCACCCCAAAATCCCCCACAAAAAAAAAAACCAAAACACCTCAAAAAAATTCCCCAAACCACCCCAAAAGTGACCCCAAAACCACCCCAAAACCACTCCAAAACATCCCCCAAAACCACCCCAAAACAATCCCAAAATAATCTCAAAAAACATCCCCAAATCCCCCCAAAAAAACCCCTCAAAACCACTCCAAAAAATCCCCCAAAACCACCCCAAAAAATCCCAAAATAATCTCAAAACCCATCCCCAAATTCCCCAAAACCGCCCCCAAAAAGGACCTCAAAACCACCCCAAAAAGGACCTCAAAACCACCCCAAAACACCTCAAAAACCACCCCAAAACCATCCCAAAACCATCCTCAAAAATACCCCGAAACCCACCCCAAAAGTGACCCCAAAACCCACCCCAAAAATGGCCCCAAAACCACCCCAAAACCCCCAAAACGCCCCCAAAACGCCCCCAGAGCTCCTCATCCTCCCCAGGAGCCGCGGGATGCGCAGGTGAGGGCCCGGCACCAACCACAGGAAGGGCTCGGCCGTGTCGGACAGCTTTGGGGAGCCCCAAATGTCCCGAAAACAGCCCAAAATTGCCCCAAAACCCACCCCAAAAACCCCCCAAAACTGCCCCAAAACCACACCAAAAAAACCCCAAAATTGTCCCAAAAAATCCAGAAAAATCACCCCAAAACCACCCCAAAACCCCCCTGAAATCATCCCCAAAACCAGACCAAAAACCACCCCAAAACCAGGCAAAACCCACCCCAAAAACATCCCAAAAATTCCCCCAAACCACCCCAAAACGCCTCAAAAACCATCCAAAATCCCCCACAAAAAAAAAACCCAAAACACCTCAAAAAAATTCCCCAAACCACCCCAAAAGTGACCCCAAAACCACTCCAAAAAATCCCAAAATAATCTCAAAAACCACCCCAAAACCACTACAAAAAAAACCCCAAAATCATCCCTAAAAATCCAGAAAAATCACCCCAAAACCACCCCAAAAACCACGCCAAAACATCCCAAAAATTCCCCCACAACCACCCCAAAACACCTCAAAAACCACCCCAAAAACAGCCTCAAAAGTATCCCAAATCCCACCCCAAAACTGACCCCCCAAAAAAACCCCAAAAATCCAGAAAAATCACCCCAAAACCACCCAAAAAAATCCTGAAAATTCCCCCACAACCACCCCAAAACCACCTCAAAAACCACCCCAAAAACAGCCTCAAAAGTATCCCAAATCCCACCCCAAAATTGACCCCAAAACCCACCCCAAAAAAAACCCCCAAAATTGTCCCAAAAAATCCAGAAAAATCACCCCAAAACCACCCCAAAATCCACCCCAAAACCAAGCAAAACCCACCCCAAAACCATCCCAAAAATGGCACCAAAACCACCCCAAAACACCTCAAAAACCACCCCAAAAACATCCCCAAAACATCCAAAACAATACCCCAAAACCCACCCAAAAACCCCCCGAAATCATCCCAAAAAATCCAGAAAAATCACCCCAAAACAAGACCAAAATCCACCCCAAAACCACCCCAAAAACCACCCCAAAACCACCCCAAAATTGTCCCAGAACCACCCCAAAACCACCCCAAAAAACCCCCCAAAATCGTCCCAAAACTGCCCCAAAACCACCCCAAAAAAACCCCCAAAATTGTCCCCAAAAATCCAGAAAAATCACCCCAAACCAGACCAAAAACCACCCCAAAACCACCCCAAAAACCACTCCAAAATTGTCCAGAACCACCCCAAAACCACCCCAAAAAACCCCAAAATTGTCCCAGAACCACCCCAACAATGACCCCAAAACCACCCCAAAACCACTCCAAAAAATCCCCCAAAACCACCCCCAAAAAATCCCAAAATAATCTCAAAAACATCCCCAAATCACCCCAAAAAAACCTCAAAACCACTCCAAAAAATCCCCCAAAACCACCCCAAAAATTTCCCCCAAAATTCCCCGAAACCACCCCAAAAAATCCCCCCAAAATCCAAAAAAAATCCCAAAATTAAAAAAAAATTCCCAAAAAATCCCCTAAAAATCCTCAAAAAATTCCCAAAAAATCCAAAAAAATCCCCCAAAATCCCAAAAAAATCCCCCAAAAAATCCCCCAAAAATCCCCAAAAATTCCCAAAAAATTCTCAAAAATTCCAAAAACATTCCCCAAAAAATCACAAAAATCCCCAAAAATCCCCCAAAAAATCCCCAAAAAATCCCCCAAAATCCCCCAAAAAATCCCCAAAATCCCCAAAAAATCCCCAAAAAATCCCCAAAAATCACCCAAAAAATCCCCCAAAAAATTCCCAAAAATTCCCAAAAAATCCCCAAAAAATCCCCAAAAATCCCCAAAAATCCCCAAAAAAATCCCAAAAAAATCCCCCAAATTCCCCAAAAATTCTCAAAAAATTCCCAAAATTCCAAAAACATTCCCCAAAAAATCCCCAAAAATTCCCCAAAATCCCCAAAAAAATCCCCAAAAAATCCAAAAAAATCCCAAAAAATCCCCCAAAAATCCCCCAAAAATCCCCCAAAAAATCCCTAAAAAATCCCCAAAAAATCCCAAAAAATCCCCAAATAATCCTTAAAAAATCCCAAAAAAATCCCAAAAAATCCCCAAAAATCCCCAAAAAAATCCCCAAAAATTCCAAAAAATTCTCAAAAAATTCCCAAAATTCCAAAAACATTCCCCAAAAAATCCTCAAAAAAATCCCCAAAAATCCCCCAAAAAATCCCCAAAAAATCTCAAAAAATCCCCAAAAAATCCCCAAAAAATCCCCAAAAAATCCAAAAAAATCCCCAAAAAATCCCCCAAAAAATCCCCCAAAAATCCCCAAAAATCCCCCTAAAAATCCCCTAAAAATCCCCTAAAAATCCCCCAAAAAATCCCCAAAAATTCCCCAAAAAATCCCCCAAAATCCCCAAAAAATCCCAAAAAATCCCCTAAAAATCCCCTAAAAATCCCCCAAAAAATCCCAAAAAAATCCCCAAAAAATCCCCCAAAATCCC